>CM051267.1:60315701-60443201 GCA_027921565.1 Artemia sinica | reverse complement strand
TTGATGACCAACCATTAGTTGACTCGGAATAAACAAATAGATATTACAAGAAAGATATGCCTGAAAAAGACTGTAATTCTCAACAGATTAGTTTCTTCAAGTTGGGGAAACTGACCAACTATATTTGGAGTTTCTTATAAACAAAACACAAGGCAAAAAAAGGTATGGAATAGTTGCTGTTGGGACCTTCGGCCCCTTTTTTGTAGGAAAATAACCTTTTTGTAATTTTAATTTCATTCATCTTCCCTTGCAATATTTCATTCTCGGCCGAGCTGTTACTACCCGAAGTCTTGAAAGGATTCGGTAATTAATGTAGACAGGGGTGACTCATAGAGGTTTAAAGGATACTGGGAAAATTCTATTTACAATCATCATTCATTGTACTTTGGTGAGACCTCTGCACCTACCACCTTGCGGGAACTTTTTTCGAAGCTATACGTTCAATTTTAAAATAATATTGATTCTGTTTTTAAGTGGAAAGCTGTGTCATAAATAGTAAGTTTTTTTCGTACATTTACCTTTGACTGAATTCAGTTAGATAGAGTAGGGAGTCTAGAGAGAGACTGTAATAAGATTAGTGGTATAGGAAGAGAATCCTTAAATAAGCATCCTTCCGTGGGGGAAAGAAAGACAGTTTTTGGAGCTTACTGCATGTGGCCCTTAGTTTGGTGTCTTGGGCCAATTAGCGTGGTACTCACATACCACGGGAAGTACACTTTGTAAACCCACATTGGTTGTAATATTAGCGCGGTAATAAATTGTAGAAACCTTTTCGTCGTTTGATCACGTTACTAAACTCTAGCAGCATCTCTCTTCCGGGGTGAGTTTTTTTGTGGGGGGGCATTCTCATTCTTAAGCTACGTGATAAAATAAATAAGCTATAAAAATAATGAGAAAATTAAAAGGTTCCGCCGGGGAATTTTACGATCGCATCATCTGAGCCGTTATAGCTTATCTCGTGCCGTTGAGGGCTACAACGACTACTATGGTTCTCCGACTTTATGACCGCGCCACAGCAATGGGGAGCAAAGTAAATTTATGACCGCGCCACTATCAATCTTTGAGAGAAAATAAAATGTGTAACTATATAAATGTAACCTTTTTTCCTCGAGTTATCTCGAGATCAATTACCTCTAAAGTTATGTAGAAATCAGATTCCTGGGAGCCCTGCCGCTGGGGGCATACGAACTAGCTACTTGCTGTGTGATTAGATACAGACGTATAAAATAAAATAAACACGAATAGAAAAGCAATATTTTTATTGAGACCTACATTTAGGCGTACAACAGTACTTCACTTCAAATGACGACAATAGTGGCTGAGATAACAACAATTGTCCAAATCTCTACAATGACTGCCTCATAGATAATAATTTGAATTGGAATGCCTGGATGTCAATAATAGTAATTCTGATTTACGAATGCTCTCATCCAAATGCCTCCATAATAATCACTATAATAATGACGCGAAAAAAAAAACGTTTCTTCAGTATATATCCTAAGTCCTGATCATGTGCCGTGAGAGCTAACCCCACGATAGGCCCAAGTCCTGTGGAGGGGGCCGCTATCTTGTAATTATGTTTACCAACTCACTTCATTATGCTAACTATCTATCCAATGATTTGTTTTAAATATTTCTATGATTTAAACGTTCACACTGCTCTTATAATTTAAACTTCCTGATAAACATTGGATCTAGCATATTTTTTTATTACCAAGTGTCTTAGCGAAATTCAAACCGAATAGCGCCGTTGTTTGACTGAGGCTAGAATGCAATTTCTCTTTTTGCTGATTAAGAACTTTTCTTTTTTTGAAGCTAGATTTAAACTTAATTAGAGGAAGTCGGAGTTATCTTTAGAAAGAAAAAGATTTTTATTTTTTTGTATTTTAAATATTATCACATTTTACTCACGGTACATATTACCCTTCCCATTATTTAATGGAGTCCCGTCATTAGGACTTGCTTGCCCTTGGGTTTTTGATATATTCGCTATTTATTAACTATTTATTCTATATAATTTTGATTGACATCGTATTATTTTATATTTTTATTTTAGCTTAATCAGGAGTGCTAAAAATTTTCTCTATTACTTTTCTTATTTTATTATATATCCCTTTCTAAAGTTCATCTACTGGACTAAGATTATTTATGGTTCTAGCCTAGCTACTATACTAAAGATTTTATTTTTCTTCATCTAACACTGATGACTTTTACATTTCCAACAAGGTTGGGGCTATTCTACCTTTACATAAATTTTTTTTGAGAATTCACCTTTTACAAGTTTTTTATTTTATTTTGCTGACTATAGGGCACACTGCTTCCTATCTACGCTATATAAAATGAATAGTACGACAATGCTACACATAACTCTATCTGAACATCTAACACTACATATAAGAACGATTTAAAACACACAATATTATGTTTACCACGTTCACTGGTAAACATTAGAACACTTTCACTGGGGATGTTTGCTATGTAATATTAATGATAGGATATTGGAGTTTTTAAGTTATCGAAGTTATTAAAATGTAACATATGTAAATTCACACCTATTTCATCACCTTCGTGTCTCTTAGCGTACTCAATCCTTCTGTTGTAAATTATAGTCCTTCACTTTAAAAGACAGATGAAAAGTTTCTTATTAAAGCTAAATAGTAATTAGTTTATAGTTGTTGTATTGTTTTTTTTTTTTTTTTTTTTTTTTTGTTTTGTTGGCGTTGGATCCTCGATGATGTAGAGAATTTTTCATTTTTGATTTATTTATTTTTTGTCGGGTGATAGGAGGGTCGCTGTTTCGTGTGGACTGTCGGTGAGTTGACTTCTTTTCCTTATAGATTTATAAGTTTAAACACTGTTTAGTATTGTTTATGCCAAGTTTTAATATTAGTCATTTATTCTGTGTCGTTTCCCAAATAACGGGCCATTGAGCCCTTTGGGATATTGTTTTTGTTATTGTTATTTATGGAAATAAATGGAACTTGAACTTGAACTCTTTTCGTCTTGGCAAAATTTTTAAAGCACTTACAATATAGTTTCTTCACAGAACATGATTATGTTCTGTCTTGCACGAAAAGCTTTCTCTAATTGTCAAATGGGAAATGATACTCCCAGGTACAGGCGTGTAGAATTTTGATATCAGAGTTCATTCTCACCTGCTGTTTTGAATAGTTCATAGGGTGCCTTATCATTAAGGGGTTGAACACTGGGACTGCGTTCATTTTATTCTCAGCATATCATTCTTGTGATATTTTAAAGCACATAGAGAATGTAATTCTCGTATAAAATTGTTCATTCGTGCACTTAGAGATTATAGTTCTCTTATAAAATTGTTCGTGCCTGGCTTGCGTCTATTAACTTTTGCGGTGATTCCTGGGTTAATCACAGAGGAATTGATGTTTGGATCTGGAATGGGTCGACATCAAACTTTAGTGACTCCTTCAACATATTGTCTTTAAATTGTGTGAGGAGTATATTGTCGCAAAGGGGTTAGTCACTGGGGTTAATTTTGGTTTCTGTAATTCAGTGGTTGGTTTCCAGGTCCATTTTTCAGAAATTATCTCGTAACACTTATGGGATATCAGAGATATTAACTTTTCGCATAGAGGTGATAGGATGGATTCCGAGAAATGGTCGAAAGGGATTCGACGCGTGAATCTGTGACACATAAATGATTTTTGGGATCATCAAATATCATAACTATACAGTCGTGTGGTACATGGGTCCATAATGATTATCAAAGGTGATATTTATGTACTTATATCTTGTACTGGTCGATGGGGCTCTCAGGATTTATGTGATTATATAGTTCGATAATACACTGGATATTGAGATTCAAATATAGTGTTATCTGATACGTAATATGGTTCATGGTCGAGGAAACAAAGACATTACAGGGAGGTTCAAGGAGGAAGGGACATTACAGTCCCCCTCCTTGAACAACAAGGAAAATCGCTTTTTTGCATCGGTAGCACTGATTTGTTTCCTTTTTTTATTCTTTATTTTTCTAGCAGGGCTAAGGGTGGCCAGAGCATCACAGAGAGATGTGTTATAACTCATTCGAAAGTGAGTTACATTTGTAAATGTCCTTTTTAAGTGACCAAAAAGATTGGAGGGTGACTAGCTCCCCCCCTCCCTAAAGACTCCCTCCCCCAAAAGTCATCCAATGAAAATTTTGAGATATCCATTTAGTTCAACATAGTTCAAAGGTCCAATATCTATGGTTTTAGTGATACCATGACCCTCCATAGTCCCTGGGGAAAGGACTGTACGCTGTATTTTTATTTTTGGGATCATCAAATATCATAACTATACAGTCGTATGGTACATGGGTCCATAATGATTATCAAAGGTGATATTTATGTACTTATATCTTGTAATGGTCGATGGGGCTCTCAGGATTTATGTGATTATATAGTTCGATAATACACTGGATACTGAGATTCAAATATAGTGTTATCTGATACGTAATATGGTTCATGGTCGAGGAAACAACGATCAAAAGGTAACTGTAATCTTCCTTAAATGAAGCTAGGACGAAAATTGCCTGGAGTCTATGGTAAGTACTCTTCGTTGGTTGAGGTATGATGAAAATAGATGCTACTAGGTTGTATCTGCACTGGACAACTCATTGCAATGATCGATTTCCAATATGTCAATCCACTTCCTGTAATAGAAATAACGAGGCAGAATCACACGTTCTTTAAAACAAGTCGTCATAATACATAATAACAATACGATTAGTTACATAAATGGTTAAGTTATACTACAAAGTAATATCAAGCATATCCAATGTTAATATGCATATATTCTAATTTAGACAAACTGGCATTGTTATTTTCCATTGGGAAATCTAAAACAGAGATTCTCTTCTAAATTGTTTTGAGAGAGGAAACGACAATACAAGGCTTATTAATTCTTCGACACTTATTTAATTCTCCCTTAGATTTAAAACAATCCTTTGAACATAAGTTACCCTACATTGTTAAGTTTGAGGTCTTAGTTTTACAACATATTTCATGCCTTCATTGTTCACGCACGTCCGTGCTGTTTAAGAAGCGAATGTTGCAGCGTCATAGCCACACGGTTTTACGTAAACGACACTTACAATGAGGGAACAAGACATAGCAAGGACGAGTGAAGACCTCTATACCCACTCGTTTTCTAATGTCTTCCCTTTTTCTTGGCTTAGACGTTCTCATGGGGTTCCGAGTTTAACTTCTGCATTTCAGCCGATTCCCCGTGTTCTTCTCTTGGTTTTCGCCTTCTTAGTCTCAGGATTTTTCCATATTAAAAGTCAATAAGGTTTTTATGGTCAGGGAAGTCGCGAATACGAAACATACGGTCAGTAGTATGTTCCACCAGAAATTTGTTGAGAACAATCCGTATCTATTATCTACAAACGTTAATCTCTGGTCTTCATTCGTAAATAGGGAGATCTGGGAATCTAATGCTTCTCTTATTTTTGTAAGCCTTAATGTCCCTTTATTTTTTTCTATTTTGGACCATATCGAGGTTTTCATTTCCTCACTTTCTATATTGGGAATAGTGTACAACAGGTTAATTGCCTTGAAGTTGATTATTTTGGGACTTATTATCTTTGTGCTCGTTGTAATTAACGGCGTTCGAACAGTTGACTCTTTAGTTACAAGTCGACATCCTTGTTTTATGGTTATCATACCCACATTTTGTAATAGTAATTCTGTCCTGTAACTTGGATTTATTCTTTCTGTATTATTATAGCAAGACAAAGTTCCAACAGTTTCTCTTTGAACAGAAAATAACCAAAGGTCATTTCTAAGGTGTATGAATATTTCTCGTTTAGTACTCCCTATCACGGCTTCGCATGAATCTGGTATTTCTTCCTGTTGGGTGTCTTTCAAAAATATATCTAACATACAAGATCCAGATTTGACATTATAAATAGGTAACGTAAGCCGGCATAGTAGATTTTTGAATAATACGCACTCCTTTAAGTCTTGTGGATTGGCTAGGGCGTATTTTCGTCTATCTTGATCAACAAGCAAATACTCTGCTTCAGATGTGATAGTCATAAATGAATTTGTCTTCTTTAAGTTAGCAAAGAAGGTCGAAAGTTTGTACAAGTCGTATATGGATTGTTGGTTTATCAATGGAATCGTTACTACTACAAATAACTGTTCATTTATTTCCGTGATGTGGACTTTTAATTTGGTATAGTAAAGAAATAAATTTGATACTTCTGGCTCTACGGTAAATGTAAGCCAAACGTTAGGTGCGTTTTTATTTCGTCTAACATACTTTTTAGGTTAGAAGGATCTACTAGGTCGTAAGACAAGGTTCCTCCCGTGAGGGCAAATAGTGCGAACTCGAACTTACTAACATCTGTCGCCAGATTTAGTAGTGACATGGTATTTATATCGAGTGATATCATGGTAAGGCTCGCGTCTGTCACCACGCGGTCCACTTCGTTCCTTAAATAATTCATTACGTTTACAGTTTTTGAGATCTTCTTAGATATCATTTCAATCTTTTCTCGCTGGTAAATTGCTACACTGGCTTGTATCTTCTGAACGTGTAATGTTACGTTCATGGCATTATTCAACTTTTTTACATTTTCCCTCAGGCTGTTTAGGTCTTCCTCCGTTGTCACACCAAAATGGCGGGAGGCGAGTTCTCCGATGATGGAAATTAGGCCTGTAGACCTACGGTACTTATTTCTTCGAAAAATACTTTAAAAATCTTCGTGGTACTTTGTTTTAATTTTTGTATTTCCGTATTAAATAATTCAAATACGGCTTGTAGTCTTTGTCTATATAATATTAAGAAGGTTTGATGAGTTGAAACTTTTTGGGCGTTTTTCTCATTTAGACTGGGTAATGGTTGTTCGGTCACCATTGCGTAATTTGCATCATAAGGTTTTCCTTTCCTTGTAGTCAGTAATTTAGGGTTTTGTACGGATTTCATTGCAGTAACGTCTCTCGATAAGGATTCAATATTATCCGCTGATCTTTTCCTTCTGTCTTCCTTGGTGCCCTTCCCAAGTGCCATGTCAATTTCTGTCATTTTCTCATCAAAGTCATCTATTACGAATTTTGATTTAGTTTGGGGACAACTGAAGTTGAAAACTTTATTATCTTTACTGTGCATTATTCTAATGGCCTGTAATCCTTTGTTCGATCTTAGGAATTGAAATATCGATTCTTTGAGTTCATTCGTGTTTTTTTCTAGTCTTGTTACTTGTTGAAACAAGGTCTCGAAGGGTTTGGGGTCCAATTTCATAAAAAATGTTCCATGCGTCATGGCTAGCTAGCAATGAATTTTCATGCTTGAATATTACTCCATGTTTTACAATATCTTGGGCTACTGCGTGAACAACGAGGATTATGATGATGTTCTTAAGCCTCATCTTATTGTTTGTTTCTAGAATTAATTTGTCATTAATTTTACCCATCTTTTGCAAAGTTCGTTTATTTACTACTTTGTTATTATTATATTTTTTTCAAAGGCACTTTAACTTTTAACTTACGTTATTCTTTTGTAACCGTTTTGTGGTATTGGCCAAATAAAACTGATTTGCAAGCGTGAAACAGAAAGAATATTTTAGGATTAGAAAGGTTATGGAAGTAAAGCTAGGACTTCCAAGCTTTATTCTGGTCGTGATATGTCTTTGTGACTGGTTGAGATGTACCTTTAAGGCTTAGCTAATAATCGCTATACAATCCAATTTTGCATTATGTTTTTCGAGTAAGCAACACATAATTAATTAGGCAAGCAACACATAATTACACTGTAACCTATTTTCTACTGTAAGCCTAGAATTATTAGAATCTGCGCAAAGGCAAAATATTTATATATATGAGATTAACTTATCCACAATTACATATTCCTATTATTAATAACTAATAGGTGGTTTTGAGCTTAGTATTTTCTCTTCGTTTTCTTGTTATTATTTTTATAGGCGACTCTTTTTCTTTGGTATGTTTTCATGCGTTTCAGAAATAATTTACTACCAAGGGATTTGTATTCTTCAGATTCAGGGTCAAATTAAACTTGTTTGTAATGTTGAATTTCCACTAAAGGACGATGTATGCCTTCATATTTGACACATTGGGGATTTTTTTCAAGTTATAGCAAATTTTTGGGGCTCTGCATTTATCAAGGAGTAAAAGGTCTGTTTGAGTGGGTCCCTTGGAATAGAAATACTTGATATTGAGGTTTTTTGTAGGCGTCTTATTAATAATTGTAAACAGCCAAGTTGTTTTGCGCTTCTTCTTCTATATTTTGTTTTGACTTCCCCTCTAGCCGGACGATACTTGGGGGTATTCGCGAGTGCTAAACCATACTTACAAGTGTGGGGTGCATACCGTTTAAGATTGTAGGTTAAATCCCATTCTTTTGAATATATCTGATTTCCTTGTTTGTCCACGACTAACATAGCTGCCGAATATATAATGTTTTCCTTCGCGTTCATTATGGTAATGAACTCAGTATCAATTATCGCCTTTCGGATAGGTTTTGATTCCATTTTCAAGATCTGAAAATGTTCACAGTTAGGACATTTCACGATCTTGTTCAGGTATAGGGCCAATAATTTCTCTTGGAACAGAAATCATGATAGTGTTCATAATCATGAACATGATCTCATGGAACGGAATTCATGATCAAGCTCATAATTACGAACACGATCAGCTCATAATTAGACGCTTCTGTACTGGTAATTTTTTGTTTTTGATGACATCAATCTTTGTTAGGACATGGGTCGATTTTTTATAGAAAATCCGAGGACGAGCACGCCCACAACAAACCAAACGCTGCCTGAGGGCGAGCTCCCCCCAGACTTCCCACAAAACGTGGTCCAACGCCACTTGTCGTCCTCAGATGACCACGAGCTTCCTACCTCGGACCTTTTTCGTTAGCCACTTATATCTTGAATTAAACTATATCGCTTTGCGGTTGATCGTACTGCTTTGGGGGTACAATTTGGGAGTGCAATATGAGACATTGTTATTTTTATGAAAACTCTTAGTCTGACCTTTGGGTTGTTCCTTATAGTTAACAGTGCCTCTACAAATTTTCAATTTAATTTCTTCCTGGAGTCGAGTCGGGAGATTTGGGAGCCAGTCTACCGGCTCGAAGTTTGGCCTGGGAATCTTCAATGTTGTTACCCACCAAACTCCAAACCGCCAGGCAACGCTCCGACTTCTTTCAGTTGGACTGGATACATCGTACTGAAACGGTACGTGTAGATTTTTACTTGTGAGCTAGAAGTTTTTATATTATTATTCCTTTATGAAGCCTATCCATTAAAATCTTTTAATCCTATACTGATTAAGTGTAATTCCATCTATCGGGTTTTTTAACCGTTCTACCCGATTGTGTCGTTACTTTCTCCTCGACTTCTTGCGGTTTTTTCTTTTTCGGTTTTTCTAGCGAAATAAGATAAAACTTTTTGTATTGTTTTTTTTCAAAATTCTTGCCCTTTTAATTTTGTTTCTTCCGCGTGCGTGGCCGCTGAAGTTGGTTTCGATTTTCCTATTCCTTTAATTACCCTATGGTCTGATTCACCGCCAGACTCTTCGGAACTGGTTTCCGACGAATCCATATTAGAACTTTAGAAGTGATACTTCGCACTTTTGAGGTATTACCTCCCCTTCCTTCATAAATTTCTACTCCTCTGGAAGTAGAAGGTTTATTCTCTAAGTCCTCGCTTTGCGTTTTCAACTTGGAAGATTTGAAAGATTCTTGAGAGCTTTGAGAGGAATCAAAAGTTTTTGCGGGGTTCCTCCACTGCTTAAATGCCATGTCTTCAGGGGGATGGGGCATTCTTTGCACTAGTGTTTCCCTCCATGAAGTCCACTGTTTAGGCTTGACCTTGGACACAGTTATATCATGATACTGTCCTTGCAGGTCATCCTTGGGAGTTTGATTCCAGGCAACGTACTTTGACTCGTTTTTGTGGGGAAATTTATTAAATCCATAGCTTCTCGCAGATTTTTTTTAATTGAATCTTTGGGAAGAGTTTTCTTTACAGTAATACCCGGGGTTTCTATAGCTCTGTTCAATTCCTCCTGCAATGACAGGGGCCTTTCTATTGGTGTTGCAGGGGAAACCATATCGTCTGGAAATCTTTTGGGGGACAAGGGGTCGAAATTCTATCAGGAAAAATTGGTTTTCGGAGATATCGTATAATCTAATTCTCCTGCGCTCTCGATGATGAACTTTTTGGATATTTTGGCGTTTTTATTCTCTCTGGTATTAGGGATTTTCTCTTAGGAATAACTAGATTTTTCATAGCTAAAAATTCTTCAAAGTTTTCCTCATAACTCTCATTCTCGAAATAGTCTTGCTTGAAATTAAAGGGTTTTAGCTCTGCCAATCTTGATTTAGGGGGCTCATTTTCTGCATCTGACGAATCGGTAGACGAGGGCCGCGATACCCATCTTTCTGGAAATTTCACTCTTTTTATTCGGCTAACATGTGCCTTGTAAGTTCTTCCACTATCGGGGTTCTCCATTTTAAAAGTATAATCGTTATCGTACTTTTTGACTGTTCTGTACGGTCCAGAATATTTGTTGGAAAGTTTTTTGCCTTCCGTTTTTGCCTCGTTCTTTAGGTAGACGCAATCTCCTATCTTGAAATCTATGCTCCCCTTGACTTTGGGTTGGTTTCTTAGCTCTTGGTTTATTTTACATTTTTCCAACTCTTGCCTAACTATCTTATAAGTTTTCCTCATCCTATTTATGAATTCTTGTTTGTAATTCTCCGATTTATTGTAATATTGCCGGGATTCAATAATCTCGTCATAGGAATTCTAAAATCGCGACCAAAAAGTAAATAAAAAGGGTTGTCTTTGGTTGTTTCTGAATAAGCAGTATTGATTATGTTAGTTAAATAAGGTAAGAATTGATCCCAATCGTTCCTGTTGTCTTTTGTATAAATGCTTAATACATTCGAAAATATTTTATGCCTATTTTCTATTTTACCAATAGCTTGTGGGTGATATGGAGAAGTCACCAATTTCTCTATGTTAAGAAAACTCATTAAGTCTTTTGTTACTTTTGAAACAAAATTGCTTCCGTTGTCACTTAAAACCTTATTTGGAATGCCAAATTTTAAAAATAATTTCGCTAACGCCTTACTTGTGGCGTAAGCGCCTTGATTTTTTAATGCCTTTGCAAAAGTAAATCCAGAAAAGTGATCTATAACTGAAAGAATACAAGTGTGGCCTCTGTTGGAAACAGGTAAGCCTCCACTGGTTCCATATAAATCAAATGAGACAATATCAAAGGGGTACCTTGCTACCGGGACTCTTCCCATTGGAGGATTAGGATAAGCTTGGGGTTTTTTCTTAAGTTACACGCTTCGCATGTACTTACAAATTCCTTAAGTTTTGTTATTCCCGACGGCACGTAAAAATATTGTTTTAATTTATGGAAAGTTTTCGTTACTCCTAAATGTCCACCTATGTCTGAATGAAAATATTCAAATGCAGGTGTTATTAAGTTTTGGGGTAATACAGGTATTATTGATGTTTGGTTTCTATTTGCCTCAGCAGTCACGATTCTGCATAGTATTTTTTCATCAAGATCATAGTAAAAATTATCTATTTCTTTTCTAAGAGTTTTGAATTTATCTGGTAACGCATCATCATTCACAAAATAATTAATAAGTGCTAAACACATTTCGTCCTTTTTTTGCTTTCTTTTTATATTTTCTAAAGACAAGGGACAATAGTTATCCATATTTTATTTTACTATATCTTTGACTTTGTTTTTCTTACATTTATGTTTGCTCTTAGTATTGATAGCGTTAACTTCATTTTCCTCAGTTTCCGACGGCATATTTTCTGGGAATCTACTCAAAAAGTCACAAGCTGCATTTTTTTACCCTTTAAATGTTCAAATTCGTAATCTAGGTCTTGGATTTTCATAATCCATCTAGCTAGAATTCCCGTGGGGTTTTTAAATGTGCGCAGGTACTGCAAGCTTTTATGGTCTGATCGTAGTATAAATTTTCTACCAATTAAATAGTGTCTAAATTTGTCCAAGTGGTGGATTATAGATAATAATTCTAAGTTTGTGGCGGAATAACTACTTTCGCCTTTTGATAAGGTTCTACTCGAATAGCATATAACTTTTTCTATTTTTTTTGTTTAGGCGTTCCCTCTAGAGGATTAGGGTTTTCTACCGGGATTATTTGCGAAAGAATAGCGCCAATGCCCTTTGAACTAGCATCGGTTGTGACCACAAATTGTCCGTTTTCGAATTCAGGCAGCGATAATATTGGTTCAGAAGTGAGTGCCTTTTTGAGACGGTCTAGGGAAGTTTGAGCTTCCTGGGACCAGGTAACATTTTGGGAGTTCCCTTTAGTTAATTCCGTGAGGGGTTTCACAATTTGGGCGTAATTGCGCACGAATTTTCTAAAGTAGCCAGTAAGACTTAAAATTCCTCTTAATTCTTTCATAGTTCTAGGGGGTTTGAGGTTTTCAACACATTTTATTTTGTCGGGGTCTGGAGATATCTCTCCTTGCGTCACCACTACTCTTAGAAATTTAATTTTTGTTTGAAATAAATTTACTTTTTCAGGCGGGCATTTTAAATTGCCCTCTCTGAATTTCTCGAACACATTAGCTAATGTTGCTAAGTGTTGTTCAGCGTTTTCTCCCACGCATATGACATCATCAGCAAAATGAATTATATTCTTTAACCCTCTTAAAAGATGCAATAAGGGTCTACATAGTGCGCTTGAACTTGTCTTAAGTCCAAAAGGTACTCTTAAATATTCGTATGAACCACATTCAGCCGTAGAAAATGCAGTTTTATGGACATCTTTTTCGGCTATTTTCACTTGGTGGTAACCTTGGGTAAGATCCAAAGAAGTAAAAATTTTGTTTTTGCTCGAGGTAGAGTCCGGGATTTCATCTATTCTTGGTAAAGGAAATTTATCCCTAACTACTTGTTTGTTAAGTGCTCTATAATCTACTACAAGTCTAAGATCACCATTCTTTTTTGGTACCAAGGTCACTGGTGCACTACACGGACTTATGCTTGGGCGTATAATTTCATTTTTTTTCTAATTCATGGATTGTATTTTTTAACCATTCTTTGTGCTTATACGGCACACGATATGGCTGTTTTTCTACAGGATTAACAGTCGTTAAAATTGAATGTTCATAAAATGGTATCAGTCCGATGTCATCATCAGATGCGGAAAATGCATCTTTAAAATACCATAATAATTCGCATAATTTTTTCTTAAGATCTAAATCCGTAATATGATCCATATTAAATTTGTTTAAGAATTGCGATTTAGTTTGAGGGTATCTGTTAATTGAGGTTTTAATGCCATTAACTAGATTTCTTTTGGAATTTTCCCATTTATTTAAATCATTTTCCAAGATAACTTGGATTTGAACTAAGCATGTCCCCTTTTTTATTGTAATTGTATCATTAATATAAATACATTCTTAGACCACACTGGCTATACATGACAAATGAAACTCAGAGACGAGAGAAAGTAACAAAATGAAAAATAAAATCAAAAAGGGTGAAAAAACGAGGATTCCAAGTCGTCCTCAGTGCTAAAAAAAAACGAAAATCTAACCTTTCGAAGTTTACCTTACAAAGACAGAACAGACACTCAAAGACTTGAGTGTCTGTTCTGTCTTTGTAAGGTAAACTTCGAAAGGTTAGATTTTCGTTTTTTTTTCTTTTTTGTTTAGCACTGAGGACGACTTGGCGGAGGTCCTTGTCGAAATATTTGCTTATATTTTCATCTTCATGGTTTCCCCACTGGCTGACAAAATCCTCGTTTTTTCACCCTTTTTGATTTTATTTTTCATTTTGTTGCTTTCTCTCCTCTCTGAGTTTCATTTGTAATTGTATCATTTTCGGGGTTATTAGTTACCCAAATAAAACCATCTCCTTTGTCGTAAGATATATCTGTTCCTCGCATAACAGATTTTCAGGAATTTCATTTGACGGGATCGCAAACCATATTTCAGATTTGCTATCTAATGGTTCAATCATCTGTGATATTTGAATTCTTTGCATCGTTTTGGGAGGGATCTTTGTTTTGCCTATCGCGAATCCCTAATATTTTTCTTTATTTTCATTGTCTATTAGATTCATACTGGCTCTATGCTGCGCCATTGCGGCATCTTGCGGCGTCACGTTGGGTTTTACTATGTTTTTCCATAATTCCGCTATTTTCTTAATTTCGTTTGACCTATACTTTCGCATATCTCCTATTTTTATCCTTGCAGATTCAATACACTTATTATTTAAATTTACTTAATATCTGCAATGTTTCTCAGAATAATTGAACAAATTTCTAATTATGCCATGTCCTCCTTGTGAGGCATGAGGTTCAAAAGATTGCGACATTGTACCGCTAGAAATTTTATTTACTGTTACGTTGTCTTCGTAACCTCTGTTACAATTTCTTAAGGTACATATTACTTCCCCTACCTTAGCCGGGTAGACAAGCCTTTCGTTTGCCACGTCTAATAGTACTCTATTAGACCTTAAAAAATTTACGCCGATAATGGCTTCATACGGAAAGTTATCGCATAATATGAAATTTGTCGGAAAAATTCTATTATCCCTTTTTACGTCTAGGCGAATTGAACCTTTTGCATCCAATTTATGCCCTGTCACGCTAGTTAAATTGGGATTATTAAAATTTCTTTGTTGCCTAATATGCGGAGGCAACATATTAATTACGCATGAGTTTATGATGTTCGCCGTAGCACCAGAATCAATTAAAGCCTTAAAGTTAATATTTGCCACACAAAAATCATTAAATATAGGTAACTTATTATTACTATCACTACAAGACTACTATCGGTTTGCACCTATAAAACATTCTAGGCCCCCTCTGGGTCCAATTTATATTTCTGAGGGGCCTGAAACGTTTCCCTGCGGAATTATTTCATGCGTCGGTGCCTGCAATCGATATTCAGACATGTGAGATTCCGTAGGCATATCTAATTGATTTACATTTGTCTGCCTTCGCCATGTGTTATTACGAGAGTTTGGATTTCTTGCGTCAGTGCCGGCTGCTGGCGCTGACTGCCAATGCCGTTGGCTTGAAAAATTTTCATTTCCCGTCGGCCAATTAACTATTAGCCGTCGGCTTGAAAAATTTTCATTTCCCGTCGGCCGATTAACTGATTGCCGTCGGCTTGAAAAATTTCTATTCCCCGTCGGCCAATTAACTATTAGCCGTCGGCTTGAAAAATTTTCATTTCCCGTCGCCAAATTTTCGGGATTTCTATATACCATTCTCGCATTATATTGGCTTTGGCGAGTATTTGGGTTTTCACATCGATAATTAATTTGTCTATTGGGAGGGAGTATTGTACAAATTTGGTTGGTACGCGTTGTAAGGTACCGATTGCCGCAATCTTCCCTGGCTACAGCCTAGTGCACCACTGGCGCTAAAATTTGTTCTTCCGAACAAATGGTTGCCATAATTTTGCGTACTACCGACAGCAATTCTTGGTGTTCGATTGGGGACATAACGGCACTCTCTCGCGATGTGCCCAGGTCGATTACAAATATAGCATCTTATTATTGTAGGGTTATTTTTATAACTAAAATGTGACGGGCTGAAAACGTACTGTTTTCTGCCTAGCGGGTTCTTGCGTTCTATTTCTTTGTGGCACTGGGGAGTTATCCCTTGAAAAGAAATTGGGGGACGCCTGATCGCCCTTAAAGTTTATGTTCGCATTTGAATCGCCTAGGCTATTTATTTTTGTTTTACTGTGATTTGCCACCATCGTATCAACTTCGATCAATCGCCCTACCTCCTGAACTGCAAGTTCTAACGTCTGAATATTTTTGGATATTACCATTCTATATAGTTTCGGGGGTAGCCCTTGCAAAAAGATATGTGGTATGACTTTTTCACACAGTTCTCCTCAACCTTTTTCCAATTTTACTTCTACTGAAATCCGTACATTATCAAGATATCCTCTTACATTGTGTGAATGGTGAAAGCATACCATTCCGTGTTTTAATTTATTTGTGGAACTGGTTTCGATAAATCTATCTTTAAATGCCGTTAACAATTTGTCCACAGTATTTATTGGCAAGCTGGCGTCATCACCTATAGTATGTTCAATTTGCTTCAGGAAGATTAAGGCCTGGCCTTTTAATCTTAATAGGAGCATGCCAACTAACGTTTCTAGCTCTGTTTTTGTTAATTCTACAAACTAGGCCAATTGGATATTAAATTCGTCGATATCTGATTGTCCATCGTACTGCGGAAATAGATTTTGCTATTTCTACATTTTTTGCGACCAATTTTTGCGCCATTAATAGTTCGCTTAATTCTTCTGACATTTTTGCGTTTGAATAACTGAAAATATATTTATTTTTTCACTTAACCTATTTGGGGGAGGCTATTATCTCCTATGAGATATTTTAAAGGGTTTTCCTGTGATAGCTTAGCGGTTATAGGCCTAATAACTTTTTTTCTACAAGTCTGTATCTCTCCAATGATATAAATTTAAATTACGAAGTTTGTAGCATAACTAGTTCGCATGTTTTCCTCCAAGTTTACGACCGCGCCAGTTCTTCCGGGGTGATTTTTTGTGGGGGGCATTCTCATTCTTAAGCTACGTGATAAAATAATTAAGCTATAAAAATAATTAGAAAATTAAAAGGTTCCACCGGGGAATTTTACGATCGCATCATCTGAGCCGTTATAGCTTATCTCGTGCCGTTGAGGGCTACAACGACTACTATGGTTCTCCTCCAAATTTATGATTGTGCCACAGCAATGGGAAGTAAAGTAAATTTATGACCGCGCCACTCTCAATCTTTGAGAGAAAATAAAATGTGTAACTATATAAATGTAACCTTTTTTCCTCGAGTTATCTCGAGATCAATTACGTCTAAAGTTATGTAGAAATCAGATTCCTTGGAGCGCTACCGTTGGGGCATACAAACTAGCTACTTGCTGTGCGATTAGATACAGACGTATAAAATAAAATAAGCACGAATAGAAAAGCAATATTTTTATTGAGATTTACATTTAGGTGTACAACAGTGCTTCACTTCAAATGACAACAATAGTGGCTGAGATAACAACAATTGTTCAAATCTCTACAATGACTGCCTCATAATAATAATTTGAATTGGAATGCCTGGATGTCAATAATAATAATTCTGATTTACGAATGCTCTCATCGAAATGTCTCCATAATAATCACTATAATAATGACTCGAAAAACACTTTTCTTCAGTATATATCCTAAGTCCTGATCATGTGCCGTGAGAGCTACCTGACGATTGGCCCAAGTCCTGTGGAGGGGGCCGCTATCTTGTAATTATTTTTACCAACTCACTTCATTATGCTAACTATCTATCCAATGATTTGTTTTTAATATTTCGATGATTTAAAACGTTCACACTGCTCTTATAATTTAAACTTCCTGATAAACATTGGATCTAGCATATTTTTTTCATTACCAAGTGTCTTAGCGAAATTTAAATCGAATAGCGCCGTTGTTTGACTGAGGCTAGAATGCAATTTCTCTTTTTGCTGATTAAGAACTTTTCTTTTTTTTTGAAGCTAGATTTAAATTTAATTAGAGGAAGTCGGAATTATCTTTAGAAAGAAAAAGATTTTTATTTTTTTTGTATTCTAAATATATCACATTTTACTCAGGGTACATCTCCAGTAGCACTGGTGTGGCGTTAGAGATGGTGGTGGTTGTGAGGCATCCTATTTAATACTGGTGACAGCTTCACAAACCCAATATAAACGCCAGTTTATAGATATAAGTTCATTAGAGTGATGAAAGGGCAGTAAATTTTCGAATATTTTAATTTTTTTTTGTCGTTTTTCACCATGGCTTTAACTACATGGTTTTACAAGCCAGCTTCGCTTTCTATTAGAGATTTGTAAGTGACATTTTTTGTCATTAACAAACGGTTTAGGAAAAATATTTTCCTTATACCAAAGAGTTGATAGAAATTTTGAGACTAGACCACGATTTACTGTGAAGGATGGCCAAAGATTGTGCTCTTTGGCCATCTATCTTGGGCCAAACAAAAAGCAGGTTGACCGCGAATGGGGTGAAAAGAGGTCATAAGAAAAGGTTCAAAACAAATGGGGACTTCATGGGAGGAGTTAGAGAATGAACCTGAATGGATTTGGGAGAAGGAGATCATGAGCGACTGTGTTCGCCTTAGGCGGTTTGGTGCCATAGTGAGTTGTTAGTAATAGCAGTAGTAGTAAGGGAAACTGATTCAGTGTAAAAAAAGCGGAAGTAAAATTTGTATCTCAGCTAGATATTCATTAGGATTACCTTAGAACTTAGTTCCACTAGTGTCTCTAGGGGCACAAAGGGCATCATGAAATAGCCTCTAAGCATCCCGCTAGTTTGCTGCAGCTGTCATATCCTCCCGCTCGGGTTGGATAAAAGTGTTAAGGCTACTTAATTCAGTTTGGTATATACGCCGTAGTAATTACTTGGCCATCGCCTATGACGGGGGGGGGCCAAAGTTGCCAGTGAAGGACAGATTTTGGAAGTCACTGGTCATCCATTCATAGGACATGTTATACGTAACTCCAGCTACGCATTCTGATGACGTCGATCACAAGTGGTTGTCTAGGGGCATCTTGTATTGACTGGTTCGTGACTTTCTGGTTCCAATGGATATTGATTATTCTTTAGACGCATGTATTTTCAAACGCTTGGATTTGTCTCTCTTCTTGTTATTTTAAAATTCTTTATAGACTATTACTTAAAATACTCTTAAAACACTAATTTTCATTAATTAAAATTAATTAGGATACAACCAAAAATTCTCTTAAAGTTGATTCTTTTGTAACGAACTATTTTTATTCATTATAAAAAAAATTAGTCTAAGTTAGTGTATGGAGCTTGAGTTAGTTTAGAAAATGGTTTCGCTTTTGCTCTGAATCAGAGCTTAACCTGTTGCTTGTTTTTCGCTATTAGGCTTAGATCACTTGTTCGCCTGTGAGTCCAATCAAACTCAGTCTCCTGTTTTGCATACAAGCCTAGTTGACGTTGTCCGTCATGAGTCAACCCAAAAATATTGATGATCTCCTTGGCAAATCCAGCAGTATGAGCATAATACTTTCTACCGGCCTAATACCTGATTAACATGGGATTTCTACCGGTTCATTAGGGATGTATAAGTGGAGCTCCTAACCCCTCGCACCTGTGCAATGTGGTCCCTGTTTCCAGGTATTTCAATATCTTTTATATGAATAATCGGAGTCTGGACGGGATATTTAACAAGTACCAATGATAGGAGTTACTAGCCCATGTGCAATACGCTCACCGGTTATATTAAAGGGAACACAGCTAGCGACACACCCTCGCGCTTTAAATGGTCCATAGGAAAATAGCATGGGATTTTAATGGGTAAGATAGGAAGTCTATAAGTGGAGCTTCAAGTCCCTCGCACCTGTGCAATACGATCCCTGTTTATATCGGGCTGCTGGCAAGAATCCCACAACACACCCACGTGCTTTAAATAGGTCCCTAGGAAAATAGTATAGGATTTCCATGACACAGATAGGAAAAATAGCATAGGATTCCCGTGACAGTCCCCATGTGTTCCAATATTTCCCCTAGCAACCACCATTTAGTCTTGATTTGTAGCTATTTTTTGCACATCTAACGTTTTATAGAAGACACCCAAGATTCTAGTGACCAGATAATGCCATCGTATGTGACAAAGACCCATGACTTCAGGACCCATGAGGCAATCCCTGCTTGTAGCTTAACGACAGCACACCTTACGCAATGACGGTTCTCATATCTTATGTAATGACGGCGCACAGCTTACGTAATGACAGTGCACACATCATTGTCACATAATAATTTTTTGTAATTCTTTTTTTTCGCGAAATCGTTTAAAGCGTTTTTTCTTTCTTTTAACTTAATGGCGGCACACACTTTATTTAATGGGAATACACGTTGCGTAATGACAGTGTGCATGTTTCGTAACGGCAGCGCAAGCATCACTGTCACATAACACTTCTTTGAAATTTTATTTTTCGCCGAAATTTACAAAGCGTTTTGTTTCTTTCTTTGTCCTCGCTGAGACTGGAAAGATCAATTCCCTTCCATTGGAACAACGCCCCAAGCAACAGGGCTAAACTGCTATTCAAAAAATTCTGTATCGAGAAATACATTCTAAAAATAGTCCATTGCGCGACATCTGAGATTTTCCATTTTTAACAAACGCTAGAACAGCGTCTTTACTGCCAAAATTTGGCACACAGTCGGAAAACATATATTTCAGAAATTACACCTCTTCATTAAGTAATGCTTTTAGGGAATTATACCAAATAAAATTGTTGATTGTTCTTTATGTATTTTTAGCGATAAAAGACAGAAGGGGTGCTTAAATTGCGCAAACACCTAGGTATTAGAGACGCATCCTAAACAACATATCTAAAGGATTAAGTTTATTGTAAATAAAAGTTTTATTAATGCAAACAAATTTACAACAATACTAAAAGAAAGAAGAGGCAGTTAGGAAAACACAACAAATATTGTAAATGCTGGCGCTTGAGGATTTTAAACAATTATTTGCCATATTTTAAAATTGGTTTCATATTTTTAATATTTCTAGGGCTTATGGCCCGAGGTCTGAGAGTTTTTATGATATTATTTTTAATATTTTTCGTAATTTTTCTCCAAGTTTAATAGATCCAAGGCTTAGAAAATTCGAACATGAGAGCGGAATGGCACTGTGATACCTTTTTTCATACACAGCTGAGTCCAATTTTGACTAAGGATATGCTAGCACTTGAGGATCTTAAACAATTATTTAGCATATTTTGACATTTTTTTTTATATTTTTAATATTTTCTAGGGCATATGGCCCGAGATCTGAGAGTTCTTATGATATTATTTTAATATTTTTCGTTGTTTTCCTTGGGTTTAATAGATCCAAGGCTTACAAAATTCAAACATGAGAGCGGAATGGCACTGCTACACTGTTTTCACACACATCTGAGGGCACTTTTGATTAAGGATATGTTAGCACTTAAGAATTTTAAACAATTATCTACCATATTTAAGGAGTTGGACTCAGCATATTGAAAGCGCCAGGAATTGGAGTTGAAATTGGCTATAAATTACAATTCTAGTTAAAAGAAACTTTAAAACAGGACTCTGAAGTTGTATTTTTACGGCTCCCCCCCCCCTTAGCAATCATTTCTAGAAGGCAAAGTTGGTATTAGATGCAAATTTTTAGGCACTACTGAGGTATCTCCGAGAGCTATTAACGAGAATGCCTCGTTTCTATGAGCCAAGACTATGAATGTTTCACAGCATCGTGACAATATGCCCCAACCTCCACTTAGTAATCATTTCCAGAGGGCAGGGTTGATATTAGATGCAAATTTTCAGGCATTATTGAGGTATTTTCGAGAGCCCTTATCGAAAATACAGCATTTTTTTAGTGCAAGTTATATTTTCAGAACCCCCCTCTCCAATGTTAACATTTTTTAACGCATCCACCTTAACTTTTAAGCTGTAAAACCTGATACTCCCAGCCATTCACACTACAGCGACATTACTTAACTGCCCCCCCCCCACATCACACCATCCCCTCCAAGACATTTTTCAGACATTTCTTGTTAAAAATTATGCTTCAATCGGGCGATTCAAGTTCTTACAAGCCAAGCTTATCATAATGACCTCCAAAATACTCCACATGACAGTGGTATTACACACCTCCTTCTCCATCATCACCCCTCTAGGACATTTTCAACCTTTTCCCAGAGAAAATAAGCTCGTGAATCTAAATTAAATACGGTCTTTACTTGAGCAGTGGAACTCAGCATTTTTTTGCTAGAGTGTGATATTTACAGCAATTCACGCAACAGTGTCACACTATTACTGCTCCGCGGTACCCCTTTGACATTGCCCCATCACCCCCAAGACATTTTTTGTTAAAAAATTATACTTCAGCCCATTAATTCAAGTTTTTCGTGAACCTGGACTTTCATAATAACCTCCAAAACACTCCACGCCACGGTGGCATCACACACCTTCCCCTCCATTATCCACATGGCACCCCCCTTTAGGAAATTTTCAAGCTTTTACTACCAAAAATTAGCTCATGAATCTAAATTAAACACTGTTTTTATTTGAACAGCGGAACTGGGCATTTCATATTCAGAACGTGATACTCCAAGCAATTAACGCCACAGTGTGACAATCTCAGGTTATATTTCCTGTTTCTATTATTTTCCAACAATTTTAAGCCCTATACCACATCATTACAGACCCTTTACCAACATTTTGCAATGTGGCGTCGTGGTTTATCCTGCAAGTGTTACCTCACTTGAAGTTTCAAAGTCCACTTTAGAAGTTTTCTCATTCAGGACATATGACGTAAGATGTTCTTGTAGTGTTTCGTCGTGGTTTATCTTGTCAGTGTTACCTCTATTGATGTTTTAAAAGTGAATTTTGAAGTTTCTTCGTTTGAAACATATGACAAGATATTTTTCTAGTGTTGTATCATGGTTTCTCTTATCAGTGGAACAAACATTTACTTAATACTATCAAATTTCTCTTGGAAGTAACAGGTTTTTTCTTAATAGTAACAATTTTTTCTAGTAGCAGCAAGTTCTCTGTCAGAGAAAACATATTTCTCTTATATGTGACAATTTTCTGTTTATGGTAACAGGTTTTCTGCTAGGAGTAGCAAGTTTTTCTTCAAAGTAAACAAATTTTTTCTTCGAAATAACAACTTTTTCTTTAATAATAATAAAAACTTTTACTTAATATTATCAAATTTCTCTTGGAGGTAACAGGTTTTTTTTAATAGTAACGATTTTTTTCTAATAGCAGCAACTTTCTCGTCAAAGATAACAAATTTCTCGTAAAGTAACAATTTTCTTCTTACGCTTACAAGTTTTCTGTTAGAACTAACAAGTTTTTTTTCTTAACACTAACAAATTTTCCCTTCGAAGTAACACATTTTTTCGTTCATACTAACAACATTTTACTTAATACTATCAAGTTTCCCTTGGAAGTAATAGCTTTTTCTTAATAGTAAAGAATATTTTTAATAGCAGCAAGTTTTCCGTCAAAGATAAGATGTTTCATGTAGAAATAACAATTTTCTGTTTATGCCAACAAGTTTTCTGTTAGAAGTAGCAAGTTTTTCCTATCACTAACAAATTTTCTCTTCGAAGTAAAAACTTTTCCCTTAATACTAACAAAGTTTTACTTAACACTATCAAATTTCTCTTGGAAGTAACGGCTTTTTCTTAATAGTAAGAAATTTTTTTCTAATAGCAGCAAGTTTACCGTCAAAGGTCAGATATTTCTCTTAGAAGTAACAATTTTCTGTTTATGCTAACCAGTTTTCGGCTAGAAGTACAAAGTTTTTTCTAAACACTAACAAATTTTCTCTTCGAAGTAACAGCTTTATTGTTTAAAGCTAACAAAGTTTTACTTAGTACTACCAAATTTCTCTTGGAAGTATTATACTTTGAATTTTCTTAATAGTAGCAAATTCTTTCTAATACCAGCAAGTTTTCCGTAAAAGATACAAAATTTCTCTTACAAGTAACAATTTTCTGCTTACGCTAACAAGTTTTCTGTTAGAACTAGCAAGTTTTTCTTGACACTAACAAGTATTCTGTTAGAAGTAACAACTTTTTTCTTAATACTAGCAAATTTTACTTAATACTATCAAATTTGACTGGGAAGTAACAGGTTTTTCATAGTAGTAAGTAAGTTTTTCTAATAGCAGCAAACAATTTTCTGTTTATGCTAACAAGTTTTCTGTTAAAAGTAGCAAGTTTTTCTTAGCAGTAACAAATTTTCTCTTCGAAGTAACAGAATTTTCTTTTATACTAATAAACTTTGACCTAATATTGTCAAATTTCGCTTAGTGGTAACGGATTTTTTCTTAATAGTAAAAACAAATTTCTAATAGCAGTAATTTATCCGTCAAAGATAACAAATTTCTCTTAGAAATAACAATTTTCTTCTTACGCTGACAAGTTTTCTGTTAGAAATAGCAAGGCTTTTCTTAACACTAACAAATTTTCTCTTCGAAGTAACAAAGTTTTTCTTAATTCTAAGAAAGTTTTACTTAATACTATCAAATGTCTCTTGGAAGTACCAGGTTTTTCTTAATAGAAATAAAGCTTTTCTAATAACAGCAAGTTTTCTGTCAAAGATAAGATATTTTTCTTGGAAGTAAAAATTTTTTATTTATGATAACAAGTTTTCTGTTAGAACTAGCAAGTTTTTTCTTAACACTAACAAATTTTCTCTTCGAAGTAATAACTTTTTCTTTAATATTAACAAACTTTTACTTAATATTATATAATTTCTCTTGGAAGTAACATGTTTTTTCTTAAGAGTAAGAAAGTTTTGTAATAACAGGAAGTTTTTCTCAAAAATAACAAATTTCTCTTAAGAAGTAACAATTTTCTGTCTATGCTAACAAGTTTTCTGTTAGAATTAACAAGTTTTTCTTACAACTAACAAATTTTCTCTTCAAAGTAATAACTTTCTCCTCAATAGTAACAAAGTTTTACTTAATAATATCAAATGTCTTTTGGAAATAATAGTTTGTTTCTTAATAGTAAGAAAGTTTTTCTAATACCAGCAAGTTTTCCGTCAAAGATAAGCTATTTCTCTTAGAAGTAATAATTTTCCGTTTATGCTAATTTCTCTTGGAAATAACAGGTTTTGCTTAATAGTAAGAAAGTTTTTCCAGTAAAAGCAAATTTTTGTCAAAGATATTTATCTAAGAAGTAACAATTTTTTGTTTATTCTAACAAGTTTTCTGCTAGAAATAGCAAGTTTTTCTTATAATTAACAAATTTTCTCTTAGAAGTAATATATTTTTTTTTAATACCAACAAACTTCTACTTAATATTATCAAATTTATTTTAGAGTAAATTTTATTGTTACTTCTAAGAGAAATTTGTCATCTTTAGGAGAAAACTTGCTACTATTAGAAAAACTTTCTTACTATTAAGAAAAAACCTGTCACTTCCAAGAGAAATTTGATAATATTAACTTAAAGTTTGTTAGTATTAAAGACAAGTTATTACTTCAAACAGAAAACTGGTTATCATAAACAAAAAAATGCTACTTCTAAGAGAAATATCTTATCTTTGACAGAAAACTTGCTATTAGAAAACTTTCGTACTATTCAGAAAAAACCTCTAAGAGACATTTGATAGTATTAAGTATAACTTTTCTAGTATTAAGGAAATAATTTGTTACTTCGAAGAGAAAATTTGTTTGTGTTAAGAAAAAAATAGGTAGTTCTAACAGAAAACTTGTTAGCGTAAGCAGAAAACTGTTACTTCTAAGAGAAATTTGTTATCTTTGACGGTAAAATTGCGGCTATTAGAAATTTTTTTTAATATTAAGAAAAAACCTGTTACCTCTAAGAGAAACATGATAATACTAGGTAAAAATTTATTAGTATTAAAGAAAAGTTGTTGCTTCAAAGAGAAAATTTGTTAGTGCTAAGAAAAACTTGCTACTTCTAGCAGAAAACTTGTCAGCATAAACAGAAAATTGTTACTTCTAAGAGAAATATCTTATCTCTGACAGAGAACTTGCTGTTATTAGAAAAACTTTCTTACTATTAAGAAAAACATGTTACTTTGAAGAAAAATTAGCATAAACAGAAAATTGTTATTTCTAACAGAAATATCTTATCTTTGACGGTAAACTTACTGTTATTAGACAAACTTTCTTACCGTTAATAAAAACCTGTGACTTGCCTGAGAAATTTGATAGTATTACTTAAAACTTTGCTAGTATTAAGGAAAAATTTGTTACTTCGAAGAGGAAATTTGCTAGCGTTAAGAGTATCTTCTTAGCTCTAACAGAAAACTTGTTAGCGTAAGCATAAAATTGTTACTTCTAAGAGAAATTTGTTAGTGTTATGAAAAAAAACTTGCAATTTCTAACAGAAAATTTGTTAGAGTAAGCCGATAATTCTTACGTCTAAGAGAAATTTGTTATATTTGATGGATAACTTGCTGCTATTAGAAAAAATTGTTACTATTAAGAAATTAATGTTACTTCCAAGAAAAATTTGGTACTATTAAGTAAAAGTTTGTTAGTATTCAATAAAAAAGCTCTTACTTCGAAGAGAAAATTTGTTAGTGTTTAGAAAAAAACTTGTTACTTATAGCAGAAACATGTTAATATAAACAGAAACTATTACTTCTAAGAGAAATATCTTATCTTCGACGCTAAACTTGTTGTTATTAGAAAAAACTTTCTTACTATTAAGAAAATGCTGTTACTTCCAAGAGAAAATTGATATTATTAAGTAAAACTTTGTTGATATTAAGGATAAAAAGTTGTTACTTCGAAGACAAAATTTGTTAGTGTTAAGAAAAACTTGCTACTGCTAACCAAAAATTGTTAGCAAAACAGTTAATTGTTACTTCTAAAAGAAATATCTTGTATTTGACGCTAAACTTGCTGTTATTAGAAAAAAACTTTTTTACTATTAAAAAAAAGCTGTTACTCCAAGAGAAACTTGATAGTATTAAGTAAAACTTTGTCGGCTTTAAGGAAAAAGTTTTTACTTCGAAGAGAGAGTTTGTTAGTGGTAAGAAAAACTTGCTACTTCTAACAAAAACTTGTTAGCACAAACAGAAAATTGTTACTTCTAAGAAGAATATCTTATCTTTGACGCTAAACTTGTTGTTATTAGAAAAAACTTTCTTACTATTAAGAAAATGCTGTTACTTCCAAGAGAAAATTGATATTATTAAGTAAAACTTTGTTGATATTAAGGAAAAAAAGTTGTTACTTCGAAGACAAAATTTGTTAGTGTTAAGAAAAACTGGCTACTTCTAACAAAAAACATTTTAGCATAAATAGATAATTGTTACTTCTAAGAGAAATGTCTTATCTTTGACGGAAAACTTGCTGTTATTAGAAAAAATTTGTTACTATTAAAAAAGGCTGTCACTTCCAAGAGAAATTTGATAGTATTGTGAGGAAGGCTTATTTTTGTGTAAATTTGGTAACTCACTTTCAGTAAAAGTTAGAATCCCCTTTGCTCCAACAGATAAGAAGTAAACCGACTATTTCAAATTGGTTTAAATGTGAAAATACCTTTTCTTTGTACACCTAGTCATAAATATTGAAAAGACATTCCTTTGTTTAAGCATCGAACGACATTTGAACCCATAATAAATATTTGAAAACCAATCTAGACCAGTTTTGTATAAGACAGAGGAATGTCCTAAAGTGTTACGACTCTTCAAGCTTTACAATCAAGGCCTCGAAATACTGGAAAAAACTAATTTTTAACAAAAAGTTTTGGGATTGGCTAAAAGGACAGGAAAGGTCGCTAAGCGAATCAAAATCATGTACCAAATTGAATAAAATGTACGGACAAGAGACAAATCGAGGTAGTCTTAACTTCTCTTTCTAGGAACTGAGTAAGTGTATTTCTCTTTAACTGGGATAAAAGACTACTACTAGTCTGTCTAAATTTCGTTTGAATGTAATACTTAGATAAAGTGGTGAACCTCTGAAACATTTCTGTTGCTTGGTCCAACCAAAAGGATCCTATTTGAATTAAGTTAACACTGACATCTTTTGAGCCCCTTTGGCCCAAACTTCAGTTAGACCGATAACTTCCCTTTGAGAGTTGGCAATTGATTTATAAAGGGTTTGAGCCTTACTGATGATTTGAAGTAACCCTGAGGTCTTTTGTGATTAATTAAGAGATACGTGATCTAACGAAAATTGGTTAGATTATGACAAAAGGCGAGGAATACCCACGTAAATAACTTAAGGCTCTTGTTAGATTTTTATTCTATTTTGGTGATTGGTTTCATAGTCCTGTTTGTATATTTCACTTAGTTAAGACTCGCTCTGTTTAAATAAAAGACAGCATTATTAAAGGTTAAAATAATTTAAACTTAATTTCTTCCCTGAAACTTAAACTCTGTGGAATAAGCTTTGAATGACCTAAGATTTAGCGGGGAGGGGGGCCTAAAACAAGGAGTAAACGCTAGAAGAGCCAGTTTTGTGCTTCCCCCTTTTCCTTCCTAGTGTCTCTTGGAACTTAAGCTTAGTATTTATAATTTATCTCAGACCCAGGAATTAGAACTCCCTGGACCCCAGTTTTACGTAAACCCTACTTGGATCCTTCCAACGTTATATGGCAGATCGAACCAAAAGAGGAGAACCCTCTATTTTGTTCGTCCGCTACATATCCAATCCTTTCCCGGCTGTAGATACAAATGGGGACCTTGATGATATACAGATAGACCAAGGAGAGGGGGGGGCTGTAATATTGGACAGACAGAGTTTAAGATCTTTTCAAGTCAAGAGAACTTCAAATCAAAAATCTATCCTAAGGAAGTTTAAAATTTGCCAGAGATCCAAGGAACGCTAATTCCTTCTACAAGAAATAATTATAGGATACCTTGTTTTGGAGTTACTGATAAATTTTTAACAAATTTATTTGATTATTCTGAGCTTTGCCCACTTTCAAACCCCTCTGATTTATCGTCTCGAAGTGCCTTAACGAATCAAATAAAACTCGTAACTTGGGTGCTTTCATTTCTAACCAAATTAACAAAGCTTACCTAAATTGGTAACTTAGAGCTAAAAGACTATAGCGCAATAGACCCAAGCCTTAACTAATTTAACCAAGTGCAATTTGTTCAGTTAGAATTTCTGTAGCTCTAAAACTAAGATAATCCCTTTTTTCGATGAATCACAAGTGGAGAATAGAAGAACAATACACACCCACACAATAGAAGACCATTCAAATTTAAAGAGAATTACAACGTTTTCTCCTCTTTTATTAAATTTACTGATAAAGTTTAGTTGTCACTGGATTTTGAGCACCGATTTCGAACTAACTCGCCTCAGTTTATCGCACTATCATCTTACTGATTGTTACATTAAGATCTCTGGGAGTAGAAATTTATAAATAGAATTCAAAACGTTCAGACGGAGAGGCATAGGTTTACCCAGAGCCAGCTTAGAGCAACATTCAGCCTGAGTTTCTCGTCCTAAAAATAAGGCAATCTTGCAACTGGTGCCCGCGGTACTCAAGTTCAGAACAACTTTCGTTTAAGGGGGAAGGATCAATAAAAATTATAAATTTTGGTCAAATTTAGTCCTCCGTTCCTCCCAAGAAGGTGTGTGTTGAGTTTGTCCGACAGTTGTCGTCAGGCCTAGCTGTGACAGAAAAGTTTGAAAAAGTGTTCATTTGAGTAACAAATTTAAATAGCTTGACTTGAAAGGAAGTTTAGACAGCTTTTACCATCCTAGAACTTATTCTTGCTTCTCCTTTCTCTTTCTCTTTGTTACAAGTTCCAATGTCCGTATCGTCTGTAACTTGCTTAAACAATTTTTAATACTAGTGCCATAGGTTAATAATCAATAAGAGTGTGAGATTATGCTACTAGCCTTGATGGTTAATTTAAATCAAGATATTGAGCTAATTCTCACGCAATTTATAAACAGTCATTTTAGTTATTCAAAAAAATTTAAAGGTTCAAAATGTTTCCCACAATAAGAGTTTATAAAGATAGAACCATCATGAGTTCAAATGAAAACAAAATCAAACAGTTAAAAATTGCACTACAAAAAGCTCAAGAAGAGAAAATAAGAGCAGAGCAAGGTGCACAGTCTAGAATAAACGCTCTACAAGATCAATATAGAGACAGCCCTATCAGAAGTAGACTTCAAAATCTATTTGTAGAACAGGCACCTCCTATCTCGTTACTAACATACCCAAATGAGATCCACTCATGGCCTACGACCCTTAAACAAATACAAAGGAGTTTAGAAAAAACGATGCTGCTATTATTAATCAAGCTATTTGCTACACTCAGGGAGAAACTCAAAGATTTGCAAAAAGTTTAGATATTTCTAAAATCAGAGATCTAAATCATTTAGAAAGATATCTAAAAGAAGCCTTTTTACATGAAAAACCAGTTGCACAAAAACTACAAGAACCCTTATC
Organism: Artemia sinica; assembly: GCA_027921565.1. Taxonomy (NCBI): domain Eukaryota; kingdom Metazoa; phylum Arthropoda; class Branchiopoda; order Anostraca; family Artemiidae; genus Artemia; species Artemia sinica. Next base: position 60,413,220 of record CM051267.1, on the reverse strand, counting down.
AGAGAAACAAAGGCCATCTGAATTGGTACACTAATTTTATCCTATTGGAAGATATCGTCCAAGAGTGGAAGAGATTACCCTTTTGCTCTGAGTTTGGTACTTCGATTGACTCAGATCCAGCCGTGTTTTGACTCGGGTTTACAGGAAAAATATGTTAATGATTCAAAGCGATTTCCTTTTCTAGGGCGTTTCACTTACACCTACTTGTTTTCCCGCACGCTTCCGCGGCTGCTGAGTGAACTTTCTCAGCTGTCAATCTAAAAAAAACAGCGTTAGAAATCGTCGTGTTTTCATCATCTTGAACGAGCTTCTCAATGCAAAACTGATCGTCTCATAGAATTGGAAACCACCCTTGAAAAATAGTTCTGATAATCCCCGTCCTTAACATCGACGAAGTAGTTGGTGTCAGGTGGGTTTAGGAGGTGGGAATCACTTTCTTTGGTATAACTAGGCAACAAAAAGTGGGATGGTAGTGTCTTGTATACTTCAGAAAAACGATCATAAACAAGATGAATCTGGGTGTCTTCTGCCTGAAATTGCTTGTTTAGGTCTTCGATTTACCTGCAAAATATACGCCAGGAAGGCAAAGTAAGCCTTGAAAACCAGTGGCAGCAGATTTTTTAGTATGGCAGTGGCCTTCTCCGGCTTGTTGGCTTCTTTAAGACTTTTTGCACAGAAGAAAAAAGTCAAATAATCCCACTGCTGCAAATATCGAGCTACAATTGCTTGTCTAGACAACCATCGAGTTGCTACTTGTCAAAAATTTCGATGTTCTTTCAATCCCATAAACTTTTACAATTCTAAAATCTCCCAAGCCTGTTTGGGCTGAGACAAGTATAGCCGTATATTCACTTTCACGTCACTTCTTTGATCAGTCTCAGTTTCAAAATAATTTTTTTTCTTTATTGTTTGTCGAGATCGAGATTAGAATCGCTTTAAAAAATTTCGAGATCTTCATAAAAGGAAAAAGGGGGAATTGTATGTAAACTATTAAACAAAAAACTGGTCCCAGCGACAGCTTTTAGGCACTATACTGTGAAAATAAAAAATTTAAAATTCGATTTTAGCTTCTCTTTCATATTAAAATTGTCACTTGGGATGAATTTCAGGGCGGTGCTAAAAACGGTCTTAAATGGTGGAAAAACTAAGACATTTTTCGGCCTGTAATAACATGTTACCGTAGTAATATGTTACTCAAGACAATTTCTTCAAAAAAAGTCAGGAGCACATGTACTATATTAGAAGAGAAAGAAAAACGAATTAATGGAGAAAGAAAACGTCTTATACAAACTTTTCATGGATAGTTCTGTTTGTCGCCGACGATTCGCGTGTTACACGATGCGCAACATGCGGAACAAAAGAAAAATAAAAAATGGTCCATCTTTTTGTCTCTGGTACATTTTTCGCGCAATTTGTGGTATATTTCGTTTCGAAGTGTTGGTAAAATTGATGACCACCCTCTCAATAAAAACCTTATATGCTCCCAGGGCATAACTTGAAGCCCTTGCCTGAGGGCTGTAGGGGGTTTCGTCCTCAAAGACCCGGACCTTTTAACTATACTGAAACAAAATGGCTATCTCAAAACTTTGAGTGGATGTGCTTGGGGAAATAATGGGCGTGGAAAGGGCTTTGTTTCCCCCCGATCACTTTCGACTATTAAAAGGGGTACTAGCCCCTACAATTTTCAATCAAATGGGTCTTTTTCGAGGTTTCTACGACAACAAACAGCCATCTCAAAATTTCTATCACATGCTTTTCGGGAAAATGCTAGGTGTGGGGGGATATACACCCTCCTATCGCTGAATCTTCAAAGAGGCACTAGAGCTTCTGATTAGCAATCCAATGAGCCCCCCCCCCCCGAAGTTTATAAGATCATACCTTTTCATCCAAAACTACATAATTTCCAGACCTTTCCACTACGTTGAAGAAAATGGCTATCTCAAAATCTTGATTGGATGCGTTCAGGGGAATATTGGCTGCGAGAGAGGGTTAGTTGCCCTCCAATAACGTTCGACTATCAAAAAGGGAACTGGCCGTTTCAATTTTCAGTTGAATGAGCCCTTTTAGAAGTTTCTACGACAAGTCCTTCGATAAGAGGTGCCCTGGCGTAAGACAAAAAAAAAAATCATGTTTGGTTGGTGATTTTTGGTGACGCAGAGGGTGAAAGATGATCGTACTTTCTAACAACAGGCAAAAAATTAAAATAGATAGATAATACATTGTACCCACATCGCTCTTGACTTAGGCAGCGCAAGCGCTACCTAAGATACAAAGCTTTGTCAAAGATATAGAGACGTTAATTTAATGAGCAAGGGATGTAGGAGAGTGCAACTCCACTCATATACGGACTATTTTTTGTCTTTTCAATGTTGCTGGGTACTTTCAGCCAAAAAAACATATTTTTAAAGTTTTAATTTCTGAATGTTTATCAGCATCTGAATGTTTATCAGCATTATGAATGTAGCTTTGCTAGTTTGCTTTCTTTGTGTGTGTGGGGGGGGTCAATTTTTTTGGTTTTCCTTAAAAAAAATATTATTTCTAGTTTTATTGTCCCAGCTTGCATTGTTCTTGTTGTTCCATTGCTTTTCTTGTACTATTAAAAATGAATAAATAAATCTTACAACGAGTAGAGCCTAAATTCAATAAGCAAATCAAGCTTAAAACGAACAAAAATATTTTACTAATGAAGCAAAAATGAAACCCAAAACGAACAGAAATCAAATAAACTATAATAGCAAACAAATATACAACATGTACTAATATAAATGAATAAATAGATCTTAAAACGAAAAAAACTTTAATTAAACATACAAATAAAGATCGAAACGAACAAAAATCATTTAAAAGAAGAGCATGGGTACTACTGCTCCTTCCCTAACTTTAAAAGTCTAAAACTTACTGCATCATTGGTGCTTTACTGAAAACGAATTATATTACAAATGTTTTCTTATGTACTTAGTACAAAAATGAAAATAAAATTACAGTAAAAGTAAATTTTGAACTGATGGGCTTTTCAGCGACTAATATCATTATATATCAAATATTTAGTTTAATCTAATTATTGCTTCCCAAGACTATTCACGACAAATTTAGTTTCACTATAAACAAGAGTTTAGGTATTGCCTCCTTCCCTAACTGTAAAAGTCTAAAGCCTACTCCGTCATTGGCGCTTCACTGAAAGGGAATTATATTACAGATATTCTTTTTTTAAGTTATTACAGAATTGAAAATAAAAATTACAGTGTTCAAATTTTACTTATTATGGAAAGTATTTTACGTTCTCAATATTATTTATTTAATTAGAATTAAAACATCAGTCTTTTTATAGTATATTAAACGCTTACTGCATATTAAATGCGTTCAGTGCCTTCAATACATAGGTTACCAAAAGGAATATATCGGCAATGTCATTGCAACGGCTAATTATATTAAGTTGAAAGAACAAGAAATTTATGAAAGGGATGTTTGGCCAGTCAAAAGGCAGTACGTTAATACTAATGCTAGTAGTAGCAATAGTGCTATTGCTAGTACTACTACTATGACTACTATTACAACTATGCCTAAGGATACGAAGGTGAAACTATTAGAGAATATTGAGGGGGGGGGGTGAACTGAATCACAACACACCCTCTATTTGCAAGTTGTCAAAAGGGCGTATAAGGAATATCTTAGGAAGTTTAGTCCCTGTTATCACGGCATTTGCAGAGCGTTCATTCAGCATACTACAGCAACGTAATTCATGCCTCCAAAATTAGACAATAGAGGACATGTTGAATGGTCTTGCACAGTTGTCTATCAATCGTGATCTAATGGTGGATATTAACGACGTTTTAATCAACTACGAGAGGACAAACTTAAAAAAAAAAAAAACAATTCTTTGAACCGTTTTCGTGCTAGTCCCTTGGCGATGTTTTAATCAACTTCGGGAGTAAATCAAGAAGGATCAAAATATAAGTAAGATTAGAGATTAAGATTATCTTTAATTTGGTTAACTAAACTCATTATTTTATATTTTCTTAATAATATAGTAATAATTAAGCTCATTAAGGTGACAATGACAGTTGCTGAGAAGTTTCTGAACTTCTGTTAGCTTTTAGCTGGTGCATCCCCCCCCCTGAATGGAAATAATAAATACGAAAGGAAATAAAAAAATAATAAATTAAAAATAAATAATAAAGATAGTCTCCTTAATTTTAAGTGAAGGAGAAAAATATTTTTCCGATTTTCTAACCATTTTTTAGCCCTGTTTTTAGAGGAGGGACGGACTTCAAAAGAACCAATTCTTTGAACGATTTTTGTGCTAGTCCCTTGGCCGTGGATTTTACGACTATAAGTTTAAAACTTAATTGGGAAAAAAAGTCTTCGGAGTCCCAGGGGTTCCTGAGCCCCTAGTCTCTCCCCGTCTCACATCATAAAGTTGATAATCTTTTCGACCAGGAGAATAATGCTTAAAAGTTTCACGCCATTGGAATCCCAAAATCAAACTTGCACCCCCTATCGTACTTAACATAAATTAAGGCCCTTATTTCAGGGCCTCTGGGGAGTTATTACATCTTTCGACTGGTATTTACAGACACTCTAAGAAGTTACACTAACCAGATGTTAAAAAAGGTACAAGGACGCAGGCTGGTTACTCTCCAATTACTTTTGAATTTAAAGACACAAAAACTCTCAATTCCAAATCAAATGAGCGCCCTCCAAATTTTTATACGACCACGAGGGAGAAGGATTGAGAAGAGACAGCCTCATCTATACGAAATAAATTTTGCTTGTTTTTTGCTAACTGCCTGTAGCCTACTTGCTATTATTGGTTCAACAGCAGAAAAGGCATTCATGTTTTGCCTTGGTTGTCTTATCGGCTTTGAGCTTCTAGGGATTCTTAGACATTAAAGACATTAAAAATTATTGTCGAGGTATTGTCGAGAAAAGACACGCGTAGTTGATGAAATCAAAAGACTATGTACATCAGCCATTTCTCATTAACTGCTAGGGAGATTGAGCTAAATCTTCAAAGAAGCATTGGATGTCAATGGGGCATCAAAGTATGATTTATGGGAGGGACTGAGAAAAACTAAAAGGCAATGTCTGTCCAGTTATTGAAATGCGAAATTCAGTCACTCTTATTTGTAAAAGATGGCTGGCCTTGTAATAATATAATAATCTAATTTAATTAACATAAATAGTTGATCAATACTAATATTTAACTTCTAATAGAATTCGGCTTAAAAAGAAATTTTGGGGCCAAAGTTTCAATCAGAAAAAAAAAACACTTGTCTACTAATCAGAAAATTTATTCTTATGGTGCCATCGTCATTGTGGATTTTCTTTGGTTTATCTTTGCCCCGCTCCTAACCTCCTAGACAAAGGACAACTTCCAAAGAAGACTTATGTATAAACATTATAATAGTTGCAAATGTAAACTATCAAAAAGAAGTCAGACATAGCTCTGAACCAAAATATAAAATAAAAGTTAAAATATGACAGAATAACACTCTTTAAGATTATCTGAATCAATTGCCACCTGACAACACTGTTACGAAGGCAATACTGTTATTTTAGTTGGCACTATTGCAGCAGCTTTTTTAAGATTTAATACAATTCAGGATTTAAGGAAACAACACACAAAGGCAATATTAAATATATACAAGGAAAAAAAACATTTCTATTCCATAAAAGAAAAACAACATTTCAGATACAAAACAAACGTGGAAAAGAAGACGGTTCAAAGAAAATAGTTTCTAAGCTTGAGCATACTGTTAAATTTAACTCCAATATCTCATGTTTTAGTGTATAATTCGAAAAAAGGGATGTACTTCTTGAGTGATATTTTCTTTATAAAATAGCATGTCAATTGTTTAATAAAAGCTTGAAAAAATTCAATTTTTTATTGATGCACTTATAAATGTGTTTTTTGGCTTTGTGGAAACTAAAAAAAAGTTTTCTTGTGGATTACTAAGCACAAAACTATACGACAGGAAGTTATCCTCTAGCATGATTCTTTGACAAATAAAACAAGAGCATTTTAATAAGCATATAACGTCCTTAAACACTGACATACACAAAGGGTTTTCCCTCAGTGTGGCTTCTTAAATGATAAGATAACACAGTACTTGAATTAAAAGATTTCTTACATACATTACCCTCAAAAGATTTTTTTCCAGTACAAGTTCTTTGATGATCATTTTAACTGGCACTTGAAATAAAACATTTCTTACATTTATCTCATCCGAAAGGTTTTTCTCCAGTATGAGTTCTTCGATGATTAGACAAAACGGAATTGTAAGTAAAACATTTTTTACATATATCACATTTGAAGGGTCTTTCTACCGTATGAGTTCTTTTGTGATGATATAAACCGGATCTTGAAGCAAAACATCTCTTACACATATCACATTCGAAAAATCTTCTTCCAGTACAGGACACCTCTTGTTTTGCCTCATCATTTTCAGCAAGTACATTTATGTGGCTCGGCACCTCCTTTTGACAGTTCAAATTAGTTTCTTTTTTCAGACATATTCTTACAATACCTGGCTTGCTATGCAATCCACGTTCTTTTTTGTTCATATCATCATCGGAGGATGCTGCAAAAAGGTGAACTATAATATAATAAATTCACTCAAAATCACAATGACTTGTATTTTTTTTTTTTTTTTTTTGTTTTTTTTTTTTTTTAATTTAACATAAGCTCGGCTTTTAATGTTTTTAGCCTTACACAGTCATCATAAAATTAGTTTTAATGACTCTTACCTCGTCATTTTTATAAATAACATTTACCTCGTATTTTAAGTTTATATCAGCAGGGCTGGCACCTGACACGGGATTCATTTTTCGAAATGATGAAAACATAAATAAAGAGAGCCTGAAATATGAAACTGATGGAAAAGTGAGCAGCATCACGTGGCAAAATATCACTTTGGTTAATGTACACTTACCGTCTGGCACAAATAATTTTGAGCAACGCGAATAAGTCCTCAGAAGGAAAATTATCAAGCATCTCACTGCAGAATCAATGATTTCTTAGGTGACTTCAATTGCGTATTACAGCAAACAGATATCAAAAGTAAAGCCAAGAAAAATGACAAGAGGAAACTAAGCGAAGAACTAAAAGAAATTGTAAGTGTTTGGGAGCTGAAAGATGCCTGGATCGAAAAGAATAAAGAGGTATCTTACACATGTATTAACGCAAGAGGTGCGAGCCGTATAGACAGAATTTACTGCACTTCAAACCTCATTAAAAATGTGACGACGATTGAAAACGTTGTGGTAGCTTTCACAGATCACACGGCCTTAGTTATGACGTTCAACTTTGATCCAGACAGGACCGTAGTATCGACGTTAAAAAAACAAGCATTTTGGAGAATGGAACCAAATATATTATGAGAAAAAGAGACCAGAACAATAATTCGAAGTAAAGTAAAAGAATTACTAGGAGTTTACGCTGAAGAAACAGACGTATGCCAGTTTTGGATTAGGTTCAAAGCAAAAATAGGTCATTTCATTAGAAGTCTTGAAAAGCAACAGAGAATAGAGAAAGAAGCTCACAAACACCACCTATATAGGACGTTAACTGACCTAAAGGAGGAAATGGATTTAGGGCAAAGCATCTGGCAAGAGTATTACGAAATAAAACAGCAAATAAAACAAATTGAAGAAAAAGCGTTCGAAACCTTCAAGATAAAAAATAGATTACAAGAGTTGGAAGGATCAAGACTGATAACGTTGTCGGAAAAAGTTAAAGCGCAAGCAAAGAGAAACGAAAAGCAAATCGGGAAAGTGAGAACCGAAAACGGTGGAACAACCTCGGATCAAACAAGAATATTAAATGAAACCGCCTCCTTTTACAGGGTGTTGTATAAAAAACCTCCGGTAGGAAACAACAGAGAACTGCTTCCGTTATTTCCAGTCCAGATACCAGGTTACAGAACAAGAAAATGCACAAATAGGGGAAGAAATTACTAGACATGAAGTAGAAAAAGTGATATCCGGGTTAAAAAATGGAGTATCGGCAGGAATGGACGGGCTAAGCTATGATTTTTATAAGTTAACGTGGAGCGAAATCGGGGAATTTTTAATAAAAGTGCTAAATGAATTTGGGTCAGAAAGACGCCCTGAAAGTGAACTGTCAGTTATATCACTGTTACACAAGGGCGGACCTAGAGAAGACTTCCGAAACTGGCGACCAATCTACTTAACAAACTGCGACTTTAGAATATGTACTAAAGTATGGTCTAAAAGACTGGAGAAAAGCGCAGCGAAAATAGTGGGAGATTACCAGTACGGTGGAATAAAAGGCAGGAAAGCCCAACATGTCCTGACAGTTCTCAGAGACTTTTGCCTTCGGCGAGATAAAAAAAACGATGGAAAAAGTGTTAGGTTGAAACTATTAGCCCTAGTTGGCACTGACATAGTGAAGGCGTATGATTCCGTAATACGAGAGATTTTGTGGTTATTAATGCGACTAAAGATGAATTTCGGAAAGAATGTCATAGATAAATTGGAAAGAATATATTCTGCACCGAAAGTGGTTATAAAAGTGACTGGAAAACTGACGACAATAATAAACCTAGAAAGAGGTCTGCTGCAAGGGGACCCTTGTTCTGGAACGCTATTGAAATATATCTCGACCCACTCTTTCGGGTATGTAGAAGAAAGAATGTGCGGTGTTCAAGTTTCTGAAAACGTTTTTCTGAAAAGTGCAACTTTCTTAGATGACGGAAATTTTATCACAGGAAGTGAAAATTATGTGAAAACTGAGTGTAGGGGTTTGCATTGGCACGAGCAAAGATTTCACGTGAAAATACACAGACAAAAGAGCAGTGTACTACCCTTGAACAAATCGTCAAATTACGACGACATAGAAAGAAACTGTTGGCTCCCGTTTGCGGATAAAGCGCGAGAATTGGGCCTGACTTTTGAGAAAGTGCTTAACACAAACAAAAATTTGGGAAGAAAAAGTAAATAAATTAGTCGGGATATTGAGTCAACCAAGAAAAAGCCTTTTCAAAACGATGCTCGAAAGAGTTCTGTATGTCAATACATATTGCCTCACGCTATTATTTTACACTGCTCCTGTTTTCGCATTACCTGAAAACCTTGCCAAACAAATTGAAAGAGCCATCTGGAGATTTGTTTGGACAGGGAAACTTGAAAAGCTACAAATAAAAATGCTATACTTTCCTGTGGAATCCGGCGGAACTGGGGTAGCAGATTTCAGGGTTATATGCAAGACGCTCCTCAGAAATATTTGTGAACTTGTGGTTAAAGAGGAGCCATCAACTGCAATTATGAGGCAGTGGTTTCTCCCTATAGTGAATGAGGATGCAGAAGAAAAGGTGAAAAAATTGAGAAAAAAAATTCCGACCCCTCTGCGATGGATTGTCAGCCTCCTGAAGAAAGCAAAGGAATTGGGAGCACTGAGATATGACTTGGGAAAAGAGGAAGTAAAGAAGGTATCGTGGGATGTTTTTAGAAGTGAGAAAGAACCGAATTATAGAGCTAGAGAAAAGGAGCCGTTCATTGATTTTCAGTTATCTTTTAAAAATCTAAGTGAATTGCCGTTTAGTTATGAACAGAAAGAGTTTGTGTTCTGCATGATTCACGGAATAATACCCTTTAGTGATAGAGTTAGTCGCATATTGAAAACTCAAACGCCTACTTGTTTGATGTGTGGAGACGAAGTCCTTGACGGATTATTGCACGAATTTATTCAATGCCCCTCGAACGGTGGATTACCCCAAAGATTATTGGAAATATTAGAAAATGAAGGAATAAAAACAACGTCTGTAGAGGAAGAGAAGAAAGCTCTAAAGCTGTCATTTTGTGTTAAAGGTAAGCAAAGGAATTATGCCGATGTGTTTGTTAGTGACAAGTGTTGGCATGCATGTGTGGAAAATGCGGAAACGTCAGAAGCAGGTCCAAATTCCTTTGGCGAATATATGGTTTGAAAGTTATGTGGATGACTTGAGACGGAGTCGAGCATGGAGGGAGAGAGTAGATGTGGAATGGATGAGTAAAATTGAGTTTTAAATTTGAAATTTTTGATTTAACTGTTTTATTGTAAGAAATGTTTTAAATTATAAAAAAAATAATAAAAAATGAGAATTTGATGTTAGTATTCGGATAATTTTTATATTAATTTATTTTTTGTTGGTTTTGTTTGATTTTTGAGTAGCCAAATGGGTATTAAAAAGGTTTTAGTAGTTTATTTGTGTGTCATAAAAGAAGGATTAGAATGGCGTGCCTAAAGATATTGTAAGGGCACAGCTTTCTACTCCTCCTAGGTTTGTTTTCGGGTTGAGGGAAGGTTGGGAGGATGGAGGATGATGTATAGTTGATTGAGAACAAGGTTTTATGAAAAATATTTGTCTATTATTAATGTATTTCCACGGTGAAAGGGGTGCCCTATGGCAGAAGGGCACCCTGCTAAACCGGGAATGGTACTTTTTCTTGCGGTTTTCAATTTTGTTTTGTAGTATACCTTGTCTTTGTCAATTATGTTTGGCTACCCAAATTCAAATTTTAAATAATAAAAGTTGTTTTTGAATTAGTGTTTTCAAATTTCAAATAATAAAAGTTGTTTTTAAATTAGTGTAGGTGACATTAAAGTTTGAAATTAAGTGAAAAAGATTATTATTTCACCGAGAGGAGAGGAGGTGGGATTAAAAAAAAAAAAAAAAAAAAAAAAAAAAAAAAAAAAAAAAAAAAAAAAGTTTACCTCGTTAGTTATCGTTATTTTTATTTATAAAAGCCAGTTTGGGGCATTATTCTGATATAACTTTGGATGCTTTATTCCATCTTTTATTCGATAATAAGGAATTCTGGTTGTATATCAGTTTACTTAAGGGTGGATTTGTCTAAAAAATATCGTTGTACAGTAACATCCATAAACTATATTAACCCTTTTCCTTTTATCAATTTACATAGTTTCTTCAAATACTAGTTGAGACATATAAACACGATTCAAGTTTATATGAACTGCATCCATCTACGACACACGTATCAATTATAAAACATGCATTGAACAGTATGCAACAACGGTGATAATCTTGAAGCCAAACAATTTTTATCTTTGTCTTACAAATCATAAGGCCACATATGGCCAAAAAGAGCTTCTAAAAGAACCCATAAAAAATATTATTAAATAAGGCGAAGTAAGTAGTGCAACCCCATCAAGCACACTCCACTTACAATTCTGTAAAAGGCAATATTTATGAAAAAGACCTGTTTTAATTATTTGGACTTTACTTGACTTGATTTTTGATTGAACACCCTATTAGAGAAGGCTTACCTCAGGGACCTATCCTTAATTCTCTTCTGCTTAATCTATATATTTCTGAGTTTCAATTACAGCATGGATCATTCGGATTTCATGCTTAACAATAAATCATGCTATTCAGCCTAAGAAGTTCATACAATCTTTGAAAATAGTGTGAATACCCGTTTCCTCAATTATATATATGCTTATACTGATGGTTTAGATAAAGCTTCAAAAGTTGGTACAGCTGCCTGTATCCCAAACCTAAACCTAAATATTTTTGCCCCCTTTACATTAGTTTATCAGTACTTTCTGCTCAACTGTTTGCAGTACGCCTCACAATACATGCTTTAATTGGTCTAGAAAGCCCTTCAAAGAATATACTGTTTCTGTCAGGTTCTCTTTTATCCCTTCATCTCCTAAGCCAAATAAATTATCATGCTGATGCTCATGATCTAAAAGGTATGAGCCGAAATATCTGTTATCTGCTTTCTTCTAGATGGTCTATAGTATTTCATCACACTTCGAGTCATAGATAAATCAAACATAATGAAATGATATATCGATAAATTTAAAAATAATGCAGCTAGCACCCCTCCCCCAAGAAATTTAAGGACTATGGATTTTAGAGAGGTTGTTAGAGATCAAACGAAAATTGCTCAACCGCAACCTCCTTTCAAGTCTAAGGATTTTAATGTGCTCTATTGTAAGCTAAAAGGAACTATTTTACTTAAGGCTGATCCAGGAGACTGAATAGATTCAAGGTGATACTTTACTTAATGAATAAAAATTCAAGGAGACTGGGAAACTACTGCCATCAATTGCAAATCCCTGAATCGTTTGATGCTCTTATTAATTGCTCCATTTCACATGCTTTGGAAGCCACAATTTACAGGTTGATGATAATGCTCACAGAAAGATGCCATTATTACTAGCATAATGTTGTTTGTTATGAGATAGCAGAAGTTTTTGGAAAATAGTTGGATTATCCAATAATCAGTGAAAGTCCAGGAAATTCAAAGCGATGAGTGGATTCTTTTCTGATATCTCCAGGCCTTGCAAATATATAGAAGAAAAAAGATTCGGAAACAATCCCCGAGGACTGAGCCCCACGTAAATTACCAATTTCTTTCGAGACAATACTGCATTAAAACCAAGCGAAACTAAGGCTAGAAGAAAATGATTAAACTACGGAGTTTTTATATTGGAATAGTATTAAGGCATATGCACCATAAACTGCATAGTATTTTAATTCCGTATAGCTAAATCCATATTTAAAAATTGTTTAGAATTCTGATTAGTTCTAAAAGCCAGAATAATGTACAAAATAAAATTCAGTTTGTCGTTTTATTCAGGGGTTTAATGGGATACAGAATTTTATGTCCTAATAATTAATACAATCTGGGATTATTATTTACAAGTTTTTTTTCCAAATGCAACCAATTCGCTCAGATGCAATAAAAGCCTATCTTTCTCGTCCCACCACAATTTTAACTGAAGTTTAAGATACGCCTTTTCATTTTGGACAAGCTAAAAAACAAAAAATGGGGATATGTGAAGCATACCTTCGTCTCTGTCAATATTCAACTCCAGTTTAACAAGGTCAGCATTATAATGACAATCTCCAGAGATGTCAGTAGGGTTAGCAAAAAGTTTGGCCTCTTGTTTGATTATTAGTATATGATGTGTGCTTCCAAATATATCCTTATCCTCATTTGAGAATATGTCTTTAGCTTCTACAAAAATAGAGTAAAAAAAAAAAATAAAAAAAAAATGCTCAAAACAAAATAAGTTGGCTGGTAAATAATTTTTTCTACGGTAGCTCATAGATGAATAAAACTAAACTGATATTTCCAACATTAAGACACTGAGTAAACATACACAAAAGATGAAAAGCATTGGATTTGGAAAAAAAAACTATATTGTGAGGATAATGGTCAATAATCATAGGCTCTGTCAAAAAGCTTCTTCATCAAGATTGAACCAATAGATTCAATTTCATTCAATTGAATGAAACAATAGTAAAAGTTTATAAAAAAAAATTTATGGTAATTTAAGAAAGAGCTTGAATCTATTAGATTGACCAACCTTAGACGGAGGATTTACAATCTTCAGTCTTGAACATCAGATTCATTCAGAAGATTAAAACTAATATATACATTTCGAGAAAAACAGCCAAATGACAAAAAAGTATTCACAAAAAGGTGAAAGCAATTTTGTGACAAGCCTAATGCTGTAACTTACACCCAAATGAAAAGATGTTTATATCATTAGGTTTATTAGTTTAAGATCTATCCATTCAATCTGGTAGAATTGCGATAACACTTGAGCTTTTCCCTAGGGTAGATTCTAAACCAGGGACGTTCAATCCAATGCCTGCTGGCCGCACTGTGGCTCGCCTGATATTTATGTGAGGTCAACTAGTAATTTTATTTTCACTTCCATTTTATTTCAAGTGACGATATGGCCCACTATAATAAAAGCTTGAACATTCTAGTTCTAGACTTTCTTCACAAATTTGGAAATTGACCTTCTTTCCAGATGTTCAGCCAATTTTCTATCAAGAAAACCATGAACACCAGATTGGAAAAATTTACTTTGAAGACAAATGGAGTTAAATCTTAGCTAGAAAATTATATCATATTGTCGTCTATCATATAACATTGAGCCGTAACAAAGCCATAATGACTCTGGGCGTTTGTGTTCCGTCTTGATTATCCCTCTCCCAGTTGCCTCAGTAGGCAACAATGAAGTGAAATCAAATTCATTAACAATAGGTGCTATTCATTTTAGTTTTACTCTATTTTACATGTGCCCTTTTCAAGTAAAAAAGAGACTGTGCCAAACAAAGTACCGATTTCTGCCACAAAGCATAAGTTTCACCCCAAAGAAAGCTAAAATGTTGGTGAATCCTAAGATATCCTGAGATCAGCTTAGATTCAGAGTTCATGGTGTCAAGACCTCTTTTTGGATTTAACCGATCACAAATACTTGGTAAAGGATTATAGTCGCATCTTGACCTTCAGCCAATATTTTGAAAATCATCAATTCAGTGAACAAAGGATTATAATTTGAATAAGCATTGCAACTTGAGTGAGAATTCCCTTGGGACTGTGGATTTTCTTATTGATATTTTCATAGCAGTGACCTATATGATATAGGTCAAGGTTAAGAGTGAAAGTATTGGAGAAAAGCCATCAAGCTAAGCAAGTGAAGTTGCTTCAGTGGATCTCCCTTCTTTAATAAGAGTTTTAAGTGGATAGAAGTTGCAGAAAGTTGAAAGTGATAATAAACCTACCTTAAAAAAAAAAAAAAAAAAAAATCTTAGACTTTGTATTTTAATCCATATAAGTGTTATACATAACCAGGAGTGAAGATTACTTGAAGAATTCATTAGTGACGTTACAAATCATTCCTATTGTAATAAATTCAACCAATCACGTCTTGACAAATCTACATCAGGTATTCTTTCCTTCATATTAGATAAACATTGAGAACGGCGATTTCTTAGCGCTGCGTTTCCTCTGTGAGCTGTATTTTGTTACTAGCCGACCACGGATTACGAAGTCAAATCACGCCAGACTCTTCCTGAGAGCCGCGTTTTATTTGGCCGCGCTTAACACCAAATACATATATTAAGAGCAGTTGTTTGTGCAGATTTCTGGCAGGATATACCAGGCAATAGGCAGAAGAGGGGAGGGTGCCCGCCGCAAACGCCGTACGTACCCGCCGGTATTAAATTACCTTTCAATTGCGGGGAATAGGTGAGCGGGTCCCGACACTTCCCTGTTCCTGTGTATTGTGCCAGAATTGGCCATGACTAAAGATGCATGTGGAATCTGCTCCGCCAATGTAACCAGCAAGACCGGTGGCGTAGCATGCACTAAGTGCAACAAGTGGTTTCATTTCACATGCGGTAAAGTTAAATACTCTCCAGAACTAAAGAATACATACCTTTGCCCTCAATGCAAACCAAAAAATGCTGCTACTGTTGCGTCTCCGAAAGTGACCAGAAAACCGACTAAGATGACTACTTCCGTTCCCAATTCAGCGCGATTTAGCGGGCTTCTCCGCCCCCAAGCAGGTAGCATTCTCTCCAAGTCGGCCGAAAGTTCTATTGTAATCACTAAGCCCTCGTATTCTACTCTTGCCATTATGCCATTACCCCGGTGATAGTGAAAAACACGAACTTGAACCAGTTTCACAACCACCAATAACACCCGCTCCTGAAGTAATAGCAGAAGAAGTAAATGAGGCTAGAAAAACGCAGAACAGTAATGACTTACCTGCCTTAGGCTTGCCTCCATCCGAATCATTGCTAATCCCTGACCTCTCTAGGTGCATCACCTGTGACATACCAGCTGGGGGAAGCCGCTCCTTTGAATGCCATTCTTGCAAAAGATGGGAGCACGTTGCGTGCGCTGCAATAGATGCAGACCTATTACTGGCTCTGCAGAAGCCATCGGGCCGGTACTTTTCGTTCAAGTGTACTAACTGCTATCAACCTCCCTGCCATACGCCTAAACAGCTAAACCAAAGTACCCAAATCTCTCCTGATCAAGATGAATTGAGCCAAAATCCAAAGGAACAAATCAAAGAACCCTTAGTATGCCGTTTCCACCTCCGGGGAATTTGCCGAAACAGTGTGGATTGTCCCAATCCAAAGGACTGGGTCCCAAGCCAAAATCCAAAGGAACAAATCAAAGAACCCTTAGTATGCCGTTTCCACCTCCGGGGAATTTGCCGAAATAGTGTGGATTGTCCCTTTCTACACATCTGCACAGATTTCTATAGTGTAAAATGTGGCAATGATCAATGTATATTGGTACACAAAAAACCTTGCCGAAAGTTCTCCTGTGGTCTTTGCTTCGTGAATGACTGTCCTAAAGTGCACCTGCCAGCTAAACGTCGCATGCATGGGGCAATAAAAACGCACCCGAAGCAGTCAAAAAACGGGTTCCCTGCAAAATCCGAAGTTGGGAAACAAGATATCAGAACAGGAGATCGTTTACTGAGAATTGTCCCCTTAATGCAGTTGAAACTCATACCTCCGAGGAAAGACAACAGCATACATCCTATAGCTCCCCCTCCCCCCTACCGAAGACCGTGGCTACCAGCAACCCCAATAAGATGGCAAGCTATACTATACGGGCCCGTAACAGATATCAGACTAACTATCCCGCCAGCACACCAAATTATTACTCCCCATTTTCCAACGAGGAACAGATTTTCACAGCTCATCGAGTCGCTAGTCTAACACAGCCCATTCTTGATTTCCACTGCTCAATCCCACCACCAATAAATCAAGCTTTACTCCCTGAACAACTCCCACCACCTTACAATCAACAAAAAGGTCATCTTCAACAAGTGAAAACGCCTGTTGCAACCTTAAAATACAACCCCAAGTATACTCAGCGCTCAGCTCAAATGGATGCCCAAAGACACCGAACTCTACACGGTACGACAAAGGATTGTAATCACACAAAGCAGAAGTATTCATTTCCCAAAATCCTGCTCGCAAACGTCCGCTCTCTTGGGAATAAAGTTGAAGAGCTGGAAACCACCCTCATACAAAATGACATTGAAGTGGCTTGCTTGTGTGAAACTTGGTCCGCGTCTGACACATGCACGGTTATTTCCGGGTACGATGTGTATCTACTCCCAAGATTAAATAAGGACGGGGCCATTGTGAGTCATGTGGCGGAGTTGGTTTTCTTTGCAAGTCTGCAATTCCGAATTGAGCCCTAAATATACCTCTCCCTAGGAAACCTGAGCACGAAGTTCTGTGGCTTTGGACAAGGTCCCGATACTTACCAAAAGAAGTATCGTCAATCATTTTTGGTGTAGTCTACTACCCGCCAAGAGCATCGTTCCGAAAGGAACTCATACTCTACCTACAGCATTCGGTTGACTACATAAGATCCCAATACCCATACGCTGCCATTCAGATCCTGGGCGACTTTAATGATTTAAAGGCTAGCTGGCTCTCAAGTTCACTCTCACTTACGCAAGTTGTTGAAGTCCTAACACGCGAGGAAAAAGTACTAGACCTTATCTTTACCAATATTGAGGAGTTCTATAATCCCCCCTACACTCTCTCCGCTATTCATCCGCCTAGCAGAAAACCCCCTGACATATCCCAGTCAGTGGTGAAGTACCGCCCACAAACTCAAGAACAACTCCAGATTTACCGAGAGTGGCTAGCTAGGAAAAACTGGTCGAAAGTCCTTAATATGAAGAACGGCAACAATATGATGCAAGAGGTCACTGCTCAGCTCTTCCATGAATATAAAGTAATATTTCCCGAAAAGACAATCCTGGTCAAGTCACAAAATAAGCCGTGGGTGACTAAAGAGATTAAGGATCTAATCAAATCGAGAAATGAGCTCTATAATTTGGGATATCAAGATGAGGCTAAAAAAAATGCGCAATGTCATATGTCTCAAAATAAAGAAATCTAAAAAGGAATTTGGTGCTCAAGTGGTTAACAAGCTTTGGAAGTCTAACCCCTCTAGATTCCACCAGAGGGTCCAGGAGATTAGGGGACGGACTCAAAAGCAGCTGACAATCTACGGCTCTGATTTTGAACCTCTGAGCGCTGATATGATCAACACACATTTTTCAAATATTTGTCGCACACACCCACCTCTTGACGAGCTACCTGAAAATGGACCCATTGAACAAATTTCGATCATTCGCCCCCATGAAGTATGCGAGAAGCTCAAACGCCTGGACCTCAGGAAGAGTAGTTACCCTCTAGAAATTCCTATTGAGTTGATATCTCATTGCTCTGAGGAGCTTAGTCCTATTTTGGCTGCCTGTTTCAATCAATGTCTAATAGATGGTACATTCCCGGATTGCTTCAAGACAGCCTATATAACTCCCATTCCTAAAGTAAAAAAACCCCTCTCACCTAACGATTTGCGCCCGATTTCGAAAACCCCGTGCCTTTCCAAAGTGTTTGAAGGCTTTATCTGTGAATATTTATATGGAGATATTGAAGCTAATTTAGACCCTCGGCAATTTGGTTTCTGGCCTGGATATAATACTACCCGCTATCTTGTATGTCTTCTTGACGATCTGATGAAACATCTCGAGAAGGAAGAGACATACGCAGAAATCCTTCTCAGCAATATAGTAAAGGCGTTTGACAGCATCCAACACCTGATAGCTATTAACTGAGCTAAAGAAATAGATGCTCGACAGTTTCTTGTGAGAATGGTTGCAAGCTTCCTGCACAATCGAAACCAATGTGTGTCACTCACGCAGGATGAAGCATCCGAATTCCAAGAAATATGGTGCGGAGCACCCCAAGGGACAAAATTAGGACTACTGATCTTTTTGATTGTTTTTAACCCTGTCCTAACACATATACAAAGTCGCTACAAGTTTGCTGACGACCTGTCAACCATATCATTCCGCACCTTAGCGAGCCTAGCAGAGGAAATCACCAACTCATCAATATTTTCCTAGCTAAAGCATAATCTTGAAGATGTAATGCTTACAGTTAGTGAAATCAAGAGCCATATTCTACGTGTTAGCTTTTTAAAATCTGCAATTCCGTCCCAAGAAGACACTGGACTTACAACTGAAGATGAAATAAAAATCTTAGGATTAATTTTCAAAAGCAACCTGAAATGGGATCCACATATACAGTCTATCCTCCACAAGGCTTGCCTATGCCTAAAAACCTTTGCTTGCCTAACGCAGTTCAATATCCAAATTTCCATTATGCGCAGTCTATACTGTATGAATGTCCGATCGCAAACTGAGTATGCTTGTCCCATTTGGCACCCAGGTCTAACGGCTATCCAAACCGAAATGCTTGAAAATATTCAGAAGCGGGCGTGCCAAATAATGCTTGGGACAAATTATACATCCTATGAGGACAGCCTGCATAAACTGAGGCTTCAGAAACTATCTAAAAGGCGCCACGATCTCACGATGCGTTTCGGAAAATCAGTGCCTAAGCTCTGATGTCCATCGCAAAATATTACCGGATTTCCAGGAATCACAGACCAGTCGGCCAAAAACAAGTAGAGGAGCCCTCACTTCGTCGTGCCAACTCCTTTGTCCCCCACCCCGAAATGCATCGAAAAGGTACCTATCATCGTTTGTTCCATACTTCGTGAACCACTATAATGAGGAACTAGTTGAAAAGGAAATCTATAAAAGGTTGTGTCAAAGTTTATTTATTTTTATATTTATTTATCTGATCTCATGTGTTATATTTTCTTTTTGTTTGACGTCCGCTGCTAGCTATAAGCTATTATGGAAATAAAGAGTTATTATTATATCCAGTCCATTATTAAAAGAACCCATGCACAAAGAGCCAGGGGGAAGTGAGTGTTACTGTTGTTTATTTTCTTTGAAAATTCAGTAGTTTTATAAATAAGTACAGAATATATGTAGATAATTAAAAGAATAATTAGTATCTGCAATACTTTGATATTGTAGAATAAAAGCTGGGAAGCTTGAGGAAGGCGTTACTTTTGATCAACACAAGCTTGATAACAAAGAGATAGGGAAGGTTTGACATAAGATGAGGTGTTACACATACTTTCAAACACTTATGCTCTTTTTAATTGGTTCTCAAATTTCTACCATTTCTCCACATCCCATTCTTCATGTTGATAGAAAAAAAACAACTGTTTCAACTCTTATTATTAAAAAGAGATAAATACTTAATTTGACGGTAATTGTTTATCAAATTACATAAAGGGTTTGAATAGCAAGATTTTAGTTTGCAATTTTACAGGGGTGTTTATTTGAACACTGAAATCTCGGAATTTGGCCGTATATTAGCCCTAAAACTATTTTTATCGTTCCTTTTTACCATTGGTTATTTCTTGACTAGAGAAAAAATCCAATATCGTATTAAAAATTCAGCTTGAATGCTGTTCAAATTTTAGGACTATGAGATATAACAGTTTGTTTAGTTTGGCAGCATGGTAATCTTAAACATTGAAACAAACATTTATAATTTTAAGAAGAGCCTGCCAAAATATTGATATCAAATTGAAATAATTGTGGCAAATTATAAGCTTTTTCTCTTAGCAAATATTTTACATTTAATTTATAAATGGATATCTTCAACATTACACCTTGAATAGTTTATCTGACAAACGTCCTATATGAAAACACTTTTAAATTTCATGGTTGGACATACAGCTACATACAAGTAAAGAGCAAGCCCAATTAAATAGTATCAAAAGATTTTTTAGTGCCTTTTCTACAAAATTGTTCAGTGAAATCAAGACAGTTTTCTTTGCACACTAATTCAAAATCTTGACTATTATTTTAGTTAAATAGAATGGTAATTTAAAATTATTGAAATGATTTTTTTTTAAACTTTAACAAAAGAATCTGAAAACCCTTCAAAGTAAAATTGCAGTAAAATCATACTATTGGAAACACCCCCCCCCCAAAAAAAAAAACAGAAAAAACAAAAAAAGACATAGACTAGTCACTTGAGGCCTCGACTTGAATCACAAGGTAAATCAAATTTTTACATTGGAAGAACAGATGTGTGCCCTGTTTTTTCTTTCAGGATGATTGTGCTAAAACAATGGGTTTTAAATATTGGGAGACGGCTGATTTGAATGGATATGATGCTCTTTAGTGGCCTTTTTAAGTAGAAAAGAGACTGTGCCACAAAAAGTACCGTTTTCTACCACAAAGCATAAGCTTCAACCTAAAACAAGCTAAAATGTTGGTGAATCCTAAGATATCCAGTCTATTATTAAGAAACCATGCACAAAGAGCCAGAGGGTTACTGTTGTTTAATGTCTTTGAAAAACTAGTAGTTTTATAAGATAAGTACAGAATGTATGTAGATAATTAAAAGTATAATTAGTATCTGAAATACTTTGATGCTGCAGAATAAGAGCAGGGAAGCTTGGGGAAGGTGTGACTTTTGATCAACCCAAGCTTGATAACAAAGAGATAGGGAAGGTTTGCTATAAGATGAGGTGTTAGACATACTTTCAAACATATATGCTCTTTTTAATTGCTTCTCAAATTTCTACCATTTCTCCACATCCCATTCTTCCTGTTAATAAAAAAAAACTGTTTGACCTCTAATTACCAAAAAGAATTAAATACTTAATTTGAGGGTAATTGTTTAGGCTATCAAATTACATAAAGGGTTTTAATAACAAGATTTTAGTTTTTAAATTTCTTTGAAAATGTTTTTAATCAATAATTGTTATGTTTTACAGTTTGTTTAAATTTTTTTTTCAGGTTAAAGTAGCAGAAATAAGTGGAGAATGGTTCCAAGTCTCCTAATTTTTACAAAAAGTAGCAGAAATAAGCAGCAAATTATCTAAAATTGCTTGCTTAACACATTACCTTGCTTAAGAGCAGTGATGTCAGACAGCATAGGTGTTGCCATACTTTACCAATTGAGTCAGATTAACATTCAGTCTCTCTTGAATGTTCCAGGTGACAAGAAATCTCTAGAATCTAAGAAATTCAGAAAATATTATATGATAATATATGCCATAATTATACTGTAAATATTTACATGGTATCATACCTTCAAAAGTAAATAAAGGAGCACAAAACCTAGAAACTAATTAGAATATAAAAACGAAATAAGCATAGAAATTCCTACATTCAAGACCAATTTATTGACAATCCCACTTTCATAGGGACCAACTGCAATTGAGATAGTCTCATCCCACAATGGGAGGGCATCTACTCATTAACCCACTTAAGAGAAGATTGAAGGCTACTCACTGATGCACACTCTGTGTGCCTCTGGAGGCTGGAAGAACTAAGGTCTGTGGTAGGATATAAATGGATTAGTTTTTTTTGCAACCCAAGGACAATCTATTGTTTATTTTAAGTTCCTTGAAAAATTTTACAGCTTTCAAATGAAAAAGTTAAAAGGCAAATGACAGTTTTTGAACAGTTATCTTACTAGTGAGTAGTATATACTATTTGGACTAATGTGGTTTTGTAAGTCACTTGGCTATATTTATAACATTTTGCCAAAATGTTGACTCCTTACAAGCAAGCCAGTCTAAGTCCCCTAAATGTGACAACTTTCAACTGGAATGCGTAAATAAGTGCCAGTAGGGAAGGTAGGCAGGCCTTTCCTCATGACTAAAGGAAGAGTACAAATATTTCAAACATTGGGCGGCAGATTCATTTTTAAGGGGGACACTTGTCCCAAGAGCAGAAAATTTAGGGGCAAAATATTTCCAATTAATAATTTCATGTTTATAATTATCTTATAATTTTGAAATTTTGTTTTTGTTAAAATATCAGTAGAGCGCACAGTTGGCAGAAATTAAAAGAAAAATAAATATGTAATTTTCATTTTCCCTTTACTTTTATCTCCATTCCTTGAAATCAAAAGTAAATAGACTAAATTTAATTATATTTATGGTTTTTTCATGATATTTTATATTCAAATTTTGTTAGTAAAAGACAAAGTTGTTAAAATTTGGCATGAAACTGTTACTACATACTGGCCAATTGTTAAACTTTGCGTTGAATTGAGGTTTGTTCTGTTATTCATTCCTTTAGGAAATCCTTCTGAATCTGTTGAACATAGGAAGGTGCAAATCAAGCTTATCTGTTCAGCTTAGTTTTTACTATATTTAAAATTTGGACCATTTTTTAATACCTTCAGACCTACTTTTATTTTGGATTTGGCAGAAGTGATTTGAAAATCATTAGGAGAGACAATAGACTATCAAGTTAGATATAAAAGAAAAATAGAAAAAAATAAGAAAAAAACAATTTCTTCTAGGAATAAAATGAAAAAAATTCACACAGTTTAATTTGAGTCCTTTGTAATTTCCTTTGGGTCTTTTTTAATTTCATTCAATGGATTATAAAATATTATTTTCAGAAAATTGCCATGGCAATCTAAAGAATGACTTTGCAAAGTGCTTATTACACTCCATTTTTGGGAAATCTTTTTAGCATTGGTATAGCTTTGACAACACAAAACTGACAGTTTGGGACAGTTACCATTCAACACAGAGAGACATGCTACTATTTACACACACAAAAAAAACAATTTTGACTTAATGCTAGTTTAAAGAAAAATATCACAAGATAACCTTGAATTTTCATGATTTTTATTTCAAATTACCCCTCCTTATGGTGCTTTTTGTTTTACTGTGATGCCTATTTTGAGAAATTTCACCCTCCTTTGAAAAATCCCTGTAAATTTCATTTTATGGTAAAGGCAAAAACTGAGCCTCTTCAGAAGGAGATATGCTAGAACAAAGATATGAAAATTTCTCATAGCTTTTAGGCCTTTAAAAAATTTTATATTATACCCTTTGAAAAATAGATCATCTTCTTAAATGAAGTACAACAAAACTGTTTTAAGCTTCAAAACTTTCCTTGATCCCAATTAATGAGGTTTTGAAAATCTGCAAATACATTTCCCAAATTTAGAAATAAAAACCATTGATATGGCTTAGAATTCTACTCAAATAACATGAATTGTATTTTAAGAAATAAAACCAGAGAAAATGAAACCAATAACAGAAAATAAAGGTAAAATGTTGTTTTGTCAAAATTTTTAATTTGTATAGGGTAAAGGTACCAATAATTTGACAGTTTCTTTAAAAAAAAAACTTTTTCTACTTGGGATAGCTTAATTTAAAGACTTTTGGTTTGAAAAGGGTTTCAGTATGTAAAAAACATCTACAAATCTAACTATTTATTAGAAGTTTAATCAGAAAAGGGGACAAAACTCCAATTTTCTGAAATTGGAGTGTTTTCACCTACAAATTTAACAGAACAAAAATGTTACATGTTTTCAACATAAGTTTGAACCCAATTCAACACATGTCAAAATACTTGTGGGCAGATCCTGGTGCATTAGACATGCCTATTCTTTTTACTTCATTTCTTTGTTTTGTTTCAACTTTTTTTAATTTGTAAATGTATAAAACACTATTCAAATAGTGGAAGCAAAAACTGAAAAAACTGCCTCAAGTACAGGGATGAAATTGGATAATTATATGGAGTGTAATTGTGCAACCTAGGTCTCTTTAATATAATGTGTGATATAGGTCTCTCTATAAATGCAATTGTATTTGTCTGGTATACCATACAAGGATAAAACCTTTAATAAAGCTCCTCTATCAACAGAATCGAACACTTGCTCATAATCTATAAAACTGAGGACCAAAGGTGTTTGTTAGTAGTAGTAGTAGTAGAATGGCCAACTTCCTCTCAGCTTTAATGATCCAGCAAAGATTTCTTTGTTGTTCACCGTGAAAGTGTTGTCAACATTTGGCCATTTCAAAGTTAATCTACCATTTTAATCCACTTAAAGAAATTTTAGTTTTGACTATCCTTTGTCTGGAAAGTCCAGAATTCTTGAAATATGCATATCCTATGTAAAACTATTAGAAGTTTGTGACACCAAGGAGTTTAACATGTTCCATTAGCATTTTGGGTGGGATAGTGGTTTAAGAAAACAGGAGTGGATTTCAAGAATTTTGAAAAGTTTATTGTCATTATATTTGACTTAGTGGAATTTACTTTCATATGTAGGCTAAATTCTTAGCTTTGTCCAAAACATGGGTAGGATTTTGAAGGGGTCATTTTTAATAGTTCTGACATAGGCCTACTTCAAGGATCAGCAGGTCATCCACATGTCATCACCTTTGAGGGAATCTTACCAATTTCATTAATCAATACTACATATAAGAGTGGTCCTAACAAGGTTCCATGAGAAATTCCAAGCCAATTAGGGAGGGGTTCAGAGAGAATATTTTGTATTTTCCAGATTGGGATCTATCTGAAAGAAAACGTATATAAAACATACTAAGAGAGGGTCTACTTCAAATTTATGCATTGATAAATGAATTAAAGTGTTGTGATCAACCAAGTCAAATGCTTAAAAATATGATCATAGTATGAGGCCAATTGGCAGTTCCTCAGATAAAAGGAAAATCTAGCATCAAATCAGTAAAACTTTTTTAATGTTTATTTCATATGAAATATTATTACAAATAATAATTATTAAAATCTCTCATTTTGAGAAAATACCTGTAAATTTGACAACTATGTTTTTGTCATAAACAGGGTTGCCAGAAAGTCAAACAAAAAACAAGCCCGAGCCTCTGAAAAACAAGCCAAAATACGCCCGAGCCTTTAAAAACCAAGACTGCCATAATGGTCAGTTCCTAAAGTTCTAAAATTGCCCAAATTTGTGTGTTTCCCAACAATTTTCGGTCAAAAAAAAAATTTTTTTCCGCGCATGGTCCGATAAGTGTAGTTGGATTAGTTCTAGATCAGTTTTTTTGGCCGGTTATTTCAAACTTAGCACCAATCTTTCGAAACAAACACGGCAAAAAGGTGGTCCTGGTTAAATAAAACTTCGCACAAATCTCTCAAAACAAATACGGAAAATGCGGTCCAAACTTTTTGTTAATTCCTTAACTTCTTTCAAAATCCTCATCATTTGGTCAGTGACAAAATTGTACTATGAAAATGCTACAAATTGAAGCATGTGCTACAGTGCTACACATGATGAAATATTGCTAAAATAGTTCTTTCGTGCTAAAGTCAGAAAAGTTTTGCCCCTAATCTAATTCTACTTTTACCTTGCTTGCTTACCCTTTGTTCATTTTGCTCCACGTTCACGGAAGAACAACGATTTATGTGATCTGCCAAAATTCATCTGTTTTTAGCTGCAGTTTTATGCGTCATAATGGTTAAACAGCTTTGAACTCTTTTTATTAACTTTTAGAATTTAATATGACTTATTCCAATGAATACGCTAGTAACAACCACAAGCCGAAGACATACAATATCTTTGGTTTATTATCGCATAAAAAATTTTGGTACACGTTATTTGGTACAGTTGCAACGCAATATTTAAAGATAACTTTATGATTATAGTATGGCCTCAAAAAGAAACGTGAGAACTGGGTTAATACAAAAGCCTTCGTAATCCCAAGATGAAATAATACAGACAACTAAAAAAACAAAAAAAAAGAAAGGCAATAAGGCACTAAGAGATTTAAGACTCAAAGGAGGCTAAGATATTATCTAGATCGACTAGATCAGTTGTTTGGTCAGTTGTTTCGACTTCACATGCCTTATAAATATCATTATTGAAAAGCTGCATACGCTTTGTAGGCTCAAACGTCGAGCAACTCGACATCACAGGCCTTATGTATATCACTATTGAAAAGAAGTTGCAATACAATATTTAAAGATAACTTTATGATTAAAATAAGGCCTAAAAAAAAACGTAAGAACGGGGTTAATGCAAAAGCCTTCGTAATCCCAAAATGAAATAATAAGTACAGATAAAAAACAATAACAAAAAGAAAGGCACTTAGATCCATAAGGCACTAAGAGATTTAAGACTCAAAGGAGGCTAGGATATTATCTAGATCGACTAGATCGGTGGTTTGGTCAGTTTCTTTGACTTCAAATATCACTATTGAAAAGCAGTTGCAACACAATATTTTAAGATAACTTTATGATTAAAGTAAGGCCTGAAAAAAACGTGAGAAAGGGGCTAATAAAAAAGCCTTCGTAATCACAAGATCAAATAATATGGACAGATAAAAAAAAAAGAAAGGCACTTAGTTCCATAAGGCACTAAGAGATTTAAGACTCAAAGGAGGCTAGGATATTATTTAGATCGACTAGACAAACCCTATAAATATCACTATTGAAAAGCAGTTGCAATACAATATTTAAAGATAACTTTACGAGTAAAGTAAGGCCTCAAAAAGAAACGTGAGAACTGGGTTAATACAAAAGCCTTCGTAATCCCATTATGAAATAATACAGACGGATAAAAAAAAAAGAAAAAAAAGGCACTTAGATCCATAAGGCACTAAGAGATTTAAGACTCAAGGAAAGCTAGGATATTATCTAGATCGACTAGATCAGTTGTTTGGTCAGTTTCTTCGACTTCACAAGCCTTATAAATATCACTATTGAAAAGCAGCATACGCTTTGTAGGCTCAAACGTCGAGCAACAAGAGCCACATGCTGACAACCACAGCCTGAACACAAGTATTGAGTTCAACATGGGCAAGAGCATACGGTTTCGGAGCTTGCTCTTAATGACATTCATCATTAAAAAGGACAGTTCCACTATCGCATTGCTAATTGGCAAACTCAACAGGGTCAATGCCCACTTGGCTAACTCACGAAAAGGAAATGCCCCAACAGCATCAGGATAATGTAGGGCAGCTATCCAGAACTCAGAGGAGTCTTTGGGGATTGTTCCTCCACAAACAAAAGACCAATTAACGTCCAACAGTTTCCTCCACTGATTCTCCAAGGTACTGAGATCAGTAGTAGGAACAATTCTCAATTGCAAGTCTCCAAATCGGGGTCGAAAATGAGACAAGCAAATCACAGGGGATAAAAATTTTAGCTGTAGGAGCGAATCCAGAGCAGGAGGCATTCGTTTAAGCACCGCTTTAGCCGCAGCTTTCAGGAACGCAAAACACCGTATTTTGATTTCGCTCTTCTGTGTGTCTGAAAGTTTAGATTTGGCCAGTTCAATGAGGAACTCGTGTCCGTAATCAACTTGATCTTGTGGCAAATAATTGATTTCGAAGTCCATATTAACCATCAAAGACACTGCAGATGAGCAGAGTATCCTACGCAGGGGACTTAGTATCAAACCCTGGAGTTCTTCAAAAAGACAAAATTGGTCAGCGTGTGTGAGCTGAAACAGCAAGTGACCCTTTGAAATTCGGACAGCAATGGCTTCAAGAACACAATGAAAATTCTGTTTTGCTCATCTTGATACATAGCGTTTTGCACTCTGGCAGTATAGCAACGTTCTTTCTCTTTGGTTAGACTAAAGTATGTGGTGAGCTCCAAGTACTGCTCATGTATGCGAACCAAGGCATTGTACCACGAGAGCCAACGAGTATTCGAGGGAGAAATAATACGTAAGGGTGAATTTCCATCGTTTATCAACTTAAATACATGTTGATATGTCTCCCTTCTAAGGGGGCTTACATTAAACCATTTATATGTTTCGGACATCATAAACTCAAGGTTCGAAGAGAGTTCACAGACCGCCTGTGAAGGACATAGATGGAGTGAGTGGCAAACACACTTGAAGAGTTGAAGATAGGGTAAGCCATTGTCTCGTAGTAGGGTAAAAAGGGAGGGGTTTACTCCGCACATGTTAGTGCATGTTATGTACTAATTAGTTCAATTTTTGGGCATATTGTTAAGACAAGAGTGAATGTAAAAATGAGCAAGAAATGTGTAAGGTAAAATTCTTGACAAGCTACTTTTTGATATCTTGGAAGAGTTAGGTTAGGAAAACAAAACTTTCAGTGATGAATCCAGGGCCAGAAACATGCTCTGGGAAGGAATTGCCATTCTATTATGTTAACCCCCTTCTGATTTCTAAGTCTTGGAAATTTGACAAAACAAAGAGTTTTGAAAAAACTATTTTTTTTTGTCAAAACAAAGAATTTTGAAAAAGGGTTTATTTTCTCTGGTTTTAGTTTGAAAATGCAATTCCTGTTATTAGAGGAGAATTTCAAGCCATATCAAAGGTCTTTTTCCTAAATTTAGGAAATTTATTTCCAGATCTTTGATACTTCCCAAATTTGGATTGAGTAAAGTTGTAAAGCTGAAGATCTATTCTGCATTATTTCACTTTTATGAAACAAAGATTTTTAAAGGTCATCAAAGGTCAGTTCCCTCTATTACTCCTTCCCCCTATTGGGGAAGGAGTAGAGATGGGTTGGCTACTTCAAAATATCTTTCAAGGACATACTTTAGTATGTAAACCCATCCCAGGAAGCTTCATTTCTGTAACCTAACCCCTTCCCAAGATAGCAACAAATAGCTTGTCTAGAATTTTACCATATATAATTTAGACTATATATTTGCATGGGCGCCCATAAGGGGGAACAAGGGGGGGGGAACCTTCATCTTAGTACTCTTAGCATCATTAGTTACAGTAACTATAATTCTAGAACTAAAAGTATACAAACAAAGGTCTACAAAAGTAAACAAAAGTCAAGTACAACAAAATGGCTATCTCAAAATTTTGATTGGATGTGTTTGGGTAAGTGATTGACGCGTGGGAGGGGGAGCCGGTTGGCATCCATGAGCTCTTTTTGAAGTTCCTATGACATTTCTTTCTATAAGAAGTACCCTGGTCTAAAAAACAAAACAATATATTGTGCCCACATTGCTCTTTACTTAGGCAGTACTATTGTGCTGCCTACGATATTTTGTCTTGAAATTTTAAATATATACAGCACTGGAAATGCCAATTAAACCATGTGAGCCCCTCCTGTAATTCAGCTTATGGGCACCCATGTATATTTACACATTATGGGGGGGGGGGAGTAGAGCTATCCCAATTATCGACTAAGCCTAGGCCACAAAAAGATTGGGCCAGATCTGTCAAATATATAAAAAAAGGATAGATCTGCATAAAATTCAAGTCTTGCCTTAATCTTAACAGCAATAAAATTCCATGTAACTTGTAATACTCCTAACACAGAGCCATCTCAGCCATGCAGAAATAAATTCCTAATGGCGAATCGTTTCAGAATAGAAAGCGTTCTATGCCCTAAAGGAGGGCTCTTGTCTTTTTGGTGCATAACCACGGCTGAGCCACCGTGATTTTGGAATTTTTGTCTGGTTCCAAATTTTCAGTCAAAATAAGCCCAAAATAAGCCCTTTTTTTACAAAAAAATCCCATTTTCCCGCCCCAAGGCCCTCACGCCCACTCCAAAATTCAGCCCGCCCCTGACGGCTAAAACAAGCCCACGGGGCGGAAAACAAGCCCATGTGGCAACACTGGTCAGAGGACCCTTGAGACTGCGTTCCATAACTTATCCGACTTATCCTGACACGTGTTGTAAGGATAAAAACAAAAGATAACAACAAATACTTATCCGGCCACGTGTTACATGGAACGCTATGGATAAGTTTGAGGATAACAACATTGACCACGTGCGCTCCAATATTGCTCAGTATTCGTCGGTCATTCAGACCGACGAATCCATTCAGAGCGATAACATCTATTAGTTTAAAACAGTTAATACACAATACAGTGCACAAGGACGGGGAGAAGTTAGCCACGCCCCCAGCATAGGAGCGTCTCCGGATAAAGATTCATTTCTTTGACAACTGAAGAAGAGAGCGCTACAAAGCTGTGTCCCGGGCTAAAGCGGGACGCAACGAATAAACTTTACTGCCGGAGAATATTGCTGGCAGAGAATAAGGTAGGCACTCTTAGTTATCCTGAATAAGCAAGCAGAAATGGAGGGGAATCAGATTCAGCCACCTCAACTTCCGGATGTGTCAGATCCCGACGCGATTTCTCAGTTTATGCGTGAAATAAATTTCAAACTGGATTTGATCCCACAGCTCTCAAACAGCTTATCCGGTATAGAGGCAAAAATGAATAGTTTTAGTAAACAGCTAGATACAACAAAATCAGAAATTTCAAACGATTTAGCGGAAATGAAGAACATACTCAGGGAGTCTACACTGAAAATTGACTCATTGGAGGCAGAAATAAAGCGTTATAACCTCGTGTTTTACAATTTCCCTGTGACTGGCCCATTCCAGTCGAGATTGAAGGATGAGCTTTGCGAGTTTCTTAGCTGGTGCCTCCCGAACCTACAGCTTTCTCGGAGGGACATAAAGGATGTTTTCCACCTGAGATCAGACCCTGTAATAGTTAAGTGGCACGACTTGGAATTACGAAATGAGGTTCTCAGGAAAAGTTTTGTATTGAAACAGAACGGCGTAGGGGTTGCTCCGGACTACACTACGTATCAACGCGAGGCTAGAAAAAATTTAAAGCCAGTGCTGTCCCAAGCCCTAGTAAAAGGTCAAAATGCACGGCTCAAAGGCGATAGGCTTATCATTGAAGGTAAAACGTACACTTACGACCGTGAATGTCAAAAAGTAAAAGAAATGACAGTAAGCCACCAAATTAGGGCCCCTAATCCAGCGCAAAGTAACTCAGAGATCAGAGGTATAAATCCCGCTAATGTCAATAAAAATAACCAGAGCTCAGTACAGAATTGCCCTTCAGATCAGTCGGACTGTTATGGTAATGAAAGTGACACGAACACGATAGTTGAAAGAAACAGCAACTTGCCGAAAACAATAGCAGGGAAAGGTCGTAAAAGTAGCGAGATTAGCCCCGTTGATAATACTTAAAGTCGCACCGCTAGAAATGTACGGCAAAGAAATGAGGATCCATTGACAAGCCGGGTTACTGAAGGGAATTGGCCATCAATTTACAGACAAAACACACGCCCGTTCAGGCAGCTACAAAAAAATCAGCCTTGGCAGTACAGGGGTATTAATAGGCCTAGAGGCAACGATTATTACCGGTTAGCTTTCCCCCCGAGTGATTACGGAGCCCAATAGCATCAACAAGGCCATACACAAACCCTGAAGTTTGTATCTTGGAATGTACAGGGTATAAAATTAAAATAAGTTAAGTTCTGTGGAAAGTGATTTGTCAAATTTTGACTTTGTAGCATTAATAGAAACCTGGCATTGCCCTAGTGAAACTCCAAAAGTAAGACGTTTCAATGTGGAAAGTGTATCGCGAGAGTTAGCTTTGAACAATCGTTATTGTGGAGGCCTTGTAGTGTTGATAAAAGATGAGTCTTTCAAAAGTTATACAAAGCTGAAAAGTAAATCAGAAAATGTTATTTGGATTAGATTAGAATGTTGGGATGGACTGTGTATTGTAATAGGATCGATTTATATTCCGCCTCAAAATAGCTCGTACCGAAATGAAGATACGCGGAATTTGTTGGTAAAAGAATTAGATGAAAAAAGAGCTAATTTTGAAAATGACAGATTGATATTAATGGGTGAATTTAATGCTTATACTAGTGATGAATATGAATTAAAAGATGTGTTAATTCCAGGTATTCCGTCAGCAATCCCAGCCGTC
Organism: Artemia sinica; assembly: GCA_027921565.1. Lineage (NCBI taxonomy): Eukaryota > Metazoa > Arthropoda > Branchiopoda > Anostraca > Artemiidae > Artemia > Artemia sinica. The sequence goes on along the minus strand of CM051267.1, from coordinate 60,381,046 downwards.
TGCAGAATTCCCAGAGCTAGCAGGGATCAAAAAAGAATAATAAATCAATGGGGTAGAAGGTTGCTGACACTATGCGCAGAATCGGGTTTGATGATTGCAAATGGAAGATTTGGAAAGGATAAAAATCGGGGTGAGTTTACCTGCGTATCTGGGGCTAAAGCAAGTTTAATTGATTATGTTTTGGTGGATATTCGCTGGGATCCGAATTACCTTAATGAGGATGTGCTTAAGTAGTTGGATCGGACCATCTACCGGTATTTTTAGAAATTAGATCAAGGAGTGCTCCCCAAAGGAGGGATAATTCAAGCAAAAGTCGTATTTATAATAAAAATGTTAGACGTCAGATACCTAGGGAAGGGTCTACAGATGAAAATGTTAAATTAAGTGAAGCGTTTTCAGAGGATGATGTAGATATAAGGCTAAATAATTTGGAGAAGATAAATAACCATGATATATTGATAGAAAATTTCACTGAGATTTTACATGAGATAGCAGGCCCAGTTCTAGGAAATAAAGGAGGTCGTAAGGATATAGAATTTTTTGATGAGGAATGTAGAATAAAAAAATTAGAATTGATTAAAGAAATGGAGATTTTGAGGAAAGAGGAAAAAGAGGAAAATAGGCTTCGACTAGTAACAAGGTTTAAAAATGTTCGCCGGGAGTATAAACGCCTTTTAAAACAGAAGAAGAGACTGGCTATTCAAAAAGGTAAGGAGGAGCTGATCCAGTTTTATGAAAAGAGTGATATGCGGTCTTTCTGGAGAAAAAAAAAGAAAAAGGGGCCTCTATAGCTCAGCCAAAAGTACCTGACCCAAAAACATGGCCTACATACTACATCGATGCGGTTCAGGAAGACTATTCGTTTGACTGCTGGTTCAGCGACGAATTATCAAATACAGAGAATGAGACCAGTCTCCCACTGAAAGAACACGATTATGATCTGATAAAACCCGCATCGGAAGGAGAAATTGAAGAATGCATAAGCGCCATGGAAGGTGGATCAGCACCTGGTACCGATGGAGTCCCAACAAAGATCTTGAAACAATTCCAACTTTTATTTATGCCCATCTTCTTGGCTATCTTCAACTCAGTTCTGGCTTCTGGAGAATGGCCCTCGCCGTGGAAAAGATCCTTGATTTTGCCGCTATTCAAAAAGGGAGACCCAGCGGATCACAGTAATTATCGACCGATTTCTTTAGTACCTAGTCTTAGCAAAATATTAGAAAGAATACTAGATGCTAGATTAGCTCATTGGTTAGAAAAATATAGGATTTTGAAGGAGGAGCAGGCAGGATTTCGAGATGGATATAATGCTATTGATAGGGTCTTAGTCCTACAGGCGCTTGTAGAGAAATATGCAAAAGGGAAGAATAGGTTGTACGTTGCATTTTTGGATCTAGAAAAGGCCTTCGACAGTATTGATAGGTTTTTCCTGTGCTTAGAACTGTTAAAGGTAGGCTTACCAAGACTTTTCGTTAGGATACTAGCTGATATGTATAGAAAGACATTTGGTATAGTTAAAGTTTTAGGGAAGGGATTATCGTCGCCGTTTGAAATTAGAAAAGGAGTAAAACAGGGTAGTAGTATTTCGCCTAGGTTGTTCACGTTGTATATAAATGATATTGTTGACCATCTTAAAAAGGTATGGACCCCTACGGTGTCACTAGGGAACCTGACATTATCTCTGTTGCTTTTTGCTGATGATGCAGTGTTAATAGGCAAGTCACCAGAGGAGCTCCAAATCTTATTGAGTAGATTAGAAGAATATTTAAATAGAAAGAAACTAGTGTTGAATATTAAAAAGACTGAGATTGTGGTTTTTAGAGGAATTCACGTGAATAATGATGACCAAAAAGTAGAATTTTATTATAATGGGGAAAATGTAAAAGAGAGCGAAAATTTTAAATATTTGGGAGTAACACTTTCAGCAAATGGAGGATGGAAAGAGCATGTAAAAGAGATGATTAAGAGAGGGAAAGCAGTTTCAGCTGCCATTTTACGTAATTCAAGGCTTTCAAGTATAAATGATCTAAAAATGCATAAATATGTTTTTAATTCTAAGGTTTTGCCTACTATCCATTACGGAGCTGAACTCTGGGGGCATGACCCGGCACCACAATTGGAATCAATTCAGCTGCAACACTTTAAGAGATTAATTGGTCTTCACTTAACGACCTACAATCAGGCAATAAAAGGTGACCTAGGTATATTTTCGCTGAGAATGAGTAGATTAGCACAGATGATCCGGTACTGGCTAAAAGTTCTAAGTCTGCCAGAAGATAGGTTAGCAAAAGCAGCTTAAGTGGAGATGCTACGGTCGAAACGTAAAAGATCGTGGCCGTACCAAATAAAAAATGTTTTCGATAGATTAGGATTATCATATATTTGGAATGAGGGGATAGGACCCTCAGATCAGGGTGAGCCGTTTTTGGCTATGATTTTAGAAAGAATAAAAGACCAGGAAGTCCAAATGTGGACCCAGGCAGTTAAAACATCTGAAACATTGAAGTTTTATTCCCATGTAAAAGAGATATTTGGATTGAATATTATTTTAAAGTAGGATTACCGGGGGAGACATTGAGGACTTGGTTTCGGATCCGAGCGAATTGCCTGCCACTAAAAAATAGAAAAAGAGTATTTGAAAGAAAAAGGGTGGCCCCAGATGCAGATGCGGACTACTCTTGCCCCAGATGTAATCTAGGTATTGAGGATGTGGCCCATATTCTCACCGAGTGCCAGCAACTTTCTCTATTAAGGGAAAAGTATTTTGAGGGTGGTAACTTGGAGTTCCCGGGATCCTGAAAACGACTGTAAAAAGGACAATCAGGCAGTTATGTAATTATGTAAATGAAGCGTTGACATCAATGAGTGAAACTTGATATTTATGTAATTTTTATTGTGGAGTGTAATTAAGAATACTGTTCTGTATGGCCTGTTTTTTGGCTTATAATAAATTATTATTATTATTATTAGAAATGTTAGTTTTAAAGTGGAGCGTTTTAACCGTGTATGTATTACCGTGTATAACCAACTATTTACTTGAAAATTTAAAAGTGTACTCCACTCGCTCTTATATTTTAGGCCGTCGAGACAGAGGAGAATTTTGCAACGATTTTCAAGCCATGGGTGACATCCGATGCAAATAAGTCTGAGGCAAGGGTAGTCTCCGGTGGCGATTATTTCCAAGAGGGGGGGGACATCTCCTAGGGGGAAATCTCCTACGGAGGGAAATTTCCGGGGGGAATTTTCACGGGGGGAAATCACCTGAACCCATTTTATTCAGACAAATTGATTTTAAGACAGGTATCAACACAACTCCATCAGGGATTGTATTTACTTAGGGAGGGGGAATAGGTTGATCCGATAAACTTGCGTTAGGAGCAAGTTTTATTATCGCAAACTTGAGTTAATTAAGTAAATTGCGCTACTTTAGACTACGCTAGGGGGGGCGCTCCCCTCGCCCCCTGGATCAGCCACTGGTTTAATGTTACTCTTTACATTCATAATAACAGCGTAGACCAGAAATATTCCCAGAAATCATAAGGGAGTAGATATCAATTTCACATATTTTCTGTTGTTTTTTAAAGTTTATTTTCCTCATGACAACATTCAAATCGATTTCCGTGAAAAAGAAATCTAAGCAACCCTTATAACACTTTTACTAGGGATGACGGCTTATTTAATGTCGATCCTTGCTTACAGTTGAAACACATGGTAATATGTAACATCATGATAAAATGAGGTGAGGGTCCCTCAAAAGTATGCTACAGATTTTCTTATGACAAAATTCAAATTCATTTCCATGAAAAGAAACTATTAGCAACTTTTATCAGATCTTGACTTTTGGGTTAACTTCATATATAACCCTGCATCCGTAAAATTTGTCAGTTAGTATTGTGCCACGCTAATAGTGTAAAATTGTTATTTTGTCCAACCTAAGTTATAAATACCAGGTAATATAGCATGTCTTGGGGGAAGATTCTAGTGTAGCACCTTGCTGATTATGCTTTAGTTACTTTTCTGCTGTTGTTGTTACGAAACTGTTGCATTATATTATCATTTATTATTATTTGCTTTTAGCTAATTCAAAATTTGTTTTTTCACAGTTCGTGGTAATAAACTAAGTAAACCACGACACGGCTCAATAGTAACCAAAATTCTACAAACAAAAATTTTGAAATCAATAAATACGAGCCATCGTCCACTCCGCGAAAAACGACTCCATCCCCCTCCCCCCGTCGCGGTTGGTTGGTCCTCAATCACTTTCGACTTCTAAAAAAACGACTAGAGCTGTCAGTTTCTGAAGTAATGAGCACCCTTTGAAGTTTCTACGATCGTGAGGTGGAGATTGGGGTTAGAAAGGGGGAGTCTCCCTCCTTTACAGAATAAACTCTGCTCATTTTAGGGTCTAATATTACTCTTTACTTCCATAATAATACTGTTGCCCAGAAATATTTCTAGAAATCAAGAGAGATTAAATATTAGCTTCACATTTGTTCCTTTCTTAAGTTTTTTTTTTAGCATGGATCAAATGACTTTCTCATAATTTCATTCGGATGTCTTCAGGAGAATAAGGGATATGGGAAGGAGGCTAGTTGCGTGATAGTTGATCGTTAAATAACGATGAAGATCAGATTTTTTTTTCCGTCACTAAATAAAACCCAAGTTTTTTTTAACTCAAAGTAATTTTTGATTGGTTTTGAAATGATGCCGGTAAATCTGACTCACCCTCCATGAAATATACTTGGAAATTTAATCCAAAGTAAACTGTACCCCCCCCCCGTCAAATTTCCTCCAGACTTACTTACTTACTTTTACTTGTTGCGGGACCAAACGCGGACGCCTCACCCGGCATCTAGAAGACTACGTATGATTGACTCCCATTTGTCGGGATCTTGTGCCAGCTCTTCAGCAAACCGGAGCCAGCAGATCTCCCACTTTCTGCCAAACTTTCGAAATCCGCCAATGGGGTGGATGTCGTTTTTACCAGACAATTTCCTCCAGACAGTTCTATCCAGGCTGGAAATCCCCCTCCCCATATAATTGCTTGAGGACGATTCATGCTGAAAAATTCTCCTTAGCGCTCTTTCATTTGGATAAGACTTTAATCTCTAATTTGTTTCTCGATAACTCCAGAAATACCCCATTCCGTGGAAATTATTTCCCGGAAATCAAAACACGCGAAAAATAGCCCTCAGATAGTTCCCCAGAACATCTCCACATGTAAAATTTGGCAAAGAGAATGTAAGACAATTAAAAGAATTTCGTTTAGTAATTATGACATCCCCCCCCCCGTGCAGCATTTCCCCTAAAAAATTAAAACCCCGGAAATTTCCTCCCCAAAGAAGATTCCCCCTAAATAAATCCACCCCAAGCACACACCCCCCCCTCCCGGTCGCGAAAAATTTCTGATACTTCCCAATAACAAATACTATAGGTAAGCAAAGGGCGAATTTCATAACTTACAGGCCTCTTCTGACGAAAAAAAAAATAAACACACATCTGTGATCTTTCTTCTGACAAAAAATACAAAATTCCACATTTTTGCAGATAGGAGCTTGAAACTTCCGCAGTAGGGTTTTCTGATACGCTGAATCCGATGGTGTGATTTTCATTAAAGTGCTACGACTTTTTGGGGGCGTTTCCCTCTTTTTCGAAAATAAGGCAAATTTTCTAAGGCGCGTAACTTTCGATGGGTAAAACTAAACTTAATGAAATATATATATATATATATATATATATATATATATATATATATATATATATATATATATATATATATATATATATATTATATATATATATATATATTATATATATATATATATATATATATATATATATATATATATAATATATATATATATATATATATATATATATATATATATATATATATATATATATATATATATATTTGAAATCAGCATAAAAATCTGATTCTATTGATGTATCTATGGGTATCAAACTTCCGGTTTTAGAGTTTCGGTTACTATTGAGCCGGGTCGCTCCTTGCCTACAGTTCGTTACCACGAACTGTTTGATTATGATTTAGTTCTAAGGGAGAGATGAGAGGCTCCCGTCTTCAAAAATATGGAATTTCTTTTTTTTTTGGGGGGGGGGAGTGGGAGGGGGGCAAAGCAAGATCACAGATGCGTGTTTTTGTTTTTCCACCAGGGTGGAGTTGTATCGAACCAGTGGTCCTAACATATTGGGAGAGGGCGCATTCTAACGGAAATTAATAGTTCTAGTGCCATTTTTAAGCGACCAAAAAGATTGGAGGGCAGCTAACCCCCTTTCAAGACCTTATTCTGGAAACGTTCCATCAAAATTTTGCGATAGCCATATTCCTCAGCATAGTTTAAAAATCCTTTGACTATGCCTTTTGAGATAAATTGACCCCTCAAAAGGTCATGGTGAAAGGTCCTAAAGTTACAAAATTTGTCATTTGTTTACGTATTATAGCATTTAGCATTACGTATATAGAATTTTTTATTGTGAAGTATGCATACATTTTTCGGGTGGCAGGGGGGGGGGATTCTGCGCTGGAGGGATTTTCCATGTGGAGTATTTTCAAAGAATATAGCGTATCGCAGTATCAAACAGTTTGTGGTAACGATATGTAAAAACAAACGAAATTTGGATAACAGTAGATACATCAAAAGATTTGATTTTTTTATACAGATTTGAAAAACATAGTATTTATCAAGTTTAATATTACCCTTCAAACGGTACAAGCCTGAGAAAATTTGCCTGATTTTCAAAAATGGGAGAAACAGCCCCTAACAGTTAATAAATCTTACGCTAGTATCTAAAATCGCACCATCAGATACACTGCATCAGAGAACCCTGATGTAGAGGTTTCAGGTCACATAAAAAAAAAAAAAATAATAAAAAAACGCTTTATCGACTGAAAATAAGGAGCAACGCTAAAACTTACAACGAACAAAAATTATTCCGTTTAGGAATTGGGTTGGCCCCTTCTCGATACCCAACTTTTTATGTTAAAGTTTGACCTTTTGTCCCAATTCTTAGTGAATTTTCTTTAAGAAAACCTTTAATTAGAGTTAGAAGCTTTTGTAACCCTCCTCCTTAGTTCATTAAAAACAAACATGTTTTTTATTTAATTTCATTCGTATAAATGCTATTTTCACCTATTTTGTTTCACTATTCCGATTGCTCATGCTTCTATTTTATTTTAGGTAGAACCTCTCCCGAAATGTCCCAGACTCCGCGGAGAAATCTTATTTCAGCAATGATTGGATTGGTTGATGAAGTTTTTGACTCGGATGACGAGTCTACCGACTCGGAGAATGAATTACATCAAGATGAGGAAGAGCTGAATGAGCAAAGTATTTTAGCGGTATTTCAATGTTATCATTTATCAGTTTTTGCATGTATACTACAAAATTAAGCAACTGTCATGTGGAACCAAACTGTTTGGTTTGACGTTTTTGCATACAATTAATTTCTGAGAGAAACCGATACAATCAATGCGGAAACTTGGGAAACTGCATATATTAATTTTGGGAATCGCCTTTTCTTACTGTTAATTTTAAAAAAAAAACTTTCCCGAGGGAAGTAAAGAGCAAATTTGATACTTAAAACGGATAAAAATTATTTCTTCACAGCCTATTTAATACATATCAATAAAACTAGTACAATTAAACCAACTAGTTTTGTTTCCCTATGCTTTTAGGATTATACTCAGTGCTATAACTCACTTACGAATGGTTAAATGGATAAAAAGCACGTAAATATGAGCAAAAATTTTCTAATGAGCCATTTTCGACCATGCGGATTCCAATGGTAAACTTTTCATTTTGACCTGACACCATTTTCGAGGGGTTTGAGGCATTTTTTCGAAATCACCATAAATTACTTTTCGCAATAAACTTTTACTTTTAAGACGAACCGAAATAATAGTTGACATTCCTGAGTCAGTGGCAGATGGCATTTTTTTTCACTAGGCAGTTCTTTTTCAAATCGCGTTTTTAAACTTTTGGTTACTATGGGCTGTGGTTCGCTCTTTACTAAGTTGCAGCTACCGCTGCGACCATGATACCTCGCTGAGATATGCTTTAAAAATGACCCTAGAAAATGAATAAAAAAACAACAGATACCGATATTCCTGATACGGTACATGCAATACCAAAGCGCCCGATACCGATACGCGCGATATGGATACACCCGATACCACATACAGCCCTTCCCCAAGGACTATGGAGTGTTTTATCATCATCAAAACCATATATATTGGACCTTTGAACTATGTTAAACAAAATGACTATCTCAAAATTTTTATACTAGTTTGGGGGGGGGGGAGGGTGCCAGGAGGGAGGGGGAGGGCTATTTGCCCTCCAATCTTTTTGGTAACTTAAAATGGCACTAGCAAATTTAATTTTCATTCGAATGAGCCTTTAAACATCTCTCTATGATGTTATGATCATTCGCTAGCTCTGGTGAAAAAAAAAGAAAAACAAGGATTGCAAAAAGTCATTTTCCTTGGTGTTCAAGGTGGGGGACTGTAATTATTCTACAGAAGGTTTTGGACCATGCTGATTCCAATGGTGCACTTTTTATTTCGATCTGACGCCATTTTCAAGGGGTTTCAGGCTCTTTCGAAATCACTATAAATTTCTTTCCGCAATGAACTTTTACTTTTAAGATTAACCGAAACAATAGCTACCATTTCTGATTCAGTGTCAGATAGTAATTTTTTTTTCACTAGGCAGTTTTTTTTGAAAACGCGTTTTTCAACTTTTGATTACACTGGGCTGTGGTTCGCTCTTTACTAGGTTGCAGCTGCCGCTGCAACCATGATGAGGATTTTTTCCCTTACTGAAAACTAGACTATGTGCGCGCAATTACGACCCAATTTAAAATTACATTAAATTGATTCCACTGCCTCCAGTTGATGCCAAGGCATCATAGGAAGGAGAGAAATACAGAAAAGTATAGCTTCAAGAAATCTTTTTTTTATGCATACCCGAGAATATTTAAACGATAGGGAAAGGGCAATTCGCCCCACGAAAAAATGCAGCTCGTTTTAATAATTGAAGACTCCATCATTAGGATTAGTCTATAACAATCTTGTTTTTTGGTTAATTGATTTATTAGGAGGGTTTTCTCCCGTACAAGTTTGTTTCAGGGAATCGAAGATGTATTCTTTATTTTTAAATAAACCCATTGTTACTGTTACGCTTCTTAAAACAGCGAACATTTACTTAATTGTCAAATTTTATACAAGAAAAATGTCCAAATCATTTTTGAGCTTTAAATGGTTCTAGGCGTTTACCCCCCCCCCCCTCCCCCCCGAAGCGTTGTCTAATTCTTCCGGTTCCGCAACATATGTGATTCCTGTCCCAGCTCTAGGCGTTTAAACCCTCCCCTCTAATAGGAAAATAGAACTTTTTTTTTTTGGGGGGGGGTAAATTTCTTTTAAAGAATTTATCAAAAATTGCTTTATATTCAATTTTGTTACGTTTTTACGAGTCGGACAAACATTTCAGGATGGGAGAGGATCGATATAGCCCTTTTTTGACATGTTCATTTTGAAGAATGGCACAGAAAACTCAAACTGTGATTTTTGTGTACTATATGGTACTTTCTGAGATCCTTATTAAGTCAAATTTATAAAAGTAATTAAATATAAAAATCTGTTTAAAATTTTATTTTAATCTTATACCAGTTGGAATTTTTCCAGCTCGGTTTCACAAAATAGGTTTTTCTTCATAACAATGGTCAAATCACAAATTCAAGAAATACTATTTTCTTGGTTTCACTATAATTGTTTATCCGTTGCTTCAAAATACTTCCTAATACAAATCTTTTTTCTATTTTTAGACAAGAGCTTCAACACCAACCATACCGAGACGAAGTGTGCCAAAGGTAGCAGGATATGCAGAAACAGTCCTAGAGAGAATGGCGGATTATGATTTTAAAACTCATTTTAGACTTCATAGAAGTACTTTCGATCTTCTCTTAGAAAAAATTAAGGTAAACCTAGAGAATGAGACAAGACCAACATCACCAGACAAGATGCTCCTCATAACTCTATGGACTCTGGCAACCCCGAAGTGCTACAGGTCCGTCGGATGTCGTTTTGGTGTGTCTAAGTCAACAGTGTGCCAAATACTAAGAAGCACTATTGACGCCATTTTCGAATTGGCATCAACAACAATAAAGTGGCCAGGGGCTACTGAAGCACAAAACATAATTTCTGCTAATAGTTCAACTACTGGCTTTCCAGGAGTTCTTGGTACTATACATGGAAGACATATCCCAATCACAGCCCCTCGACATTCTCCGGGAACATACATCAACAGAAAGGGGTTTCACTCTCTGCAATTACAAGTTGTGTGCCAACATAACCTGAAATTTACGGACTGTTATGTAGGGCAGCCAGGGTCAAAGCATGATGCCCGTGTTTTTCGGTTTTCAGAAATTGGCACTGATCTACAAAACAATACTTTATTTTTTCCTGAGGATAGCCATTTAATCGGCGTTGCAGCGTACCCACTTTCTGACCAATTACTTACACCATACAGAGATACGGGTAACCTAACTGAATGTCAGGTTAGGTACAACTTTAAACTGTCTTCTAGAAGAATGTCTGTTGAAAGGGCGATTGGACAGTTAAAAAGTCGTTTTAGAAGACTTTAGTTTTTTGATTCCCCTGACCTGCCATTTATTTGCAAATCGGTAATTGCAGCATGCGCCTTGCATAACTTTTGCATTGACGAGAATGATCTCCATTTTGAAGATTCAGAAGAGCTCAGCTCAGGCGAAGCAGCTACAATTAATTCAGAGAATAATATCTCTAATTCCACACCTGCTGGCAGAACTAAAAGGGACCGCATTGCGAGACTTTTATATTTATTCAATAAATAGTTACCGCTTTTTACTTATTAGTACTATTAGTACTATATTAGTACTTATTTTTTACTATTAGTTTTAATCAAGAGTAAAGTAACATTTTCTCTTTAAATTTATTTGAAGAAAATTACTTTCATAATAACAGCATAGACCCGAAATATTCCAAGAAATCATAAGGAGATATCAATTTCCTGTTTTTGATGCGTTTCTATAATTTCTTTTGCCCCCCCCCCCAAAAAAAACAACAACAAATATCCTGGTTACGGACCAGATGATTATACATCAATTTTTACCTCAACCTCCCCTCGTCTCTCTCTTCGAATTAGTTTTGTATTTATCTGGTGGTTCAATGATAACTGGGATGTTTTGGCATTAAAATGCACCCAGTGAGGTATCACCCTCCCTAACTACAAAAAAAAAAATCGAGAACCTTATTGTAGAAGTTTAAGTACGTTTTAAGTTTTTTAATTTGTCCATTGCTCACAGATAGTGTTTGTTATTGGGAAACCTACGGACATATTTCACGAGGAAGTTTTCTCCAGGGGGGGGATTGTCTGGGATATTTTCCGCGGGGAGGAAATGTTTGGGTATAATTTCCATTCAACGGGGATCAAATTGTCGGGCAAGGATTTTTTAAATGTTTTTACTTTTTCGACTTTAATAAAAACAAAAAGAATTATTAACACTTGAAGGAATAAATATCAGTAGCCTATATGCATATTAAACTGACAATCCACGGTTATTTATTATTTAAATTTTTTTTTAGTAAAGTAAAAAATAATGTTCTGGTCTTGAGAAGGCATGGGGGCTGTCAGCCCAACTCCTGTTAATTTATGCTTGTTTTAAGGTAGATTAGGGTATCTATTGTAATTTCTGTTCGTTTTGGGTTTTATTTATTTATTGATGGCGATTTGTGTTACGTTTTACACTTTGGAGATAAGAAAATATTACTTGTATAATTTGACACCGCTTTCGTCCGTAAAACTTAAACAATAAGAATGTGTTGGTTCCCAAAAGCCAACTATGCTTTCAAAGGAAATGAAAACCCTCTAAAATTTTTTGGTTTAATTTTGATGGTTTTTGGCCTAAATTAATTTTTTCTCCTTTCTTTTTAATTTGGTTCCTACCAAAAATTGCAGAGCTTCATATGGAAGTCTTTTCAACAAAAATTGAATTGTGGTTTGTTCTTTTTTTTAAGATACATTTGGTGCGTAGATTCCTCTTTTTCAATTTCCTTAGCCCTTCTAAATAAAAAAAACACAACTTAAATAAAATTCTCATATACATAAAAGTAAAATATACCAAAACTAACTATTCAATTTTTTCAAAAAAAAAAATTCACAGTCTTAAGCGTTTCTTTTTTTACTTCAAGTAATTAGTTTTGTATTTCATTTTTTGTTGATGAACTTCTTGTTCAAATTTTAAACGTTCCTGATGCCTTAAATTCGCATCATTTGTGAGCTGTTCAAAACCATCTGTTTTTGGCAGTTTTTTGGCCCTCTTAGGCTCTGGTTCTTTACTCTGGAGGATCTACATCTGCTTCTAGCAATCGGTTTGATTTCAATTGTGATGCAGAGTTAGCAGGGATTATCAAACCCCCCCTACTCGAAGCAGTCACTGCATCAATGCCTTCTGGCTTTGGGGCCATCAACCCTTTCATGTTTCCATAATATTCCCAAACTATTTTTCCTGCTCCAGTCCTTCCTGCCTTATCTTTTTGATCCCTATACTGCCTTTTCAGATTTTTCATTTTAATTTGGTATTGCTCTGAAGAATAGTGTATTCCATCTTCTAAGAAGGTAGATTTATTTTAGATTTAGACGGTTTATTTTATTTTAAAATTTTAATATATTGACTTTAAATATAACTGTACAAGCCTATACTATAGTAAAGTGGCCTACAAAATTTAGTATAGGCAAAAGGTCGTTATTTATAATAATCAGCTTAAATTCGATGATCGAGCCTTTATGTAATACTAACTACATTCAGCGACTATGACGTCATTGATCAATATTGTATATAAAAAATTAAGTTTTTCGTAAAAAATAATTAATTAAAAAAAAATGAAGTGCAAAAGGCGCTAGATCTAGAGATTTACTTTAAAATGAGCTATTGAACAACTATCTACGATGTTCCAGTGCCAAGCTATCTCTGGATACAAAGAAAAAAAAAATATCCCGTTTAGGCAGAATGTTGTAGTAGCTGCCACTTTTCTTGATTTTCAAGCCAATATATTTCCCTTGCTGTTCAAGCCAAGGGACAGAAAGTTTACTATTCAGGGGTTTCGGACAAGGCGGTTCTAATGGTGTACTTTTTGTTTTGATCTGACTCCTTTTTTAGGAACTATGGAATTTTATATTTCTTAACATTGGACGTGATCGTCTCTTACTAGGTTGCTAGCTACCGCTTCAACCCGGACCACAAAATATCAGTTAGTATGGGAGAGAGATCGTTCTTTACTGTAATGCTGTTCAAGCCAAGGGACAGAAAGTTTCCTATACAAGGGTTTCGGACAAGGCGGTTCTAATGGTGTACTTTTTGTTTTGATCTGACTCCGTTTTTAGGAACTATGGGTTTTTATATTTCTTAACATTGGACGTGATCGTCTCTTACTAGGTTGCTAGCTACCGCTGCAACCCGGATCTTTGTTATTCAAGCCAAAGGGCGGTAAGTTTCCTTTATAGGGGTTTCGGACAAGGCGGTTCTAAGGTGTATTTTTTGTTTTGATCTGACTCTTTTTTTAGGAGTTGGGGGGTTTTATATTTCTTAACATTGGAGGTGATCGTCTCTTAATAGGTTGCTAGCTACCGCTGCAACCCGGATGACACCATTTATAATCCATCCTTTACGTAAAATGTTTGAAAAATAAAATAATTTTTTTAATTTTTACATCTAGTCACTCATTATGTCATATTTGGTTATTCTTGTCGAAAGATAAACGTGTATAAATATTCTATTCACTTATTATGTCATATGTTGATATACAAAAAAATTAATCTCTTTGTATATTTTGAACAAGTTGTAAACAGTAACCTTATCAATGTGATTATAATAACTTTATATTCGTTCTTTATTATAAAAAGTTTCCTATACAGGGGTTTCGGACAAGGCGGTTCTAATGGTGTACTTTTTATTTTGATCTGACTCCTTTTTTAGGAACTATGGGTTTTTATATTTCTTAACATTGAACGTGACGTCTCTTACTAGGTTGCTAGCTACCGCTGCAACCCGGACAAAAACAATCAAGTAGCTAACTAAATTAAATATTTACAAGTTTTTGTTATTCCAATGATCGTCTTTTAACGTAAACTAGGTTGCTAGCTATCACTGCAACCCGGATATAAAATGTAAACCTGAATACAAATAGGAAAAAGCCTAGGGCTTTTTCTTCTTTGAAATAGTAAGAGACGAACCTCAAACAATCAAGTTGCTAACTAAGTCCAATGTATGCAATGGTTTTTATTCAAATGATCATTGTTTAATGTAATTATTTCATTTTGTACTATTATCGTCTCTCACTAGGTTGCTATCTCCCACCGCATACTGGATTCCAGTTATTATGGGCTATAGTTCGTCCTTTAATGTAAGAACCTTTTTGAAATACCACGAACTGTTTGATTTATGTATCATATTGTTAAGTTTACAACTTTAATTAATGACGTCATAGTCTAAGTGTCTAACACGATCAGCCGATAATCGAAAGGTTGGTGGTTCCAATCCAGTCAGGGTCGTTTTCTTTTAATTTGTAATTCAGCTATAAATAAAACCATATTATTACTATATCATTAACTATAATTAAGTTGAGTATCTAATCCTGTATAGGCAAGAGATCTTTCTTTATTATATTCCTTTAAAATGAGCCATTGAACAACTCTCTACAATGTCCCAGTGCCAAGCTATCTGTGGAAATGAAGAAGAAGAAGAAGAAAGAAAAAAATATCCCGTTTGTGGGATATTTTTCTTGGCCGAGTGGTCCAAGGCGTTGGTGTTAGTCACCAGTCTCTTCGGAGGTGTGGGTTCAAATCCTACCACTGGTATACGATTATGGCGTCATTGATCAATCTTTAATATGAAATATACAATTTTTCGTAAAAAACTGATTCTATTTTAAAAATACATTGTTTTAAGTACAAAAAGTTTTTAACACCATTAATATCCTTTAAAATGAGCCATGGAACAACTCTCTACGATGTTCCAGTGCCAAGCTATCTGTGGAAAAGAAGAAGAAAGAAAAAAATATCCCCTTTGTGGAGAATAACGTGGTTAAAGTCAATTTTCTTGATTTTCAAGCCAATATATTTTCTTTGTTATTCAAGCAAAAGGGCGGTAAGTTTCCCTTATAGGAATTTCGGACAAGGCGATTCTAATGGTGTACTTTTTGTTTTGATCTGACTCTTTTTTTTTTAGGAGTTATGGGTTTTTATATTTCTCAACATTGGACGTGATCGTCTCTTACTAGGTTGCTAGCTACCGCTGCAACCCAGATGAGCCATTGATCTACTCTCTACGATGTTCCAGTGCCAAGCTATCTGTGGAAAAGAAGAAGAAGAAAGAAAAAAATATCCCGTTTGTGGAGAATAACGTGGTTAAATTCAATTTTCTTGATTTTCAAGCCAATATATTTTCTTTGTTATTCAAGCCAAAGGGCGGTAAGTTTCCTTTATAGGGGTTTCGGACAAGGCGGTTCTAATGGTGTACTTTTTGTTTTGATATGACCCTTTTTTTTAGGAGTTAGGGGTTTTTATATTTCTTAACATTGGACGTGATCGTCTCTTACTAGGTTGCTAGCTACCGCTGCAACCCGGATGGAAATTACATAATCCCTATTTATGTTTCAGTTAACATGGGCTAGGTGTCGTTCTTTATTGTAATCATTGTGATAACTCTCCTTGAACTTTTGTTTGGCTGTCTCAATTTTTGCCTGTCTATAATCTTCATCATTGTGATAACACATCTTGCTCTTTTGTCTAGCCTGCTGAATTCTTGCTTCTCTGTAATCTTTATCATTGTGATAACGCTCCTTGATCTTTTGTCTAGCCTGCTCAATTTTTACTTCTCGATACGCCTGGTCGGTTGAATACCTTTGCTTTTCTCTTTTCAAGATACTATCTCTGTTGTTTGTGTAGTACTGTTTTTTTTTAACTTGCGTGCAGCTTGCTTGATTGAAACCATTATGTAATTATGAATGAGAACATTTACAGTTCTGACGCTTCTTATATAGTAATTATGACGTCACGGCGTAATGATTTTATTTCACGATGACGTCATAGCGCAATGATATTATTTCATGACGTCTTCAGAAACAACAATATAATTTCGTGTTTTTCTATTCACGTCATAGCTCTAATATAAAACTCTGATGACATTCATTATTTATCTAGTAGGGTTTCAGACAAGGTAATTCTAATGATGTACTTTTGTTTTGATCTGACTCTATTTTTAGGAGTTTTGTTATATTTCTTAGCATTGGACTGATCGTCTCTTACTAGGTTGCTAGCTACTGCTGCAACCCAAATTCACATATATATTTATTTATGAGAGGCAGCCTGGCCGAGTGGTCCAAAGCACTGGTGTTAGCCACCAGTCTCTTCGGAGGAGTGGGTTCAAATCTTACCGCTGGTATACGATTATGTTTGAAAGACTGCAGTGTGAAAAGACATCGAAAATGCAGTTTTTGGTGGAAAAATTTATTCTCTTTTAGAAATAATTTATTTTAGTTACAAAAGGTTTTTAACCCAATTAATTTCCTTTAAAATGAGCTATTGAACAACCCTCTACGATGTTCCAGTGCCAAGCTATCTGTGGAAAAGAAAAAAAGAAAAGAGAAAAAAATATCCCGTTTGGGGAGAATAACGTGTTTAAAGTCGATTTTCTTGATTTTCAAGCCAATATATTTCCCTTGCTGTTCAAGCCAAGGGACAGAAAGTTTCCTATACAGGGGTTTCGAACAAGGCGGTTCTATTGGTGTACTTTTTGTTTTGATCTGACTCCTTTGTTAGGAACTATGGGTTTTTATATTTCTTAACATTGGACGTGATCGTCTCTTACTAGGTTGCTAGCTACCGCTGCAACCCGGATCAGGAGAGTACCACTCAGCACATGAAACTGTCAGAAACAAAGTCGCTGGACCCAATTGCTCAATCATTGACGTTACTTTATAGGAAAGAGATTGAAAATACTGCTGAGATCCTCTGATTTTTGATTGAATAGAAAACAAAGTCGCTTCCATCTCTCCATCACGGGAATGAAGCCTGTCTATAAATTGACGAGCATTTTGATTTGGTTTCACAGTCTGCAACATATGACTGACGCTTTTACACATGTAAGAGAATTCTTGCAATTGGAAGCTGTGAAAAAGAAACTGTTTGTCAAGACGAAACTTAGTATGTCTGCTAAGAAGCCTTGATTTAAAATATTCTGCATTCCTAATCCGAAATGGTCTTGCCTTGTCACGCAAGCCATATTTGCCTTTCGGGAAAAGATTTGGAAACACTTTTAGATCAAGTTCTTCCTGAAATAAGTCTTCGCTCTCACCTTTTAGTTTCTTGATTTGAAATTGGTCAGTACCAAGATCTTTCATCTGCTTAAAATCTTCAATGAAGTCTTTTGGAACCGCTGAATTGAGAGGCTGGACAGAAAAATGTTCAACCAATGTAAATTTTGCGCTTTCTGTCAGTTTCTGAAGGATTGCAGCTACCGGTATTTCAGGTAAATTATCAACACCAACCGCTTTTTCAGCAAGACGTGCTTCAAGTATTTTATTTAAATCATCTAGGGTGTATGCATGTATTGTTTTATAGAGACTGTTGTTCTCTCTTAACTTCAACAGTGCTTCATGGACTTTTCTCAGATCTATTAGTGCAGTCCAAACATTCTTGTTGTAAGTAGGCTGACCATTGACCATGACTACAAAACTATCAATGTTAAGAAGTTTTTCAGGCTGAATATCTGCATTTGCTTGCACATCAACAGGTAGATATAATATTCTCCCCTTAAGAGCGTCAACAAGTTCTGTTCTAGGTCTCTTCAATGCAGTTACTTGCCCTAATCTGACGATCGTAAGACAAGGCATTACAAATCGAATCATTGCCATTTCAAAATTATTTAAACACTTTATACATTCCGATGTACAGTCTATATGAAGGTTATTTAATACTGATCGGACATTCTCCTGACTTTTCAACATTTTCCCAGCACAGTAATCACAGACAGAGAATGAATCTATGACATCCTCTTTCCAACCTCTACATTGAACTAGTTGTTCTCTGTCATCTTTGGGTATGTCCTGTTGTAGGTGTTCTAAAATCATGGCCATCATTACATCAAAACCTTTCTTATTTGAAAGGGATCTTAGACTCTTCAATTGGTATTTTGTCTTTATCTGCTCACAACCGTCACAATGCATTGTGGGGTATACATCCCTGATGTTAGCTACCTTATCAAGGCTCTCACCAAATAATTTTATTATTGTATTTTCATCCACAGAAACTCTAATATTGCTATCACCGTAAATGAAGTCTTGACTATTATTACGACAGAGTCTACTTGACACTTCTTCTATATAATGACTTAGTTCCTTGTACGAGTCCTCGACTTTTATTAGATTAATATGTTGTATAATCTTACATTTTGATACTGCCTTATATACGCTATTAATGAAACAGTTCAAGACAGGAAAATGTGGAGCTAGTGCCCTTAGAGAACGCAAATAGCTCTGACATCCCTCATTTGGGCTACAGTATAACGAATGCCGATGCTTTCTTGTGTCCCTGTAATTAATTTCACAATAATCCAAGCCGCCAAGGTAGAAATTAACCACTTTGTCAGTTGAAAATTTTAATGCTATATTATTTTCAAGGATATCAAAAGAATTTGACATAATTCAATATCCGTCGGATAGAGCTTGCAGATATCAGGGTGACATTGCCAAGTAACCTGCTGCCCAATTTTTGGTTTTGAATGTTTACTCAGATTGTTATAGGTGACTTCAGCCATCATAATTTCCTTGTCAGATCTAGTTTTAGAGCATTTTTCAATAGTTGTCTCGTACTTTTCAGGACAGTTTGTTCTACTACACAGAGAATTTTTTGCCAAATATTCAGTAGAACTAAAAGAACTGTTTAAAACACAGTTAGAAATGCTTTTTTCTTGAGTCGGTGTTCCAGGAATTTGTTCTAAATCATTAGTCTTACAAACACATTTACTAATAACCCTAACAGGCTCGTTTTCGCCATAATTGAAAAACATTGCTTTTCCTTCGCTGTTGATAGGTATGCTTGTATATATATTTTTATTGCTGCTACATAAACTGCAATTGCTCCTTCCAAAATTAATATACGAATTTTCTAAGAAGTACGCCTCCGTATATTCACTGTGTTGTCGAACATTTTCCATTGCATCTATAAACTGTTCCGCAGTTGCCAATCCATACCTTGGAAGCTTTTCGTTAAACTGACAACATTTATTTTGGATATTGCTATGAAGCTTTGCCAAAGCATTTCTAGCCGACTTTTCAACAGCATCCGCTCTTTCAAAGAGAATTTTAATCTGTAATTTTGAATACTTTTCGTGATCCCGATAAAACATGCGTAAAATGTTTCTCAATTTACAAAGATCAGCCTGTATTTTTGCCATCTTCTTGTATTTCTGAATGTAATTTTTCCCTTTGTCCTTATGCGTTCTTCGGTACAACCTCGCAGAGAATTTAATTTTTTCATTATAGCTTTTGTCACCCCAGTATCTACCCATTATTCTGGTAGCAACTTTTTTCTTATGTTTGTATCGGTAATCAATATCGTTATCATACCGTTCCTTGCTCTTTTGTTTGGCTGTCTCAATTTTCCCTTCTCGATACCCCTGATCCGTAAGATACCTCTGTTTTAATCGTCACATTTCATTTTCTTAAATCCTGGATCACAAGACATCTTAGTAGCAATCCTTACGCGTGCTCGAGCTTTATTGCGTTCGGTGGCATTTTTATCTCTTTTAAATAAACTTTTCTGATATTTCAGGATGTTAGCTTTATTTTTTGTGTAGTAAAGTTTTTTATTAGTAGAAATTTGGATTACTCTATTTTGATATTGTTTTTGGTTATTCTTTCTTTTTTTCCTTTCAAGTGAGACCATATTTTTTCAAGGTTTAAAATTATTAAGTACACAATACCCCGTGTCGAGTATCTAGAACCTAGCATAAAAAAAAACTAATTTTTAAATTTTCAGGTATTTATCTTGTTTGAATTACAAAATTAGTATTATTTGTTAGACACCATAAATATTTTTGCAGTTTACATAATAAGTTTAGCGATTCTGGACTGAAAACTAAAATAATTGCAATTATAAGACAATAATATGGAGATACGTACTTTACGGGTTACAAACCAAAAAAAGTTTGGTTCCAGGATACAATATTAACTTTGAACTGAGATGAAAAAAATTTTTCTTCCAGGAGACAAAAAGTAAAACTAATCATAAAATTTTCATGTATTTTTGTTGTTTAAATTAAGAACTTACTATTACTGATTAGGCATCATAAATATTTTTGCAGTTTACATAATAATTTTAGCAATTAAGCCAAAAAAGAAAATTTTGGTTCCAGGAGTTTCGGTTACTATTGAGACAAGTAGCTATTATTACTATAGAGTTCATTACCATGAACTGTTTGATTGCTTAAAAATTCAAATATCTTTGAAAAGACTGCAGTATGAAAATACATCAAAAATGCAATTTTTTTGACAAAATTGATTCTACTTTAAAAAGTATTTTATTTTTAATTACAAAAGGCACTAGATGTTGCAATTGCCTTTAAAATGAGCTATTATACAACTCTCTATGATTTTCCAGTGCCCAGCTAGCTGAGCAGGAAAAAAAAGCGGAAAGAAAAAAATATCCCGTTTGTGGAGAATAACGTGGTAAAAGTCAATTTTCTTGATTTTCAAGCCAATATATTTTCTTTGTTATTCAAGCCAAAGGGCGGTAAGTTTCCTTTATAGAGGATTCAGACAAGGCGGTTCTAAAGGTGTACTTTTTGTTTTGATCTGACTCTTTTCTTAGGAGTTGGGGGGTTTTATATTTCTTAACATTGGAGGTGATCGTCTCTTACTAGGTTGCTAGCTACCGCTGCAACCCGGAGTATTCAATTACATGCTGTTGTGTGTTATTTACTAATTTTCAGATCGATCCTTTATGTAAAAAAAACTAATTGACAAATACCATTTATGATGAACTGTATCGGTCCTTTATGTAAGTTGCTAGCTACCGCTGTAACCCGGATAACAAACTGATTACAAACAGGAAAAAGCCTACGGCTTTTTCTTCTTTTAAATAGTAAGATACGAAACTCAAAAAATCAAATAGCTAACTAATTCCAATGTATGGAATTGTTTGTTACTCCAATGATCGTCTTTTAATGTAATGTACTTTACGGGTTACAGGATACAATAATAAATTTGAACTGAGATGAAAAAAAAATTTCTTCCAGGAGACAAAAAGCAAAACTAATTTTAGAATTTTCATGTATTTTTGTTGTTTAAATTAAAAAATTACTATTACTGATTAGGCATCATAAATATTTTTGCAGTTTACATAATAATTTTAGCGATTAAGCCAAAAAAGAAAATTTTGGTTCCAGGAGTTTCGGTTACTATTGAGACAAGTAGCTATTATTACTATAGAGTTCATTACATGGACTGTTTTATTGCTTCAAAATTCAAATATCTTTGAAAAGACTGCAGTATGAAAATACATCAAAAATGCAATTTTTTTGACAAAATTGATTCTACTTTAAAAAGTATTTTATTTTTAAATACAAAAGTGACTAGATGTTGCAATTTCCTTTAAAATGAGCTATTATACAGCTCTCTATGATTTTCCAGTGCCCAGCTAGCTGAGCAGAAAGAAAAAGCGGAAAGAAAAAAATATCCCGTTTGTGGAGAATAACGTGGTAAAAGTCAATTTTCTTGATTTTCAAGCCAATATATTTTCTTTGTTATTCAAGCCAAAGGGAGGTAAGTTTCCTTTATAGAGGATTCGGACAAGGCGGTTCTAATGGTGTACTTTTTGTTTTGATCTGACTCTTTTTTTAGGAGTTGGGGGGTTTTATATTTCTTGACATTGGAGGTGATCGTCTCTTACTAGGTTGCTAGCTACCGCTGCAACCCGGATCACTTATCACGTCTTATATGATTTATGTTTCTTAACATTGGACGCGATCGTCTCCTACTAGGTTTTTAGCTACCGCTGCAACCAAGATTATGATATTATTTTAGCTACTTTGGGCTGGAAGTTTGTTCTTTACGGTAAATAACATTGGACGTGATCGTCTCTTACTAGGTTGCTAGCTACCGCTGCAACCTTGAAGCTAGCTACCTCTGCAACCCAGATCTAGCTAAAATAATGAAGATAATATGAATGAACCATAGGGTTCAGTTTCTTTGGACTTGAGTTCGTTTTTTAACTATAAATACAAACAGGAAAAAGCCTACGGCTTTTTCTTCTTTTAAATAGTAAGAGACGAAACTCAAACAATCAAGTAGCTAAGTAAGTCCAATGTATGGAATGGTTTGTTATTTCAGTGATCGTCTTTTAATGTAAATTTACTAACCTATACTATAGTTAAGTGGCCTATATAATTTAGTATAGGCAAGAGGTCGTTCTTTATTATATATTGTACTCTTTGTTTTGATCTGACTCTATTTTTAGGAGTTATGGTTTAATTTAGTTTTTAACTAATATGGGACAGGATCGTCTCTTACTAGGTGCTAGCTACCGCTGCAACCCGGATCTCCCATTAGGTTGCAAGCTACTACTACAACCCAGATCAGTTACTATGGACAACAGTTCGTTCTTGAATGTAAGTCTCTTACTAGGTTGCTAGCTACCGCTGCAACCCGGATGTAAGCAATGGCTGGATATTCCAATGATCGACTTTTAGTGTAAACAAGTTATCTTTATTGTAACTACCGCTGCAACCCGGATCTCTTACTAGGTTGCTAGCTACCGCTGCAACCCGGATTACTCCAATGATCGTCTTTTAATGAATCTTTATTATAATTCTTTACTATAACAACCAGGATGACGTCAGTTACAACTTGGCTTTCTTTTTATGCTATCTCATTACAAACAGGAAAAAGCCTACGGCTTTTTCTTCTTTGAAATAGTAAGAGACAATCCTCAAGCAATCAAGTAGCTATCTAAGTTCAATGTATGCAGTGGTATGTTATTCCAATGATCGTATTTTAATGTAATTTTCTTGATTTTCCCTTGCTGTTCAAGCCAAGGGACTGAAAGTTTCCTATACAGGGTTTCGGACAAGGCGGTTCTAATTGTGTACTTTCTGTTTTGATCTGACTCCTGTTTTAGGAACTATGAGTTTTTATATTTCGTAACATTGGACGTGATCGTCTCTTACTAGGTTGCTAGCTACCGCTGCAACCCTGACTAGGTTGCTAGCTACCGCTGCAACCCGGATAATTGACAAACACCATTTATGATGAGCTATAATCGTCCTTTATGTAACTACACCTGGAACCACCATACATCAGTTAGTATGGGAGAGAGATCGTTCTTTACTGTAATTCTCTTTTAGAAATAATTTATTTTAGTTACTAAATATTTTTAACCAATTAATTTCCTTTAAAATGAGCTATTGAACAACCCTCTACGATGTTCCAGTGCCAAGCTATCTCTGGATACAAAAGAAAAGAGAAAAAAATATCCCGTTTAGGGAGAATAACGTGGTTAAAGTCAATTTTCTTGATTTTCAAGCCAATATATTTCCCTTGCTGTTCAAGCCAAGGGACAGAAAGTTTCCTATACAGGGGTTTCGGACAAGGCGGTTCTAATGGTGTACTTTTTGTTTTGATCTGACTCCTTTTTTAGGAACTATGGGTTTTTATATTTCTTAACATTGGACGTGATCGTCTCTTACTAGGTTGCTAGCTACCGCTGCAACCCGGATATTACGTCATGTCACTTATTACGTCATATATGGTTATTAGTAGACAATCGGTAGAATATTCGTTCTATATTATAATTTTTTTTGAATTTTTACGTCACGTCTTTCATTACGTCATATTAGTATACAATCGGTGCTAGATATTACGTTATTTCACTTATTACGTCATGCATGGTTATTAGGAGACAATTTGTAGAATATCCGTTCTTTATTATAAAAACATTTAAATTCATTACTAGACAACTGTAGCACTAACGAATCAAAAACCATTTCTTTGTGCTTTGTTATTTCCGTCTTTTGTAGCAATTAGATAATTCTTTACATTAATCTTTGAAATAGTAAGATACGAACCTCAAACAATCAATTAGCTAACTAAGTCCAATGTATGCAATGGTTTGGCATTCCAATGATCGTCTTTTAACTTAAAATCTTTGAAATAGTTAGATACGAACCTCAAACAATCAAGTAGGTTAACACTTAAGACTTTAAATCCTGCGATTGGAATTCAAATCCCGGTGGACGGTTCTTATGAAATGTAGCTTACTTATCCTACCATTTAGGTCTCTGCCGTAATTCTTTCTTTTCAAAATTAAATTAGTTACTATCGCCTAGATTTATTTCTTTACCATATCGTAATAATTTGTTTTATAATAATAATTAATTTTGTTAATTACAAAAGGTTTCTATATACAGCAGTTTCTTTTAAAATGAGCCATTACATAGCTCTTTATTATGATGGGTTTGAATCTCCCTGATGACAGTATTTTATACCAAAGCAAAAAAATTACTAGTTTGAGTCTAAAATTATAATCTTTTAGTTTTAGTTACGTATTTTAGTATCATAGGCGCGCTGCCTATGATAATAAACTGATTACACACAGGAAAAAGCCTACGGCTTTTTTTCTTTGAAATAGTAAGAGACGAGTCTCAAACAATCAAGTAGCTAGCTAATTCCAATGTATGCAATTGTTTGTTATTCCAATGATCGTCATTTATTGTAACTAGGTTTCAGCCATCTCTACAGCCATGATACTGCTGGAAATTACATAATCCCTAGTTATGTTTCAGTTAACATGGGCAAGGTTTCGTTCTTTATTGTGATAGTAGATAATCGGTAAAATATTAGTTCTTTATTATAATTTTCTTTTAGAAATAATTTATTTTAGTTACTATAGATTTTTAACCCAATTAATTTCCTTTAAAATGAGCTATTGAACAACCCTCTACGATGTTCCAGTGCCAAGCTATCTCTTGATACAAAAGAAAAAAAGAAGAAAAAAAATATCCCGTTTAGGCAGAATGTTGTAGTAGCTGCCACTTTTCTTGATTTTCAAGCCAATATATTTCCCTTGCTGTTCAGGCCAAGGGACAGAAAGTTTCCTATACAGGGGTTTCGGACAAGGCGGTTGTAATGGTGTACTTTTTGTTTTGATCTGACTCCTTTGTTAGGAACTATGGGTTTTTATATTTCTTAACATTGGACGTGATCGTCTCTTACTAGGTTGCTAGCTACCGCTGCAACCCGGACTATACTATAGCTGTGGTCTATAAAATTTAGTATAGGCAAGAGGTCGTTCTTTATTATAAACCCGGAAAAAAAAGAAAAAAATATGCCGTTTGTGGAGAATAACGTGGTTAAAGTCAATTTTCTTGATTTTCAAGCCAATATATTTCCCTTGCTGTTCAAGCCAAATGACAGAGTTTCCTATACAGGGGTTTCGGACAAGGCGGTTCTAATGGTATACTTTTGTTTTGATCTGACTCCTTTTTTAGGAGCTATGGGCTTTTATATTTCTTAACATTGGACGTGATTGCCTCTTACTAGGTTGCTAGCTACCGCTGCAACCCGAATAACTAACACTGCAGCCCGCATTACAAACAGGAAAAAGCCTACGGCTTTTTCTTCTTGGAAATAGTAAGAGACGAACCTCAAAAAATCTAGTAACTAGCTAAGTCCAATGTATGCAATGGTTTGTTACTGTAATGATCTTCTTTTAATGTAATTTCGTAAGAAAAATGATTCTATTTTAATAATAATTTGTTTTATAAATACAAAAGGTTTTTAACCCCATTAATTTCCTTTAAGATGAGCCATTAAACAACTCTCTACGATGTTCCAGTGCCAAGCTGTCTGTGGAATTACTAACCTATACTATAATTGAGTAGTGTATGAAATTTAGCATAGGCAAGAGGTCGTTCTTTATTATATTGGTGGAAAAATTTATTCTCTTTTAGAAATAATTTATTTTAGTTAATATAGATTTATAACCCAATTAATTTCCTTTAAAATGAGCCATTGAAAAACTCTTTACGATGTTCCAGTGCCAAGCTATCTCTGGAAAAGAAGAAAAAAGAAAAAAAAATATCTCGTTTAGGCAGAATGTTGTAATAGCTGACACTTTTCTTGATTTTCAAGCCAATATATTTCCCTTGCTGTTTCAAGCCAAGGGACAGAAAGTTTCCTATACAGGGGTTTAGGACAAGGTGGTTCTAATGGTGTACTTTTGAATTTTATCTGACTCCTTTGTTAGGAACTAGGGGTTTTTATATTTCTTAACATTGGACGTGATTGTCTCTTACTAGGTTGCTAGCTACCGCTGCAACCTGGATTCCAATGATCGTTTTTAATGTAACATATCAGTTACTATGGGAGAGAGATTGTTCTTTACTGTAACTATAATCTTCGAATTATTGTAAATACCGCTGCAACCCGGAACAAACCTCTAATCATGAGCAACAGTTTCATCCGTTATGCTGTATTAAGGTATCCATTGAATTGATTTTTCCACAAAACTGTGTATATACGGATAAATAGATTTATAGTAAAGAATGAACTATAGCCTGTAGTAATTGAGCAACACATAAAGGATCGATTCAATTCATCATTATTGTAATCTTTTAATGTATTTTTACAAACAGGAAAAAGCCTACGGCTTTTTCTTCATTGGAATAGTAAGAGACGAACCTCAAAGAATCAGGCAGCTAACTAAGTCCAATATAAGCAATGGTTTGTTCTTCTAATGATCATCCTTTAATTGTACGTTTTTTACTAGGTTGCTAGCTAACATTGCAACCCGGATTATGTAATTAATAGGCTGCTAGCTACCGCTGCAACCTAGATATTCTTATTTCTGCTACTATGGGCTAAGGTTCGTTCTTTACTGCAAAACTAGCAAAACAGTTTTTAAGTCTGATTAAGATTTAACTGATGTGTCAAAAGTAAGGTTGCTACTCGACGATTTTGTTTTGGTCTTATTGTAATTCGTATGGTGAAATAATAATATGCATATGGTTCTTAATATGCATATGGTACTTCTTTATGGTCCCATTTGGTCTAGTGGCTAGGATAGTTAACTTTCACTTTGGAGGACCGGGTTCGATTCCCGGTGTGGGAAAATTTTTAACTCTATAATCTTCTAACATTCGAACCTTTTATAATTTATAATGATGTATAATATAAATACTGTAATCTTCACTATAGTGAAGTTGCCTATACAAGTTAGTATAGGGAAGAGTTCGATCTTTATTATATACTTTTTGTTTTGATCTGACTCCTTTGTTAGGAACTATGGGTTTTTATATTTCTTAACATTGGACGTGATCGTCTCTTACTAGGTTGCTAGCTACCGCTGCAACCCGGATGCTAGCTACTGCTGCAACCCGGATTCACATATATATTATTTATGAGAGGCAACCTGGCCGAGTGGTCCAAGGCACTGGTGTTAGCCCCCAGTCTCTTCGGAGGCGTGGGTTCAAATCTTACCGCTGGTATACGATTATGTTTGAAAGACTGCAGTGTGAAAAGACATCGAAAATGCAGTTTTTGGTGGAAAAATTTATTCTCTTTTAGAAATAATTTATTGTAGTTACTATAGGTTTTTAACCCAATTAATTTCCTTTAAAATGTGCTATTGAACAACCCTCTACGATGTTCCAGTGCCAAGCTATCTCTGGAAACAAAGAAAAAAAGAAAAAAAGAAAAAAATATCCCGTTTAGGAAGAATGTTGTAGTAGCTGCCACTTTTCTTGATTTTCAAGCCAATATATTTCCCTTTCTGTTCAAGCCAAGGGACATAAAGTTTCCTATACAGGGGTTTCGGACAAGGCGGTTCTAATGGTGTACTTTTTGTTTTGATCTGACTCCTTTTTTAGGAACTATGGGTTTTTATATTTCTTAACATTGGACGTGATCGTCTCTTACTAGGTTGCTAGCTACCGCTTCAACCCGGATATAATAATGTAATAAAAATAATTTGTTTTAATTACAAAAGGTTTTTAACCCCATTAATTTCCTTCAAAATGAGCCATTGAACAACTCTCTACAATGTTGCAGTGCCATGCTATCTGTTGAATTACTAACCTATTCTATAATTAAGTTGCGTATAAAATTTAGTATAGGTAAGAGGTTGTTCTTTATTATAACTACACTATAGTTAAGCGATCCATACCAGTTAGTATAGGCAAGAGTTGGATATTTATTATAATTATATAATAATAATTAATTTTGTTAATTACAAAATGTTTTTATATACCGCAGTTTCCTTTAAAATAAGCATTACACAACTCTTTATTATGACCACGAACTGTTTGATTTAACACTTAAGTTACTATGGGTTCAGTTCGTTCCTTATTGTAATTAATGTAATTCAGTTAGTAAAGCCTGAAGTTCATTCTTTATTATAAAATAAATTACAAACAGGAAAAAGCCTACGGCTTTTTCTTCTTTGGAATAGTAAGAGACGATCCTCAAATAATCAGGCAGCTAACTAGATTTATAATTTGTTCTTTGACATAAACTTCATTAATCGGATATTTTAATATATCCTATATGGTCTAGAGGTTGGGATAGCTCTCAACCAGTAGGCTTGAGTTCAATTTCTGTATGGGAAATTTTTACTTATGATGATTTCTTAAGGAACATATAAAATTTCTTAATGCAATAAAAATAATTTGTTTTAATTACAAAAGGTTTTTAACCCCATTAATTTCCTTCAAAATGAGCCATTGAACAACTCTCTACAATGTTGCAGTGCCGTGCTATCTGTTGAATTACTAACCTATTCTATAATTAAGTTGCGTATAAAATTTAGTATAGGTAAGAGGTCGTTCTTTATTATAACATTCTGAACTAAAAACAAAAATAAAATGAAAATTAATTTTTCAATTTTTATGTCACGTCGCTCATTAAGTCTTATATGGTTATTAGTACACAATAGGTTTTAGATATTACGTCATGTCACTTATTACGTCATATATGGTTATTAGTAGATAATCGGTAAAATATTCGTTCTTTATTATAAAAACATTGCATTCACTTATTACGTCACATATGGTTATCTTTTAATGTATTATTACAAACAGGAAAAAGCCCACGGCTTTTTCTTCTTTGGAATAGTAAGAGACGAACCTCAAAGAATCAGGCAGCTAACTAAGTCCAATATAAGCAATTGTTTGTTCTTCTAATGATCATCTTTTAATTTGGCGTTTCTTACTAGGTTGCTAGCTACCACTTAAACCCGGATTATGTAATAGGTTGCTAGCTACCGCTGCAACCTAGATATTCTTATTTCTGCTACTATGGGCTAAGGTTCGTTCTTTCATGTAAAACTAGCAAAACATTTTTTAAGCCTGATGAAGATTTAACTAATGTGTCAAAAGTAAGGTTGCAAGTCGACGATTTTGTTTTGGCCTTATTATAATTGGTATGGTGAAATAATAATATGCATATGGCTCTTAAATCATACTTCTTTACGGTTCCATATGGTCTATTGGCTAGGATAGTTAACTTTCACTTAACAGGCTCGGGTTCGATTCCCGGTGTGGGAAAATTTTTAACTCTATAATCTTCGAACATTTGAACCTTTTATAATTTATAATGATGTATAATATAAATACTGTAATCTTAACTATAGTGAAGTTGCGTATGCAAGTTAGTATAGGGAAGAGTTCGATCTTTATTATAAAATGGTATACGATTATGTTTGAAAGACTGGAGTGTGAAAAGACATCGAAAATGCAGTTTTTGGTGGAAAAATTTATTCTCTTTTAGAAATAATTTATTTTAGTTACAAAAGGTTTTTAACCCAATTAATTTACTTTAAAATGAGCTATTGAACAACCCTCTACGATGTTCCAGTGCCAAGCTATCTGTGGAAAAGAAAAAAAAAAAAAGAAAAAAGAAAAAAATATCCCGTTTGGGGAGAATAACGTGGTTAAAGTCAATTTTCTTGATTTTCAAGCCAATATATTTCCCTTGCTGTTCAAGCCAAGGGAAAGAAAGTTTCCTATACAGGGGTTTCGGACAAGGCGGTTCTAATGGTGTACTTTTTGTTTTGATCTGACTCCTTTGTTAGGAACTATGGGTTTTTATATTTCTTAACATTGGACGTGATCGTCTCTTACTAGGTTGCTAGCTACCGCTGCAACCCGGATTTCTATTCACGTCATAGCTCTAATATAAAACTATGACGACATTCAATATTTATCTAGTAGGGTTTCAGACAAGGCAATTCTAATGATGTACTTTTGTTTTGATTTGACTCTATTTTTAGGAGTTTTGTTATATTTCTTAGCATTGGACTGATCGTCTCTTACTAGATTGCTAGCTACTGCCGCAACCCAGATTCACATATATATTTATTTATGAGAGGCAACCTGACCGAGTGGTCCAAGGCACTGGTGTTAGCCACCAGTCTTTTCGGAGGCGTGGGTTCAAATCTTACCGCTGGTATACGATTATGTTTGAAAGACTGCAGCGTTAAAAGACATCGAAAATGCAGTTTTTGGTGGTAAAATTTATTCTCTTTTAGACATAATTTATTTTAGTTACAAAAGGTTTTTAACCCAATTAATTTCCTTTAAAATGAGCTATTGAACAACCCTCTACGATGTTCCAGTGCCAAGCTATCTCTGGAGACAAAGAAAGAGAGAAAAAAATATCCCGTTTGTGGAGAATAACGTGGTAAAAGTCAATTTGCTTGATTTTCAAGCCAATATATTTTCTTTGTTATTCAAGCCAAAGGGCGGTAAGTTTCCTTTGTAGAGGTTTCAGACAAGGCGGTTCTAATGGTGTACTTTTTGTTTTGATCTGACTCCTCTGTTAGGAACTATGGGTTTTTATATTTCTTAACATTGGACGTGATCGTCTCTTACTAGGTTGCTAGCTACCACTGCAACCCAGATGAGAGGCAACCTGGCCGAGTGGTCCAAGGCACTGGTGTTAGCCACCAGTCTCTTCGGAGGCGTGGGTTCAAATCTTACCGCTGGTATACGATTATGTTTGAAAGACTGCAGTGTGAAAAGACATCGAAAATGCAGTTTTTGGTGGAAAAATTTATTCTCTTTTAGAAATAATTTATTTTAGTTACAAAAGGTTTTTAACCCAAATAATTTCCTTTAAAATGAGCTATTGAACAACCCTCTACGATGTTCCAGTGCCAAGCTATCTCTGGAAACAAAGAAAAGAGAAAAGAGAAAAAAATATCCCGTTTAGGCAGAATGTTGTAGTAGCTGCCACTTTTCTTGATTTTCAAGCCAATATATTTCCCTTGCTGCTCAAGCCAAATGACAGAAGGTTTCCTATACTGGGGATTTGGACAAGGCGGTTCTAATGGTGTACTTTTTGTTTTGATCTGACTCCTTTTTTAGGAACTATGGGTTTTTATATTTCTTAACATTGGACGTGATCGTCTCTTACTAGGTTGCTAGCTACCGCTGCAACCCGGATACTATAATTAAGTGGCGTATCAAATTTAGTATAGGCAAGAGGTCGTTCTTTATTATAATCACATATATATTTATTTATGAGAGGCAGCCTGGCCGAATGGTCCAAGACACTGGTGTTAGCCACCAGTCTCTTCGGAGGCGTGGGTTCAAATCTCACCGCTGGTATACGATTATGTTTGAAAGAATGCAGTGTAAAAAGACATCAAAAATGCAGTTTTTGGTGGAAAAATTTATTCTCTTTTAGAAATAATTTATTTTAGTTACTATAGATTTTTAACCCAATAAATTTCCTTTAAAATGATCTATTGAACAACCCTCTACGATGTTCCAGTGCCAAGCTATCTGTGGAAAAGAAAAAAAAAAGAAAAGAGAAAAAAATATCCCGTTTGGGGAGAATAACGTGGTTAAAGTCAATTTTCTTGATTTTCAAGCCAATATATTTCCCTTGCTGTTCAAGCCAAGGGACAGAAAGTTTCCTATCCAGGGGTTTCGGACAAGGCGGTTCTAATGGTGTACTTTTTGTTTTGATCTGACTCCTTTGTTAGGAACTATGGGTTTTTATATTTCTTAACATTGGACGTGATCGTCTCTTACTAGGTTGCTAGCTACCACTGCGACCCAGATAACATGAAACTATATCTGATGAAACTTACATATTCTGCATTTACGATGAACCATATCTATCCTTTTATGTACTTGTAAGCTACCCCTGGAGCCGCCGTATATCAGTTACTATTGGCGAGAGATCGTTCTTTACTGTAACTCTTGCTAGGTAGCTAGCTACCACTGCAACCCGGATTTAGCTACCCCTGGAGCCACCGTATATCAGTTACTATTGGCGATAGATCGTTCTTTACTGTATGGCTCTTAAATCATACTTCTTTATGGTTCCATATGGTCTAGTGGCTAGGATAGTTAACTTTCACTTAACAGGCTCGGGTTCGATTCCCGGTGTGGGACAATTTTTAACTCTATAATCTTCGAACATTTGAACCTTTTATAATCTATATAGTACGAGACAACTATCGAAAAATGCTCTGAAACTAGATCTGACAAGAAAATTTTATAATAAAGAACGAATATTTTACCGATTATCTACTAATAACCATACATGACGTAAAAAGTGACATGACGTAATATCTAAAACCTATTGTGTACTAATAACCCTGTATGACTTAATGAGCGACATGACGTAAAAATTGAAAAATTTATTTTTATTTTATTTTCGTTTTTAGTTCAGAATCGCTAAAGTTACAAACTGCAAAAATATTTATGGTGTCTGAACAATAGTTTTAATCTTTTAATTTAGACTAGAAAAATATCTGAAAATTAAAAAATTAGTTTAATTTTTTGTTAGGTTCTTGATACTTGATACGTGACTTAAACATTAAACTGGTTACATAATGGTTTCAATCAAGCAAGCTACACGCAAGTTAAAAAAAACAGTACTACCAAAAAAACAGAGATAGCATCTTAAAAAGAGAAAAGCAAAGGTATTCAACCGACCAGGCGTATCGAGATGCGAAAATTGATAGTGACAAACAGCGTTATTATAATGATGTAGTTTTTACAGTAAAGAATAAACTTCCTGCCCATGGTAACTAAAATAAGAATATAATTTCATGTTTAAGATTGATCAATGATGCCATGATCGTAGGTTGTAGCCAGGTCGTCTCTTACTATTCAAAATAAGAAAAATCCATAGGTCTTCTCCTGTTTGTAACACAGTAAGGATTTCAGTGAAGGGACGACAATAATGATCCGCAGAGACAAATATGACGACAACAGCAATGAAAATTATGATGATGGTAATGACGTCAGGCTTCAGAAAAGTCTAGGGGTCATATGGCTCAGTGTTCTTTCATGATAGTAAACGAGATGAGGTAGTTTGATGAGAGCTGGTAAGTTGTCAGTGACCCTCTTGATGAGAGTAGGTTTTCGAAGTGGCTAATAATTCTTATATACAACTGGGTAAGGTTAAACTCTCAATCAATTGCATATTTGTTGTGGTATCAATAAAGGGAGAAGTTCTTGGTTTTTTTTAATTCTTCGTGTATTCTTTAAAATTATTCTTTACACGAAAACTCTCCATTTTGTTTTAAACTTTTTTTGAGAGAACGTGAAAGATAGGGTTTTATGTGTACTATATGCAAAAAAATCGTACCTTAAATATTACGCTAGCTCACAAACAGATAAGAAGAGAGAAAAGGCGAAGAAGAGAGAGAGGGGAGGAGGGGGTAATTCTAAACGAAAATCCCAACGATTAGAGAGAATTTTGCCCTAGCTCATAAATAGAAAGAAAAAGAGACAAACAGAGCGAAAGGGGGAGGGGGAGAAGTAGGGGTAGATTCTACTCGAAAATTCTGACAGTTAGAAACAAGGAGTAAAACATAAACAAGGGTCATTTTGGATCAGAGAAGAATCCTGAACTAATACGAGCAATGATATGTTCAAAAAGTAAGTGGAAGCCAATTAATACTAAAACTTAATTTAAGAAATAGGGTAGTAGACATTTATAGTTGTTGCCTCAAGTTTGGCTTCAAGGCTGAACCAATCCCTAGGGCTAATAGAAAAAGGAGCAAAACATTGCGTTTGAAACCATTAAGGCCCTTTCAGAGTAATTATAACATGAAACTATATCTGATGAAACTTACATATTCTGCATTTACGATGAACCATATCTATCCTTTTATGTATTTGTAAGCTACCCCTGGAGCCACCGTATATCAGTTACTATTGGCGAGAGATCGTTCTTTACTGTAACTCTTGCTAGGTAGCTAGCTACCACTGCAACCCGGATTTAGCTACCCCTGGAGCCACCGTATATCAGTTACTATTGGCGATAGATCGCTCTTTACTGTATGGCTCTTAAATCATACTTCTTCATGGTTCCATATGGTCTAGTGGCTAGGATAGTTAACTTTCACTTAACAGGCTCGGGTTCGATTCCCGGTGTGGGAAAATTTTTAACTCTATAATGTTCGAACATTTGAACCTTTTATAATCTATAATGATGTATAATATAAATACTGTAATCTTAACTATAGTGAAGTTGCGTATGCAAGTTAGTATAGGGAAGAGTTCGATCTTTATTATACTACCGGGACCCTTCCCATTGGAGGATTAGGATAAGCTGGGGGGGATTTTTCTTAAGTTACACGCTTCGTGTGTACTTACAAATTCTTTAAGTTTTGTCATTGCCGACGGCACGTAAAAATATTGTTTTAATTTATGGAACGTTTTCATTACTCCTAAATGCCCACCTATATCTGAATGAAAACATTCAAATGCAGGTGCTATTAAGTTTTGTGGTAATACAGGTATTATTGAAGTTTGATTTCTTTTTGTCTCAGCAGTCACGATTCAACACAGTATTTCTTCATCAAGATCATAGTAAACATTATCTATCTCTTTTGTAAGAGTTTTGAATTTATCCGGTAACGCATCGTCATTCACAAAATAATTAATAAGCGCTGAACACATTTCGTCCTTTTTTTGCTTTCTTTTTATATTTTCTAAAGACAGGGGACAATAGTTAACCTTATTTTCTTTTACCGTGTGCTTGACTTTTTTTTTCTTACGTCCATGTTTGCTCTTAGCATTGATAGCGTTAACTTCATTTTCCTCAGTTTCCGACGGAATATTTTCTGGGTATCTACTCAAAAAGTCGCAAGCTGCGATTTGTTTTCCCTTTAAATGTTCAAATTCGTAATCTAGATCTTGGATTTTCATAATCCATCTAGCTAGAATTCCCGTGGGGTTTTCAAATGTGCGCAGGTACTGCAAGCTTTTATGGTCCGATCGTAGTATAAATTTTCTACCAATCAAATAGTGTCTAAATTTGTCCAAGTGGTGGATTATAGATAATAATTCTAAGTTTGTGGCGGAATAACTACTTTCACCTTTTGATAAGGTTCTACTCGAATAGCATATAACTTTTTCTTTTTTTTGATTAGAAGGTCCTTGTAAAGGATCAGGGTTTCCTATGGGAATTATTTGCGAAAGAATAGCCCCAATGCCTTGTGAACTAGCATCGGTTGTGACCACAATTTCTCCGTTTTCGCAATCAGGAAGTGATAATATTGGTTCAGAAGTGAGCGCCTTTTTGAGACGGTCTAGGGAAGTTTGAGGTTCCTGGGACCAGGTAATATTTTGGGAGTTCCTTTTAGTTAATTCCGTGAGGGGTTTTGCAATTTGGGTGTAATTGCGCATGAATTTTCTAAAGTAGCCATTTAGACCTAAAATTCCTCTTAATTCTTTCATGGTTCTAGGGGGTTTGAGGTTTTCAACACATTTTATTTTATCAGGGTCTGGGGATATCTCTCCTTGTGTCACTACTACCCCTAAAAATTTAATTTTAGGTTGAAATAAATTTACTTTCTCAGGCCGGCATTTTAAATTGCCTTCTCTGAACTTCTTGAACACCTTAGCTAATGTTGCTAAGTGTTGTTCAGTGTTTTCTCCCACGCATATGACATCATCAACAAAATGAATGATATTCTTTAATCCTCTTAACAGGTGTAATAGGGGTCTACATAGCGCGCTTGAACTTGTTTTAAGTCCAAAAGGTACTCTTAAGTATTCATATAAACCACATTCAGATGCTGAAAATGCAGTTTTATGAATATCTTTTTCGGCTATTTTCACTTGGTGGTAGCCTTGGGTAAGGTCCAAAGAAGTAAAAATTTTGTTTTTGCTTGAAATTGAGTCAAAAATCTCATCTATTCTTGGTAGAGGAAATTTATCGCTAACTACTTGTTTGTTAAGGGCTTTATAATCTACTACAAGTCTAAGATCACCATTCTTTTTTGGTACTAAGATCACTGGTGCACTATACGGACTTAAACTGGGGCGTATAATTTCATTTTTTTCTAATCCATGGATTTTATTTTTTAACCACTCTTTGTGCTTATACGGCACACGATATGGCTGTTTCGCTACGGGATTACCAGTCGTTAAAATTGAGTGTTCATAAAACGGTATCAGTCCAATATCATCTTGAGATACGGAAAATACATCCTTAAAATTCCATAATAATTCGCATAATTTTTTCTTAAGTTCCTTGTCCGTAATATGATCCATATTAAATTTGTTTAAAAATTGCGATTTAGTTAGAGGGTACCTGTTATTTGAGGTTTTAATGCCGTTAACTAGGTTTCTTTTAGAATTTTCCCATGTATTTAAATCATTCTCTGGTAAAACCTGGATTTGAACTAAACACGTCCCCTTTTTTATTGTAATTGTATCATTTTCGTGGTTATTAGTACCCAATTAAAACCTTTCCTTTGTCATAAGATATAATCTGTTCTTCGCATAGGAGATTTTCGGGAATTTCAGATGGGGTCGCAAGCCATATTTCGGATTTGCTAACCACTGGCTCAATCATCTGTGATATTTGAATTTTTTGTATCGTTTTGGGAGGGACTTTTGTTTTCCTTATCGCGAATCCGTAATATTTCTCTTTATTTTCATTGTTTATTAAATTCATACTGGCGCTATGCAGCGCCATTGCTGCATCTTGAGGCGTCACGTTGGGTTTTACTATGTTTTTCCATAATTCCGCTATTTTCTTAATTTCGTTTGACCTGTACTGTCGCATATCTCCTATTTTTATTTTCGCAGATTCATTACCCTTATTTTTTAAATTTACTTCATCTATGCAATGTCTTTCAGAATAATTAGGCAAATTTCTAATTATGCCTTTTCCTCCTTGCGAGACATGAGGTTCAAAATATTGCGACATTATACCGTCAGAAATTTTGTTTACTGTTACGTTGTCTTCGTATCCTCTGTTACGATTTCTTAAGGTAGAAATTTCTTCCCCTACCTTAGCCGGGTAGACGAGCCTCTCGTTTGCTACGTCTAATAGTATAGTATAATAGGCTCAACTTTATAATGTGACCACCCAAAATTACTATGCTGAATGAAGACCCCCAGGATCGTCTGGGGGTCTTATTTACTAAGACCCTAAAAAAAAATTTAAATACAAACTTATTATTCTATACTGTAATATGGACTACAGT
This sequence comes from Artemia sinica, assembly GCA_027921565.1. Taxonomy (NCBI): domain Eukaryota; kingdom Metazoa; phylum Arthropoda; class Branchiopoda; order Anostraca; family Artemiidae; genus Artemia; species Artemia sinica. Next base: position 60,343,469 of record CM051267.1, on the reverse strand, counting down.
TCGTTCTTTAATGTAATTCTTTATTATAATACCATCACCGAAAAAAGGGGGAAGCAACCCCTAAAAGTCATATAACCTTAATAAAAAATAGTGGCTTATTTAGTATAGGAAAGAGTTCGTTCTTTATTATATAAATATAAATATTGCATTCACTTATTACGTCACATATGGTTATCTTTTAATGTATTATTACAAACAGGAAAAAGCCTACGGCTTTTTCTTCTTTGGAATAGTAAGAGACGAACCTCAAGGAGTCAGGCAGCTAACTAAGTCCAATATAAGAAATTGTTTGTTCTTCTAATGATCATCTTTTAATTTGGCGTTTCTTACTAGGTTGCTAGCTACCACTTAAACCCGGATTATGTAATAGGTTGCTAGCTACCGCTGCAACCTAGATATTCTTATTTCTGCTACTATGGGCTAAGGTTCGTTCTTTCATGTAAAACTAGCAAAACATTTTTTAAGCCTGATGAAGATTTAACTAATGTGTCAAAAGTAAGGTTGCAAGTCGACGATTTTGTTTTGGCCTTATTATAATTGGTATGGTGAAATAATAATATGCATATGGCTCATAAATCATACTTCTTTATGATTCCGTATGGTCTAGTGGCTAGGATAGTTAACTTTCACTTAACATCTCGGGTTCGATTCCCGGTGTGGGAAAACTCTATAATTTTCGAACATTTGAACCTTTTATAATTTATAATGATGTATAATATAAATACTGTAATCTTAACTATAGTGAAGTTGCGTATGCAAGTTAGTATAGGGAAGAGTTCGATCTTTATTATAATCAAATATCTTTGAAAAGACTGCAGTATGAAAAAACATAAAAAATGCAGTTTTTAGTGTTAAAATTTGTTCTCTTTTAGCCACCAGTCTCTTCGGAGGCGTGGGTTCAAATCTTACCGCTGGTATTATATTTGAAAGACTGCAGTGTGAAAAGACATCGAAAATGCAGTTTTTGGTGGAAAAATTTATTCTCTTTTAGAAATAATTTATTTTAGTTACTATAGATTTTTAACCCAATTAATTTCCTTTAAAATGAGCCATTGAACAACTCTCTACGATGTTCCAGTGCCAAGCTATCTGTGGAAAAGAAAGAAAAGAGAAAAAAAATATCCCGTTTAGGCAGAATGTTGTAGTAGCTGCCACTTTTCTTGATTTTCAAGCAAATATATTTCCTTTGTTGTTCAAGCCAAGGGACAGAAATTTTACTATACAGGGGTTTCGGATAAGGCGGTCCTAATGGTGTACTTTTTGTTTTGATCTGACTCCTTTTTTAGGAACTATGGGTTTTTATATTTCTTAACATTGGACGTGATCGTCTCTTACTAGGTTGCTAGCTACCGCTGCAACCCGGATCTATGATTTTCCAGTGCCCAGCTAGTTGAGGAGAAAAAAAAAGCGGATAAAAAAAAAATCCCGTTTGTGGAGAATAACGTGGTCAAAGTCAATTTTCTTGATTTTCAAGCCAATATATTTTCTTTGTTATTCAAGCCAAAGAGCGGTAAGTTTCCTTTATAGGGGTTTTGGACAAGGCGGTTCTAATGGTGTAATTTTTGTTTTGATCTGACTCTTTTTTTAGGAGTTAGGGGTTTTTATATTTCTTTACATTGGACTTGATCGTCTCTTACTAGGTTGCTAGCTACCGCTGCAACCCGGAAATAGTTACTATGTGCCGTGGTTTGTTCTTTACTAGGTTTCAGCTATATCCGATGAAATTTATGCTATAAGAGATCATAATACAATTAATTAGCTTTCTATATATATCTCATATGGTTTAGTGGCTTAGGGTAGTTGGCTTTCAATTAATTGTCTTGGGTTCGAATCCCGGTGTGGGCATTATTTTTAAACAAAATTAGATGAAATTAATTAGCTAATTTGACAAGACTTAGTTGGTAACTAAGGGCAAGAGTTCGTTCTTTACTATAACAACCAGGATGACGTCAGTTACAACTTGGAATTCGTTGTATACTATATCATTACAAACAGGAAAAAGCCTACGGCTTTTTCTTCTTTGAAATAGTAAGAGACGAACCACAAGTAACTACCCCTGGAACCACCATACATCAGTTACTATGCATGATCGATCGTTCTTTACTTTAAATTATCATAAACGTTATCGATCCTTTATGTAAATTCTTAACATGGGACGTGATCGTCTCTTACTAGGTTGCTAGCTACCGCTGCAACCCGGATGGTAGGAAAATATTATGATTTAAACCTGATAAAATGGCGTAACGAGTCACTTTAAGCGAAAGAAAAACTAAATTATTTTTTAGATTTTCAGGTATTTCTCTGGTTCAAATTACAAAATTAAAATTATTGCTTAGAAATCACAAATATTTCTGCAGTTTGCAGTTAAATAAAATTATTATATTTAAAAGTTTCAGGATTTATTCTAGTTTCAGTTAACAAATTAACCGTTAAATTAGTTAAATTAACCCAATAATTACTGCATTTTACATAATAATGGATAATTATATAAAAAAACCTAATTGACAAACACCACTCATGATGAACTATATCGGTCCTTCATGTAATTTTCTTGATTTTCAAGCCAATATATTTCCCTTGCTGTTCAAGCCAAATGACAGAAAGTTTCCTATACGGGTGTTTCGGACAAGGCGGTTCTAATGGTGTACTTTTTGTTTTGATCTGACTCTTTTTTTTAGGAGCTATGCGTTTTTATATTTCTTAACATTGGACGTGATCGTCTCTTACTAGGTTGCTAGCTACCGCTGCAGCCCGGATTAAAAAATTATTATCATATCTTATATGTAACTTTTATTTTATAAGTGTTCGATAGTCTAATGGTAAGCATGCTCACTTGTTACCTGTGAGAATGGGGTTCGATTCCCCGTCAGGGAGAACTTTTAATATGTTGAATTAAAAGCACTATCTTTTCAATTTAAAATTTAAAAAAGAAACTTGTTTATTTACATTCTAGCTAAAATAATGAAGATAATATGAATGAACCACAGGGTTCAGTTTCTTTGTACTTGAGTTCGTTTTTTAACTATAAATACAAACAGGAAAAAGCCTACAGATTTTTCTTCTTTTAAATAGTAAGAGACGAAACTCAAACAATCAAGCAGCTAACTAAGTCGATGTATGGAATGGTTTGTTATTTCAGTGATCGTCTTTTAATGTAAATTTACTAACCTATACTATAGTTAAGTGGCCTATATAATTTAGCATAGGCAAGAGGTCGTTCTTTATTATAAATTTCAGTTACTATGTGCAAAGGTTCGTTCTACGGTTCTAATTGTGTACTTCTTGTTTTGATCTGAATCTTGTTTCAGGAGTTATGGGTTACTTTAGTTTTTACTATGGGGCGTGATCGTATTTTACTAGGTTGTTAGCTACCGCTGCAACCTGGATCTAGTAAATTTATCATTTATTACAGGCAACAATTCGTTATTTAGTATAATAATGGTGTACTTTTGGTTTTCATCTGAATCTATTTATAGGACTTACGGTTATTATATTTCTTAACATTGGGTTTGATCGTCTTTTGCTAGGTTGCTAGCTACCGTTGCAACCCGGATTTACTAACCTATACTATAATTAAGTGAGCTATAAAATTTAGTTTAGACAAGAGGTCGTTCTTTATTATAACTCTTACTAGGTTGCTAGCTACCGCTGCAACCCGGATAATGTAAAAACATTACCGCTGGTATACGATTATGATTTATGTACAGAAATCAAATATCATTGAAAAGACTGCAGTATGAAAAGACATAAAAAATGTAGTTTTTTGTGGAAAAATTTATTCTCTCTTAGAAATAATTTATTTTAGTCAAAAAAGATTTTTAACCCAATTAATTTCCTTTAAAATGAGCCACTGAAAAACTCTCTAAGATGTTCCAGTGCCAAGCTATCTGCAGAAAAGAAGAAAGAAAAAAAATATTCCGTTTAGGCAGAATGTTGTAGTAGCTGCCACTTTTCTTGATTTTCAAGCCAATATATTTCCCATGCTGTTCAAGCCAAGGGATAGAAAGTTTCCTTTACAGGGTTTTTGGAAAAGGCGGTTCTATTGGTGTACATTTTGTTTTGATCTGACTCTTTTTTTAGGAGTTAGGGGTTTTTATATTTCTTAACATTGGACGTGATCGTCTCTTACTAGGTTGCTAGCTACTACTGCAACCCGGATCATAGCTCATATAAAACTATGACGACATTCATAGTTTATCCATTAGGGTTTCAGACAAGGTGGTTCTAATGATGTACTTTTGTTTTGATCTGACTTTATTTTTAGGAGTTATGGGTTTTTATATTTCTTAGCATTGGACTGATCGTCTCTTACTAGGTTGCTAGCTACGGCTGCAACCTGGATTCACATATATAGTTATGAGCGGTAGCGTGGCCGAGTGGTCCAAGGTGCTGGTGTTAGCCACCAGTCTCTTCGGAGGCGTGGGTTCAAATCTTATCGTTGGTATACGATTAGGATTTATTTACAAAAATCAAATATCTTTGAAAAGACTGCAGTATGAAAAGACATAAAAAATGCAGGTTTTAATTGAAAAATTTATTTTCTCTTAGAAATAATTTATTTTATTTACAAAAGATTTTTAACCCAATTAATTTCCTTTAAAATGAACCATTGAACAACTTTCTACGATGTTCCAGAGCCAAGCTATCTGTGGAAAACCAGAAAGAAAAAAAAAATATCCCGTTTAGGCAGAATGTTGTAGTAGCTGCCACTTTTCTTGATTTTCAAGCCAATATATTTCCCTTGCTGTTCAAGCCAAGGGACAGAAAGTTTCCTATATAGGGGTCTTGAACAAGGCAGTTCTAATGGTGTACTTTTTGTTTTGATCTGACTCCCTTTTTAGGAGCTATGGGTTTTTATATTTCTTAACATTGGACGTGATCGTCTCTTACTAGGTTGCTAGCTACTGCTGCAACCCGGATTACCTATAAAAGTTATTACAGACAAGAGTTCGTTCCTTATTATATTACTCTAAATATATTGTCCTTGCTGTTCAAGCCAAAGGACAGAAAGTTTCCTATATAGGGGTTTCAAACAAGGCAGTTCTAATGGTGTACTTTTTGTTTTGATCTGACTCCCTTTTTAGGAGTTATGGGTTTTTATATTTCTTAACATTGGACGTGATCGTTTCTTACTAGGTTGCTAGCTACCGCTGCAACCCGTATAATATTTATCATAAACATTTCAGTTAGTATAGGCTAAAGTTTGTTCTTTATTATAACCTAGCTAAAATAGGGAAGATAATGTGAATGATCCACAGGGTTCAGTTTCTTTGGGCTTGAGTCCGTTCTTTACTATAACTACCGCTTGAGTCCAGATTATAAATTACGAACAGGAAAAAGCCTACGGCTTTTTCTTCTTTGGAATAGTAAGAGACGATCCTCAAATAATCAGACAGCTAACTAGGTTTATAATTTGTTCTTTAACATAAATGTCATTTATTGGATATTTTTGTAAGTCCTATATGGTCTAGAGGTTGGGATAGCTCTCACCCAGTTGGCTTGTTCAAATTTTGTATGGGAAATTTTAACTTATGATGATTTCTTAAGAAACATAATTAAAATTTCTCAAGATACTAAAAACGATTTATTTTAATTAGAAGAAGTTTTAACCCCATGAATTTCCTTTAAAATGAGCCATTGAACAATTCTCTACGATGTTCCAGTACCAATCTATCTGTTGAATTACTAACCTATACTATAAATAAGTGGCGTATAAAATTTAGTATAGGCAAGAGGTCGTTCTTTATTATAATCTGCTCGCAACTGTCACAATGCATTGTGGGGTATACATCCCTGATGTTAGCTACCTTATCAAGGCTCTCACCAAATAATTTTATTATTGTATTTTCATCCACAGAAACTCTAATATTGCTATCACCGTAAATGAAGTCTTGACTATTATTACGACAGAGTCTACTTGACACTTCTTCTATGTAATGACTTAGTTCCTTGTACGAACCCTCGACTTTTAGTAGATTAATATGTTGTATAATCTTACATTTTGATACTGCCTTATATACGCTATTAATGAAACAGTTCAAGACAGGAAAATGTGGAGCTAGTGCCCTTAGAGAACGCAAATAGCTCTGACATCCCTCATTTGGGCTACAGTATAACGAATGCCCATGCTTTCTTGTGTCCCTGTAATTGATTTCACAATAATCTAAGCCGCCAAGGTAGAAATTAACCACTTTGTCAGTTGAAAATTTTAATGCTATATTATTTTCAAGGATATCAAAAAGAATTTGACATAATTCAATATCCGTCGGAAAGAGCTTGCAGATATCAGGGTGACATTGCCAAGTAACCTGCTGCCCAATTTTCGGTTTTGAATGTTTACTCAGATTGTTATAGGTGACTTCAGCCATCATAATTTCCTTGTCAGATCTAGTTCTAGAGCATTTTTCAATAGTTGTCTCGTACTTTTCAGGACAGTTTGTTCTACTACACAGAGAATTTTTTGCCAAATATTCAGTAGAACTAAACGAACTGTTTAAAACACAGTTAGAAATGCTTTTTTCTTGAGTCGGTGTTTCAGGAATTTGTTCTAAATCATTAGTCTTACAAACACATTTACTAATAACCCTAACAGGCTCGTTTTCGCCATAATTGAAAAACATTGCTTTTCCTTCGCTGTTGATAGGTATGCTTGTATATATTTTTATTGCTGCTACATAAACTGCAATTGCTCCTTCCAAAATTAATATACGAATTTTCTAAGAAGTACGCCTCCGTATATTCACTGTGTTGTCGAACATTTTCCATTGCATCTATAAACTGTTCCACAGTTGCCAATCCATACCTTGGAAGCTTTTCGTTAAACTGACAACATTTCCTTTGGATATTACTATGAAGATTTGCCAAAGAATTTCTAGCCGACTTTTCAACAGCATCCGCTCTTTCAAAGAGAATTTTAATCTGTAATTTTGAATACTTTTCGTGATCCCGATAAAAACATGCGTAAAAATGTTTCTCAATTTACAAAGATCAGCCTGCATTTTTGCCATCTTCTTGTATTTCTGAATGTAATTTTTCCCTTTGTCCTTATGCGTTCTTCGGTACAACCTCGCAGAGAATTTAATTTTTTCATTATAGCTTTTGTCACCCCAGTATCTACCCATTATCCTGGTAGCAACTTTTTTCTTATGTTTGTTTCGGTAATCTTCATCATTATCATACCGTTCCTTGCTCTTTTGTCTAGCCTTCTCAATTGTTGCTTCTCTATAAAGTTTATCATTATGATAACGCTCCTTGATCTTTTGCCTAGCCTGCTCAATTCTTGCTTCTCTGTAATATTCATCATTATCATACCGTTCCTTGATCTTTTGTTTGGCTGTCTCAATTTTTGAATGTCTATAATCTTCATCATTGTAATAACACATCTTGCTGTTTTGTTTGATTACTTCTCGATACGCCTGGTCGGTTGAATACCTTTGCTTTTTTCTTTTCAAGATACTATCTCTGTTGTTTGTGTAGTACTGTTTTTTCAATTTGCGTGCAGCTTGCTTGATTGAAACCATTATGTAATTATGAATGTGAACATTTACAGTTCTGACGCTTCTTATATAGTAATTATGACGTCACAGCGTAATGATTTTATTGACGTCATAGCGCAATGATATTATTTCATGACGTCTTCAGAAACAACAATATAATTTCATGTTTTTCTATTCACGTCATAGCTCTAATATAAAACTATGACGACATTCAATATTTATCTAGTAGGGTTTCAGACAAGGTAATTCTAATGATGTACTTTTGTTTTGATCTGACTCTATTTTTAGGAGTTTTGTTATATTTCTTAGCATTGGACTGATCGTCTCTTACTAGGTTGCTAGCTACTGCTGCAACCCGGATTCACATAAATATTATTTATGAGAGGCAACCTGGCCGAGTGGTCCAAGGCACTGGTGTTAGCCACCAGTCTCTTCAGAGGCGTGGGTTCAAATCTTACCGCTGGTAAACGATTATGTTTGAAAGACTGCAGTGTGAAAAGACATCGAAAATGCAGTTTTTGGTGGAAAAATTTATTCTCTTTTAGAAATAATTTATTTTAGTTACAAAAGGTTTTTAACCCAATTAATTTCCTTTAAAATGAGCTATTGAACAACCCTCTACGATGTTCCAGTGCCAAGCTATCTCTGGGAACAAAGAAAAAAAAAAAAAAGAAAAAAATATCCCGTTTAGGAAGAATGTTGTAGTAGCTGCCACTTTTCTTGCTTTTCAAGCCAATATATTTCCCTTTCTGTTCAAGCCAAGGGGCAGAAAGTTTCCTATACAGGGGTTTCGGACAAGGCGGTTCTAATGATGTACTTTTTGTTTTGATCTGACTCCTTTTTTAGGAACTATGGGTTTTTATATTTCTTAACATTGGACGTGATCGTCTCTTACTAGGTTGCTAGCTACCACTGCAACCCGGATTGCTAGCTACCACTGCAACCCGGATTCCTTTAAAATGAGCTATTTTACAGCTCTCTATGATTTTCCAGTGCCCAGCTAGCTGAGGAGAAAGAAAAAGCTTTCAGTTAACATGGGCTAGGTGTCGTTCTTTATTGTAATTATTCAAGCCAAAGGGCGGTAAGTTTCCTTTATAGAGGATTCGGACAAGGTGGTTCTAATGGTGTACTTTTTGTTTTGATCTGACTCTTTTTTTAGGAGTTGGGGGGTTTTATATTTCTTAACATTGGAGGTGATCGTCTCTTACTAGGTTGCTAGCTACCGCTGCAACCCGGATGTGTAGTACTGTTTTTTCAAATTGCGTATAGCTTGCTTCGATCTAACCATTATTCTAATCAAGAATGAGAGAATTTACATCTTTGTCGTTCTTAAGTAGTAATTATGACGTCACGGCGTAATGATTTTATTGACGTCATGGCGCAATGATATTATTTCATGACGTCATCAGAAACAACAATATAATTTCGTGTTTTTCTATTCACGTCATAGCTCTAATATAAATATATGACGACATTCATTATTTATCTAGTAGGGTTTCAGACAAGGTAGTTCTAATGATGTACTTTTGTTTTGATCTTACTCTATTTTTAGGAGTTTTGGGTTTTTATATTTCTTAGCATGGGACTGATCGTGTCTTACTAGGTTGCTAGCTACTGCTGCAACCCAAATTATAAGAGGCAGCCTGGCCGAGTGGTCCAAGACACTGGTGTTAGCCACCAGTCTCTTCGGAGGTGTGGGTTCAAATCTTACCGCTGGTATACGATTATGTTTGAAAGACTGCAGTGTGAAAAGACATCAAAAATGCAGTTTTTGGTGGAAAAATTTATTCTCTTTTAGAAATAATTTATTTTAGTTACTATAGATTTTTAACCCAATTAATTTCCTTTAAAATGAGCTATTGAACAACCCTCTACGATGTTCCAGTGCCAAGCTATCTGTGGAAAAGAAAAAAGAAAAAAGAAAAAAATATCCCGTTTGTGGAGAATAACGTGGTAAAAGTCTGTTTTCTTGATTTTCAAGCCAATATATTTTCTTTGTTATTCAAGCCAAAGGGCGGTAAGTTTCCTTTATAGAGGATTCGGTCAAGGCGGTTCTAATGGTGTACTTTTTGTTTTGATCTGACTCTTTTTTTAGGAGCTGGGGGGTTTTATATTTCTTAACATTGGAGCTGATCGTCTCTTACTAGGTTGCTAGCTACCGCTGCAACCCGGATGCTAGCTACCGCTGCAACCCGGATAATCTTATATTTAACTTTTATTATATAAGTCTACGATAGTCTTATGGTAAGTATGCCCACTTGTTACCTGGGAGAAGGGGGTTCGATTCCCTGTCGGGGAGAACTTTTAATATGTTGAATTAAAAGCACTATCTTTTCAATTTAAGATTTAAAAAAGAAACTTGTTCATTTACATTCTAGCTAAAATAATGAAGATAATATGAATGAACCACAGTGTTCAGTTTCTTTGGACTTGAGTTCGTTTTTTAACTATAAATACAAACAGGAAAAAGCCTACGGCTTTTTCTTCTTTTAAATAGTAAGAGACGAAACTCAAACAATCAAGTAGCTAACTAAGTCCAATGTATGGAATGGTTTGTTATTTCAGTGATCGTCTTTTAATGTATTTATGGTTCCATATGGTCTAGTGGCTAGGATAGTTAACTTTCACTTAACAGGCTCGGGTTCGATTCCCGGTGTGGGAAAATTTTTAACTCTATAATCTTCGAACATTTGAACCTTTTATAATTATAATGATGTATAATATAAATACTGTAATCTTAACTATAGTGAAGTTGCGTATGCAAGTTAGTATAAGGAAGAGTTCGATCTTTATTATAACAGTTTAAATATTGTAAACGCAATTAGCAATTACGCTTTGCCATCCATTTATCTCTTGCAAATGCCCGTTTGACGAGTTTCCATTAGTAGTTCCTTGTACAGCATATAGCGGTGTGTACCAGATAATGCACAAGTACCAAAGTTTCATTTTCCTAACCTAACCCCTTTCCAAGATAGCCAAAAGTAGCTAAAGTAGAATTATAACTCATTTTCACTTGGTTTTGGAAAATTAGCTCCAACTCCCACCCCCCGCCCCAGGATTTAACAAAATTACGCCACTGCCTCTATCTCTAAAAAAAGATTATTATGAGTCTGTATGTTTGTAGTTCGTGTTCAAATACATGGTCGAACCATTTAATTCAGCATATCTCTCTTGGTTCCAGTTTTAATTTAAGAGCAGCTTGGCGCAGCGGAAGCGCGCTGGGCCCATAACCCAGAGGTCGGTGGATCGAAACCACTAGCTGCTATTTTTAGTCTTGCGGAGAGAATTCCAGAGAATAAATTTTGTAGGTTGTTGAAATCTTGAGCGAAAAGTTTACTCCATTTTTTAAAGTATAAATGCTCTGTAATACTGTTAGAAATATGGAAATGTTAGACATGCCCATTCGTTTACGGTACCATAATACGTAACTTACTTTTATAAAGGAAAATTGATAACAGTTTTTTTTCAGTTTGTGGATATACCACAAAAAACCTTTACTAATGTAAATACCAAAAAGAATTACTTTTCAAATATAGAGGGGGGGCGGGGGGGGGGGGAATACCCCCTTCTATTGACACGATTAATCAAACATCAGGTCTCTGGTTCCAAACCCTCCTTAGATGTCATAATTTTGTATAATATCTCATATGCTTTAATGTATGTTTCATCTTTTCCATATTGGCCTATTTGTCTGTAATGAAATTGAATGTTCTTACATTGTGTCCTAACTTTGTAGTTGTGATAGCAAATTAGAATCGCTAATTAATTATAGTTAATCAGCATACTTTCCTCTTACACTATCCATGATTTTTATTTCTTTTATTTTTTGTAATACTTTAAGTGGATATTTATAAGGCTTGATTAAAGTTTTTATTTTTAGAGTCTGTTGAACGAAGACTTAGCTCCCACTGAGAAGGCATTGTTGAAGAAATATATTCGAGAAGGAAAAACGAACGGTTTTGAATTATCAGAAAAAGGACTATCAGTTGTCAAACAAAACATGGCAAAGTTGGAGGAGGCCAAATCTGCATATAGAAATCGAGTTAAGGTACGCAGAATTCGTATTTTGCAGATTCACTAAGGTATTCTAAGTCGGTATAGATTGTCTACCAGGGTGCTTTTATTCCCAGGCTTGTTGTTCTTGCTATTTCTGGAATTTTAGTAGAATTACAGTCGCTTAATCAAAAAGTTTTTGAGGCACGTGAATGAATCTTGCAACATTGGGTATACTGCCCCTCCCCCCTCCCGCCCCTAAAGAAGAAACTCAAAGAACCAGGCAGCTAACTAAGTCCAATATATGCAATGATTTGATCGTCTTTTAACATAATTAGTTTCAGCTTAAATTCGATGATCGAGCCTTTATGTACTAACTACATCCAACGACTATGACGTCATTGATCAATATTGCATATAAAAAATTAAGTTTTTCGTAAAAAATAATTGATTTAAAAAAAAAGTAGAAATGACACTAGATCTAGAGATTTCCTTTAAAATGAGCCATTGAACAACTCTCTACGATGTTCCAGTGCCAAGCTATCTGTGGAAGAGAAAGAATATAGAAAAAAATATGCCGTTTAGGCAGAATGTTGTAGTAACCGCCACTTTTCTTGATTTTCAAGCCAATATATTTCACTTGCTGTTCAAGCCAAATAACAGAAAGTTTACTATACAGGGATTTCGGACAAGGAGGTTCTAATGGTGTACTTTTTGTTTTGATCTGACTTTTTTTTGGAGTTATGGGTTTTTATATTTCTTAACATTGGACGTGATCGTCTCTTACTAGGTTGCTAGCTACCACTGCAACCCAGATGATGGTAGCTACCGCTGCAACCCGGATGATGGTTAGAGTTTGGTCTTTAAGTTATAATATCATATACTGTTAAAATTCTTATATATATGAACGTTTCTTGGTGTAGTGGTTAGCACTTAGGACTTTGAAACAAGCAATCCGAGTTCAAATCCCGGTGGACAGATTTTATGAAATGTAGCTTACTTATACTACCATTTAGGTTTCTGCCGTAATTCTTCCTTTTCAAAATTAAATTTGTTACTATGGCCTAGAGTTAGTTCTTTACCATATCGTAAGAATTTATTTTATAATAATAACTATTTTAGATAATTACAAAAGGTTTCTATATGTTTTTATATAAGGTTTCTACAGCAGTTTCTTTTAAAATGAGCCATTACACAGTTTTATATTATGACCACGAGCTGTTTAATTTAATACTTCAGTTACTAGGGCTTACAGTTCGTTCCTTATTGTATTCACCAATCTCTGAAGTTACTATTTATGCTATTTATGCTAGTATAGGCTAGATTTCGTTCTTTATTTTAAATATTTTAATAACTACTACATGAGATCCTTTTGAGTAACACCATTTATGATCGATATTTTATGTCCCACTATTCAAGTTTGTATAGGCAAGAGTTCGTTCTTTATTGTAAACAAAAAAAATGATCCCTTTGTATATTTTCAAGAAGTTGTAAACAGTAGCCTTATCAAGTTGTATCATAACCTTATCAATGTTTTTCTCGTCTGTTCCTTGCGAGAAGAAATATCAATCCCTTTGTATCTTTTCAACATATTGTAAACAGTAACCTTTTCAATATGATTTCTGCGATACCAATCATCACTTGTGTGTTTGTTTCTTTGTTTCCAAAAAACTGATTTGATGTAATTTTGACGATAGTCTTCATTATTTCTGTATTTAATTTTACTCCGGATTGATGCAGACTTGTTAGTATTCAGACGATAAGCCTCATCATTAAGGTATTTGATGTTATTGCCATGATTGTCTTTTAATATAACGATGATCGATCCTTTATGTAATTATGATTTATGTACAAAAATGAAAAATCTTTGAAAAGACTGCCGTATGTAAAGACATCAAAAATGCAGTTTTTAGTGGAAAAATTTATTCTCTATTAGAAATAATTTATTTTAGTTACAAAAGATTTTTAACAAAATTAATTTCCTTTAAAATGAGATATTGAACAACTCTCTACTCTGTACGCTGCAACCCGGATTATTATAATATGGGTTATTTTAGTTTTATTACTATGGGGCGTGATCGTCTCTTACTAGGTTGCTAGCTACCGCTTCAACCTGGATTTAGTTACATCCTAGCTAAAATAATGAAGATTATATGAGTGATTATTTATATAAAATATTATTCAATAATCTCTGAAGTTACTACTTTTACTAAACTTTTCAGTTAGTATAGGCTAGAGTTCGTTCTATATTTTAAATCCAAAATTAATATACGAATTTTCTAAGAAGTACGCCTCCATATATTCACGGTGTTGTCTAGAATTTTCTATTGAATCTATAAACTAATCCAATGTTGCCAGTCCATAGCTTGGAAGCTTTTCATTAAACTGAAAACATTTCTTTTGGATATTACTATGAAGTTTTGCCAGAGCATTTCTAGCCAACTTTTCAAAAGCATCCGCTCTTTCAAAGAGAATTTTAATCTGTAAATTTGAATACTTTCGTAATCCTGGTAAAACATTCGTAAATTATTTCTCATTTTACGAAGATTAGCATGCATTTTTGCCATCTTCTTGGACTTCTGAATGTAATTTTTCACTTTGTCCTTATGCGTTCTTAGGTAAAGCCTCCCAGAGGTTTTAATATTTTCATTATAGCTTTTGTCATCCCAGTATCTACCCATTATTCTGGTAGCAACTTTTTTCTTATGTTTGTTTCGGTAATCTTTATCATTATCATACCGTTCCTTGCTCTATTGTTTGGCTGTCTCAATTTTTGGATGTCTATAAACTTCATCATTCTAATAACGCTGTTTGTCACTATCAATTTTTGTATCTCGATACGCCTGGTCGGTTGAATACCTTCGCTTTTCTCTTTTCAAGATGCTGTCTCTGTTTTTCGTGTAGTACTTTTTTTAAAATTACGTATATCTCGCTTAGAAGGCCTCCTATTACTATCTTAATTATCCTATTATCATTTCTTAAATCTCGTATCAAGTACGCATAACCTAAAAAAACTAATTTTTAAATTTGCAGGAATTGAAAAATAAGATATATAAATAAATTGAATTTTTTGGTCTGGAAATACATATTAAATCCCACGTCGGGTAGTTAGAACCTAACCAAAAATAAAACTAATTTAAAAATTTTAAGGTATTTTTAGACATCACTGTGAATATAGGGAGGCATAATTGTCCTTTACTTAGTTTCTGCTTTATTCGATGATCGAGCCTTTATGTACTAACTACATACAACGACTAAGCCGTCATTGATTAATATTGTAAATAAAAAATTAAGTTTTCCGTAAAAAATGGATTTTATTTTAAAAAAATAAGTACAAATGGCACTAGATCTAAAGATTTCCTTTAAAATGAGCCATTGAACAGCTCTCTACGATGTTCCAGTGCCAAGCTATCTGTGGAAAAGAAGAAGAAAGAAAAAAAGATGCTGTTTGTGGAGAATAACGTGGTTAAAGTCAATTTTCGTGATTTTCAAGCCAATATATTTCCCTTGCTGTTCAAGCCTAATGAAAGAAAGTTTGCTATACAGGGGTTTTAGACATGGCGGTTCTAATGGTGTACTTTTTGTTTTGATCTGACTTTTTTTTATGAGTTATGGGTTTTTGTATATCTCAATATTAGACGTGATCGTCTCTTACTAGGTTGCTAGCTACCGCTGCAACCCGGATAAAAAAGAAACTCGTTTTATTTACATCCTAGCTAAAATAGGTAAGATAATATGAATGAACCACAGGGTTCAGTTTCTTTGGGCATGAGTCCGTTCTTTAGTATAACTACCGCTTGAACCCGGATTATAAATTTCAAACAGGAAAAATCCTACGGATATTTCTTCTTTGGAATAGTAAGAGACGATCCTCAAATAATCAGACGGATAACTAGGTTTATAATTTGTTCTTTAACATAAACTTCAGTGATTGGATATTTTAATATATCCTATATGGTCTAGAGGTTGGGATAGCTCTCACCCAGTTGGCTTGAGTTCAATTTCCATATGGGAAATTTTACTTATGATGATTTCTTAAGGAATATAATTAAAATTTCTTTAATGTAATTAAAATAATTTGTTTTAATTACAAAAAGTTTTTAACCCCATTAATTTCCTTTAAACTGAGCTATTGAACAACTCTCTACGATGTTCCAGTGCCAAGCTATCTGTTGAATTACTAACCTATACTATAATTAAGTGGCGTATAAAATTTAGTATAGGCAAGAGGTCGTTCTTTATTATAACTATTCACGTCATAGCTCTAATATAAAACTATGATGATCTTATATAGTAATTATGACGTCACTGCATCAAAAATACAGTTTTTATTGGAAAAATTTATTCTCTTTTAGAAATAATTTATTTTAGTTACAATAGATTTTTAACCCAATTAATTTCCTTTAAAATGAGCTATTGAACAACCCTCTACGATGTTCCAGTGCCAAGCTATCTCTGGAAAAGAAAGAAAAAAAAAAGAAAAAAATATCCCTTTTGACGAGAATAACGTGGTAAAAGTCAATTTTCTTGATTTTCAAGCCAATATATTTCCCTTGCTGTTCAAGCCAAGGGACAGAAAGTTTCCTATACAGGGGTTTTGGACAAGGCGGTTCTAATGGTGTACTTTTTGTTTTGATCTGACTCCTCTGTTAGGAACTACGGGTTTTTATATTTCTTAACATTGGACGTGATCGTCTCTTACTAGGTTGCTAGCTACCGCTGCAACCCGGAAATACTGCTGCAACCCAGATACACATATATTATATTTATGAGAGGCAGCCTGGCCGAGTGGTCCAAGACACTGGTGTTAGCCACCAGTCTCTTCGGAGGCGTAGGTTCAAATCTTACCGCTGGTATACGATTATGTTTGAAAGACTGCAGTGTGAAAAGACATCAAAAATGCAGTTTTTGGTAGAAAAATTTATTCTCTTTTAGAAATAATTTATTTTAGTTACTATAGATTTTTAACCCAATTAATTTCCTTTAAAATGAGATATTGAACAACCCTCTAAGATTTTCCAGTGCCAAGCTATCTCTGGAAACAAAGAAAAAAAAGAAAAAAAATATCCCGTTTAGGCAGAATGTTGTAGTAGCTGCCATTTTTCTTGATTTTCAAGCCAATATATTTCCCTCGCTGTTCAAGCCAAGGGACAGAAAGTTTCCTATACAGGGGTTTCGGACAAGGCGGTTCTAATGGTGTACTAATTGTTTTGATCTGACTCCTTTTTTAGGAACTATGGGTTTTTTATTTCTTAACATTGGACGTGATCGTCTCTTACTAGGTTGCTAGCTACCGCTGAAACCCGGATTTTTGATTTAGTACTACAGTTACTATGGGTTACAGTTTGTTCCTTACAGGAAAAAGCCTACGGCTTTTTCTTCTTTGAAATAGTAAAGAGACGAACCTCAGACAATCAAGTAGCTAACTAAATCAAATGTTTGTAATGGTTTTTTATTCCAATGATTTTCTTTTAATGGAAAATTTTAATATATTGACTTTAAATATCTAGCCTATACTATAGTAAAGTGGACTATAAAATTTAGTATAGGCAAAAGGTCGTTCTTTATAATAAATAACTTTTGTTTGGATCTGACTATTTTTTAGGAGTTATGGGTTTTTATATTTCTTAACATTGGACGTGATCGTCTCTTACTAGGTTGCTAGCTACCGCTGCAACCCGGATATTAGTACACAATAGGTTTTAGATATTACGTCATGTCACTTATTACGTCATATATGGTTATTAGTAGATAATCGGTAAAATATTCGTTCTTTATTATAATAATCGCCTTTTAATATAAACCCGTATTGCTACGAAATGTATGATGTGATACTGGGTAACCATTTTTGTCACTATACGTGATATACACATAGTTATTCGAGGCAGCTTGGCCAAGAGGTCTAAGGCGTTGGTTTTAGCCACCCGTATCTTTCGAAGTATGGGTTCAAATCCCAACGCTGCCAGTATTTCATATCAAAGCAAACAAAGTACTTGTTTTAGTCTTAAATTTATAATCTTACTTTAGTTACTATGGGCTGAAGTTCGTTCTTTACTGTAAATAACGTGGTTAAAGTCAATTTTCTTGATTTTCAAGCCAATATATTTTCTTTGTCATTCAAGCCAAAGGGTGGTAAGTTTCCTTTATAGGGGTTTCGGACAAGGCGGTTCTAATGGTGCACTTTTTGTTTTGATCTGACTATTTTTCTAGGAGTTAGGGGTTTTTATATTTCTTAACATTGGACGTTATCGTCTCTTACTAGGTTGCTAGCTACCGCTGCAACCCGGATGTAAATGAAAACTAAAATAATTGTAATTATAAAACAATAATATGGAGATACGTACTTTACGGGTTACAAACCAAAAAAAGTTTGGTTCCAGGATACAATAATAACTTTGAACTGAGATGAAAAAAATTTTTCTTCCAGGAGACAAAAAGTAAAACTAATTATAAAATTTTCTTGTATTTTGTTGTTTAAATTAAGAACTTACTATTACTGATTAGGCATCATAAATATTTTTGCAGTTTACATAATAATTTTAGCGATTAAGCCAAAAAGAAAATTTTGGTTCCAGGAGTTTCGGTTACTATTGAGACAAGTAGCTATTATTACTATAGAGTTCATTACCATGAACTGTTTGATTGCTTCAAAATTCAAATATCTTTGAAAAGACTGCAGTATGAAAATAGATCAAAAATGCAATTTTTTTGACAAAATTGATTCTACTTTAAAAAGTATTTTATTTTTAATTACAAAAGGCACTAGATGTTGCAATTGCCTTTAAAACAAGCTATTATAAAGCTCTCTATGATTTTCCAGTGCCCAGCTAGCTGAGCAGGAAAAAAAGCGGAAAGAAAAAAATATCCCGTTTGTGGAGAATAACGTGGTAAAAGTCTATTTTCTTGATTTTCAAGCCAATATATTTTCTTTGTTATTCAAGCCAAAGGGCGGTAAGTTTCCTTTATAGAGGATTCGGACAAGGCGGTTCTAATGGTGTACTTTTTGTTTTGATCTGACTCTTTTTTTAGGAGTTGGGGGGTTTTATATTTCTTAACATTGGAGGTGATCATCTCTTACTACGTTGCTAGCTACCGCTGCAACCCAGATTAATGTGATCACTTAATACGTCACATATGGTTATCTTTTAATGTATTATTACAAACAGGAAAAAGCCTACGGCTTTTTCTTCTTTGGAATAGTAAGAGACGAACCTCAAAGAATCAGGCAGCTAACTAAGTCCAATATAAGCAATTGTTTGTTCTTCTAATGATCATCTTTTAATTTGGCGTTTCTTAGTAGGTTGCTAGCTACCACTTAAACCCGGATTATGTAATAGGTTGCTAGCTACCGCTGCAACCTAGATATTCTTATTTCTGCTACTATGGGCTAAGGTTCGTTCTTTCATGTAAAACTAGCAAAACATTTTTTAAGCCTGATGAAGATTTAACTAATGTGTCAAAAGTAAGGTTGCATGTCGACTATTTTGTTTTGGCCTTATTATAATTGGTATGGTGAAATAATAATATGCATATGGCTCTTAAATCATACTTCTTTATGGTTCCATATGGTCTAGTGGCTAGGATAATTAACTTTCGCTTAACAGGCTCGGGTTCGATTCCCGGTGTGGGAAAATTTTAAACTCTATAATCTTCGAACATTTGAACCTTTTATAATTTATAATGATGTATAATATAAATACTCTAATCTTAACTATAGTGAAGTTGCGTATGCAAGTTAGTATGTGGAAGATTTTGATCTTTATTATAATAGTCAATCCCACATTGGGTAGTTAGAACCTAACCAAAAATAAAACTAATTTTAACATTTTAAGGTATTTTTCCAGCTTGTATTGAAATATTCAAACTATTGCTCGGATACCATGGATATTTTTGCAGTTTACACAAGCTGCAAAGAACGCACAGGCTGATCTTTGTAAACTGAGAAAAATTTTACGAATGTTTTACCGGGATTACGAAAAATATTCAAAATTGAAGATTAAAATTATCTCTGAAAGAATAGATTTTGTTGAAAAGTCAGCTAGAGATGCTTTCGCAAAACTTCATAGTAATATCCAAAAGAAATGTTTCATGTTTAGTGAAAAGCTTCCAAGGTATGGACCGGCAACTGTGGAACAGTTTACAGATGTAATGGGAAATCTTATACATCACTGTGAATATATGGAGGCATAATTGTCCTTTACTTAGTTTCAGCTGAAATTCGATGATCGAGCCTTTATGTACTACATCCAACGACTATGACGTCATTGATCAATATTGTATATATAAAATTATGTTTTTCGTGAAAAATAGTTAATAGAAAAAATTAAGTGCAAAAGGCGCTAGATCTAGAGATTTCCTTTAAAATGAGCCATTGAACAACTCTCTACGATGTTCCAGTGCCAAGCTATCTCTGGAAACAAAAGAAAGAAAAAAATATCCCGTTTGTGCAGATTAACGTGGTTAAAGTCAATTTTCTTGATTTTCAAGCCAATATATTTTCTTTGTTATTCAAGCCAAAGGGTGGTAAGTTTTCTTTAAAGGGGTTTTCGGACAAGGCGGTTCTAATGGTGCACTTTTTGTGCCCAGCTAACTGAGGAGGAAAATCAAGCGGAAAGAAAAAAATATCCCGTTTGTGGAGAATAACGTGGTAAAAGTCAATTTTCTTGATTTTCAAGCCAATATATTTTCTTTGTTATTCAAGCCAAAGGGCGGTAAGTTTTCTTTATAGAGGATTCGGACAATGCGGTTCTAATGGTGTACTTTTTGTTTTGATCTGACTCTTTTCTTAGGAGTTGGGGGGTTTTATATTTCTTAACATTGGAGGTGATCGTCTCTTACTAGGTTGCTAGCTACCGCTGCAACCCGGACTATTCAATTACATGCTGTTGTGTGTTATTTACTAATTTTCAGATCGATCCTTTATGTAAAAAAAACTAATTGACAAATACCATTTATGATGAACTGTATCGGTCCTTTATGTAAGTTTCTAGCTACCGCTGCAACCCGGATAACAAACTGATTACAAACAGGAAAAAGCCTACGGCTTTTTCTTCTTTGAAATAGTAAGAGACGAAACTCAAAAAATAAAATAGCTAACTAATTCCAATGTATGGAATTGTTTGTTACTGCAATGATCGTCTTTTAATGTAATCACTTATCACGTCTTATATGATTTATGTTTCTTAACATTGGACGCGATCGTCTCCTACTAGGTTTTTAGCTACCGCTGCAACCAAGATTATGATATTATTTTAGCTACTTTGGGCTGGAAGTTTGTTCTTTACGGTAATTAACATTGGACAGCTACCGCTGCAACCTTGAAGCTAGCTACCTCTGCAACCCAGATCTAGCTAAAATAATGAAGATAATATGAATGAACCATAGGGTTCAGTTTCTTTGGACTTGAGTTCGTTTTTTAACTATAAATACAAAGAGGAAAAAGCCTACGGCTTTTTCTTTTTTAAATAGTAAGAGACGAAACTCAAACAATCAAGTAGCTAAGTAAGTCCAATGTATGGAATGGTTTGTTATTTCAGTGATCGTCTTTTAATGTAAATTTACTAACCTATACTATAGTTAAGTGGCCTATATAATTTAGTATAGGCAAGAGGTCGTTCTTTATTATATATTGTACTCTTTGTTTTGATCTGACTCTATTTTTAGGAGTTATGGTTTAATTTAGTTTTTAACTAATATGGGACAGGATCGTCTCTTACTAGGTGCTAGCTACCGCTGCAACCCGGATCTCCCATTAGGTTGCAAGCTACTACTACAACCCAGATCAGTTACTATGGACAACAGTTCGTTCTTGAATGTAAGTCTCTTACTAGGTTGCTAGCTACCGCTGCAACCCGGATGTAAGCAATGGCTGGATATTCCAATGATCGACTTTTTGTGTAAACAAGTTATCTTTATTGTAACTACCGCTGCAACCCGGATCTCTTACTAGGTTGCTAGCTACCGCTGCAACCCGGATTACTCCAATGATCGTCTTTTAATGAATCTTTATTATAATTCTTTACTGTAACAACCAGGATGACGTCTGTTACAACTTGGGTTTCTTTTTATGCTATCTCATTACAAACAGGAAAAAGCCTACGGCTTTTTATTCTTTGAAATAGTAAGAGACAATCCTCAAGCAATCAAGTAGCTATCTAAGTTCAATGTATGCAGTGTTATGTTATTCCAATGATCGTATTTTAATGTAATTTTCTTGATTTTCCCTTGCTGTTCAAGCCAAGGGACTGAAAGTTTCCTATACAGGGTTTCGGACAAGGCGGTTCTAATTGTGTACTTTTTGTTTTGATCTGACTCCTATTTTAGGAACTATGAGTTTTTATATTTCGTAACATTGGACGTGATCGTCTCTTACTAGGTTGCTAGCTACCGCTGCAACCCTGACTAGGTTGCTAGCTACCGCTGCAACCCGGATAATTGACAAACACCATTTATGATGAGCTATAATCGTCCTTTATGTAACTACACCTGGAACCACCATACATCAGTTAGTATGGGAGAGAGATCGTTCTTTACTGTAATTCTCTTTTAGAAATAATTTATTTTAGTTACTATAGATTTTTAACCCAATTAATTTCCTTTAAAATGAGCTATTGAACAACCCTCTACGATGTTCCAGTGCCAAGCTATCTCTGGATACAAAAGAAAAGAGAAAAAAATATCCCGTTTGGGGAGAATAACGTGGTTAAAGTAAATTTTCTTGATTTTCAAGCCAATATATTTCCCTTGCTGTTCAAGCCAAGGGACAGAAAGTTTTCTATACAGGGGTTTTGGACAAGGCGGTTCTAATGGTGTACTTTTTCTTTTGATCTGACTCTTTTTTTAGGAACTATGGGTTTTTATATTTCTTAACATTGGACGTGATCGTCTCTTACTAGGTTGCTAGCTACCGCTGCAACCCGGATATTACGTCATGTCACTTATTACGTCATATATGGTTATTAGTAGACAATCGGTAGAATATTCGTTCTATATTATAATTTTTTTGAATTTTTACGTCACGTCTTTCATTACGTCATATTAGTATACAATCGGTGCTAGATATTACGTTATTTCAAATTTTACGTCATGCATGGTTATTAGGAGACAATTTGTAGAATATCCGTTCTTTATTATAAAAACATTTAAATTCATTACTAGACAACTGTAGCACTAACGAATCAAAAACCATTTCTTTGTGCTTTGTTATTTCCGTCTTTTGTAGCAATTAGATAATTCTTTACATTAATCTTTGAAATAGTAAGATATGAACCTCAAACAATCAATTAGCTAACTAAGTCCAATGTATGCAATGGTTTGGCATTCCAATGATCGTCTTTTAACTTAAAATCTTTGAAATAGTAAGATACGAACCTCAAACAATCAAGTAGGTTAACACTTAAGACTTTAAATCCTGCGATTGGAATTCAAATCCCGGTGGACGGTTCTTATGAAATATAGCTTACTTATCCTACCATTTAGGTCTCTGACGTAATTCTTTTTTTTCAAAATTAAATTAGTTACTATCGCCTAGATTTATTTCTTTACCATATCGTAATAATTTGTTTTATAATAATAATTAATTTTGTTAATTGCAAAAGGTTTCTATATACAGCAGTTTCCTTTAAAATGAGCCATTACATAGCTCTTTATTATGATGGGTTTGAATCTCCCTGATGACAGTATTTTATACCAAAGCAAACAAATTACTAGTTTGAGTCTAAAATTATAATCTTTTAGTTTTAGTTACGTATTTTAGTATCATAGGCGCGCTGCCTATGATAATAAACTGATTACACACAGGAAAAAGCCTACGGCTTTTTTTCTTTGAAATAGTAAGAGACGAGTCTCAAACAATCAAGTAGCTAGCTAATTCCAATGTATGCAATTGTTTGTTATTCCAATGATCGTCATTTATTGTAACTAGGTTTCAGCCATCTCTACAGCCATGATACTGCTGGAAATTACATAATCCCTAGTTATGTTTCAGTTAACATGGGCAAGGTGTCGTTCTTTATTGTGATTCCTTTAAAATGAGCTATTATACAGCTCTCTATGATTTTCCAGTGCCCAGCTAGCTGAGGAGAAAGAAAAAGCTTTCAGTTAACATGGGCTAGGTGTCGTTCTTTATTGTAATTATTCAAGCCAAAGGGCGGTAAGTTTCCTTTATAGAGGATTCGGACAAGGCGGTTCTAATGGTGTACTTTTTGTTTTGATCTGACTCTTTTTTTAGGAGTTGGGGGGTTTTATATTTCTTAACATTGGAGGTGATCGTCTCTTACTAGGTTGCTAGCTACCGCTGCAACCCGGATGTGTAGTACTGTTTTTTCAAATTGCGTATAGCTTGCTTCGATCTAACCATTATTCTAATCAAGAATGAGAGAATTTACATCTTTGTCGTTCTTAAGTAGTAATTATGACGTCACGGCGTAATGATTTTATTGACGTCATGGCGCAATGATATTATTTCATGACGTCATCAGAAACAACAATATAATTTCGTGTTTTTCTATTCACGTCATAGCTCTAATATAAATCTATGACGACATTCATTATTTATCTAGTAGGGTTTCAGACAAGGTAGTTCTAATGATGTACTTTTGTTTTGATCTTACTCTATTTTTAGGAGTTTTGGGTTTTTATATTTCTTAGCATGGGACTGATCGTGTCTTACTAGGTTGCTAGCTACTGCTGCAACCCAAATTATAAGAGGCAGCCTGGCCGAGTGGTCCAAGACACTGGTGTTAGCCACCAGTCTCTTCGGAGGTGTGGGTTCAAATCTTACCGCTGGTATACGATTATGTTTGAAAGACTGCAGTGTGAAAAGACATCAAAAATGCAGTTTTTGGTGGAAAAATTTATTCTCTTTTAGAAATAATTTATTTTAGTTACTATAGATTTTTAACCCAATTAATTTCCTTGAAAATGAGCTATTGAACAACCCTCTACGATGTTCCAGTGCCAAGCTATCTGTGGAAATGAAAAAAGAAAAAAGAAAAAAATATCCCGTTTGTGGAGAATAACGTGGTAAAAGTCTATTTTCTTGATTTTCAAGCCAATATATTTTCTTTGTTATTCAAGCCAAAGGGCGGTAAGTTTCCTTTATAGAGGATTCGGACAAGGTGGTTCTAATGGTGTACTTTTTGTTTTGATCTGACTCTTTTTTTAGGAGTTGGGGGGTTTTATATTTCTTTACATTGGAGGTGATCGTCTCTTACTAGGTTGCTAGCTACCGCTGCAACCCGGATGCTAGCTACCGCTGCAACCCGGATAATCTTATATGTAACTTTTATTATATAAGTCTTCGATAGTCTTATGGTAAGTATGCCCACTTGTTACCTGGGAGAAGGGGGTTCGATTCCCTGTCGGGGAGAACTTTTAATTTGTTGAATTAAAAGCACTATCTTTTCAATTTAAGATTTAAAAAAGAAACTTGTTTATTTACATTCTAGCTAAAATAATGAAGATAATATGAATGAACCACAGTGTTCAGTTTCTTTGGACTTGAGTTCGTTTTTTAACTATAAATACAAACAGGAAAAAGCCTACGGCTTTTTCTTCTTTTAAATAGTAAGAGACGAAACTCAAACAATCAAGTAGCTAACAAAGTCCAATGTATGGAATGGTTTGTTATTTCAGTGATCGTCTTTTAATGTATTTATGGTTCCATATGGTCTAGTGGCTAGGATAGTTAACTTTCACTTAACAGGCTCGGGTTCGATTCCCGGTGTGGGAAAATTTTTAACTCTATAATCTTCGAACATTTGAACCTTTTATAATTTATAATGATGTATAATATAAATACTGTAATCTTAACTATAGTGAAGTTGCGTATGCAAGTTAGTATAAGGAAGAGTTCGATCTTTATTATAACAGTTTAAATATTGTAAACGCAATTAGCAATTACGCTTTGCCATCTATTTATCTCTTGCAAATGCCCGTTTGACGAGTTTCCATTAGTAGTTCCTTGAACAGCATATAGCGGTGTGTACCAGATAATGCACAAGTACCAAAGTTTCATTTTCCTAACCTAACCCCTTTCCAAGATAGCCAAAAGTAGCTAAAGTAGAATTATAACTCATTTTCACTTGGTTTTGGAAAATTGGCTCCAACTCCCACCCCCCCGCCCCAGGATTTAACAAAATTACGCCACTGCCTCTATCTCTAAAAAAAATATAATTTAAGTCTGTATGTTTGTAGTTCGTGTTCAAATACATGGTCGAACCATTTAATTCAGCATATCTCTCTTGGTTCCAGTTTTAATTTAAGAGCAGCTTGGCG
Organism: Artemia sinica; assembly: GCA_027921565.1. Taxonomy (NCBI): domain Eukaryota; kingdom Metazoa; phylum Arthropoda; class Branchiopoda; order Anostraca; family Artemiidae; genus Artemia; species Artemia sinica. Next base: position 60,317,703 of record CM051267.1, on the reverse strand, counting down.
CAGCGGAAGCGTGCTGGGCCCATAACCCAGAGGTCGGTGGATCGAAACCACTAGCTGCTATTTTTAGTCTTGCGGAGAGAATTCCAGAGAATAAATTTTGTAGGTTGTTGAAATCTTGAGCGAAAAGTTTACTCCATTTTTTAAAGTATAAATGCTCTGTAATACTGTTAGAACTATGGAAATGTTAGACATGCCCATTCGTTTGCGGTTACCATAATGCGTAACTTACTTTTATAAAGGGAAATCGATAACAGTTTTTTTCAGTTTGTGGATATACCACAAAAAACCTTTACTAATGTAAATACCAAAAAAAATTACTTTTCAAATATAGAGGGGGGCGGGGGGGAATACCCCCTTCTATTGACACGATTAATCAAACATCAGGTCTCTGGTTCCAAACCCTCCTTAGATGTCATAATTTTGTATAATATCTCATAAGCTTTAATATATGTTTCATCTTTCCATATTGGCCTATTTGTCTGTAATGAAATTGAATGTTCTTATATTGTGTCTTAACTTTGTAGTTGTGATAGCAAATTAGAATCGCTAATTAAATATAGTTAATCAGCATACTTTCCTCTTACACTATCCATGATTTTTATTTCTTTTATTTTTTGTAATAGGTTATGTGGATATTTATAAGGCTTGATTAAAGTTTTTATTTTTAGAGTCTGTTGAACGAAGACTTAGCTCCCACTGAGAAGGCATTGTTGAAGAAATATATTCGAGAAGGAAAAACGAACGGTTTTGAATTATCAGAAAAAGGACTATCAGTTGTCAAACAAAACATGGCAAAGTTGGAGGAGGCCAAATCTGCATATAGAAATCGAGTTAAGGTACGCAGAATTCGTATTTTGCAGATTCACTAAGGTATTCTAAGTCGGTATAGATTGTCTACCAGGGTGCTTTTATTCCCAGGCTTGTTGTTCTTGCTATTTCTGGAATTTTAGTAGAATTACAGTCGCTTAATCAAAAAGTTTTTGAGGCACGTGAATGAATCTTGCAACATTGGGTATACTGCCCCTCCCCCCTCCCGCCCTAAAGAAGAAACTCAAAGAACCAGGCAGCTAACTAAGTCCAATATATGCAATGATTTGATCGTCTTTTAACATAATTAGTTTCAGCTTAAATTTGATGATCGAGCCTTTATGTACTAACTACATCCAACGACTATGACGTCATTGATCAATATTGCATATAAAAAATTGAGTTTTTCGTAAAAAATAATTGATTTAAAAAAAAAGTAGAAATGGCACTAGATCTAGAGATTTCCTTTAAAATGAGCCATTGAACAACTCTCTACGATGTTCCAGTGCCAAGCTATCTGTGGAAGAGAAAGAATAAAGAAAAAAATATGCCGTTTAGGCAGAATGTTGTAGTAACCGCCACTTTTCTTGATTTTCAAGCCAATATATTTCACTTGCTGTTCAAGCTAAATAACAGAAAGTTTACTATACAGGGATTTCGGACAAGGAGGTTCTAATGGTGTACTTTTTGTTTTGATCTGACTTTTTTTTGGAGTTATGGGTTTTTATATTTCTTAACATTGGACGTGATCGTCTCTTACTAGGTTGCTAGCTACCACTGCAACCCAGATGATGCTAGCTACCGCTGCAACCCGGATGATGGTTAGAGTTTGGTCTTTAAGTTATAATATCATATAATGTTAAAATTCTTATATATATGAACGTTTCTTGGTGTAGTGGTTAGCACTTAGGACTTTGAAACAAGCAATCCGAGTTCTAATCCCGGTGGACAGATTTTATGAAATGTAGCTTACTTATACTACCATTTAGGTTTCTGCCGTAATTCTTCCTTTTCAAAATTAAATTTGTTACTATGGCCTAGAGTTAGTTCTTTACCATATCGTAAGAATTTATTTTATAATAATAACTATTTTAGATAATTACAAAAGGTTTCTATATGTTTCTATATAAGGTTCCTACAGCAGTTTCTTTTAAAATGAGCCATTACACAGTTTTATATTATGACCACGAGCTGT
>CM051267.1:60247773-60315601 GCA_027921565.1 Artemia sinica | reverse complement strand
TTTTGTCATCCTCAAGACCTTTTTTCCCATAATTTAAAACTAATCTGAATAAAATGGTTTATCTCAACATGTGATTGGATGTGTTTGGGGAAAGGTGGGCGTGGAGGGGGTTAGTTGCCCTCCAATCACTTTGAACTATTAAAAAGGGCACTAGCCCTTTGATTTTCAATCGAATTGACCTTTTTTGAAGTTTCCTACCACAATGCCTTCTATAAACCTCATGCCCCAGGGCGGTACTTACCACCCTTGCCCTGGGGGCTGTGAGGGAGTGTCCCCTCCCCAACAACATAATTCCTCATGTGGAAATCAACTAACGCTGAACAAAATGGCTATCCTTAATTTTTGATTGGAATTTGTTTCGGGAAATGTGGCCTGGGAAGGGTTTTTAGTTTCCTTCCCAATCATCTTTGACTATTAAAAGGGCGGCAGCCACTCCATTTCCCATTGAATGAGCCCTTTTCGAAGTTTCACGACAACTTCTTTGATTTACGAAGTGGCCCTGCTCTAAGGAAAAAAACAATATTAATACATGTTTGCCAATATTGTTCTTATTTGTCCCCCAGGGCATAACTTAAACCCTTGCCCCAGGTTTGTGGGGAGTGTTTCTCCTCAAAAACATTTTTCTATCTGGGAAATCACTACGCTGAACACAATGCTATCTCAAATTTTGATTGGATGTGTTTGGGTATTGATGGGCGTGGGGGGGGGGGCTAATGCCCTCCTTCACTTTCGACTATTAAAATGGGCACTAGCCACTCCAATTTTCAAATCAGATGACTTTTTTTCAAGTTTCTACAACCCCTTCTTCTTGATACAAATGCCCTGGTATGAAAAAATAATATATTATACATTGTGCCAACACAGTTCTTTTACTTAGGCAGCCTGATTGCGCTGCCTAGTGATGGTAGACTTTCCAGGATTGCTTCTAAAGAGCCTGGTTCTTTCTTTCTGTAGTTTCTTTTGGTTTGTCTTTGTGTTCTTATGTTTTTTTTCTTGTTTATTTGTTTTTTCTTATGTTTTCTATTTTTCTCTTATATCTACACTGGATATTCCATTGTCTCTCATATGATTTTCAAATGACTTCCACCCAAACAAATAAAGTAGGTATTGGCAGATTTAAAAATCGTGCAATTTTTAACAGTAGTAAAAACGACCTGATCTTGATTTTGCACCTTCCTATGTTCGACAGATTCAAAATTTGATAATAAAATATCATGAAAAAAACTATTAAAATGATTCATTAGGTACTAGTTACTGTTGATTTCAGGATGGAATAAAAATAAGTGAAAATTAATTACATATTTTTTTCTTATAATTTCTGCAACTGTGCCTCTCCACTTTATTTTAATAAAAACATAATTCAAAAATTATCAGTAATTAGAACCATAAATTAATTATTGGAAATCTTTTGCCCCTAAGATTTCCTGCTTTTTTTTTTTTTTTTTTTTGGACAAGTGCCCTCTCTTCGCCCCTTAAACTGAATCTGCACCGTAATGTTTGAAATATTTTGTATTCTCCTTAGGCATGAGGAAAGGCTGCTCCCTTCCTACTGTCACCTATTTTACGCATTCCAGTTTGAAGTTGTCACATTTAGGGAGCTTAGACACCTTGCTTGGAAGGACGAACATTTTTGGCAAATTTTTAAAAAATACAGCCAAGTGACTTACAAACTACTAGTCCAATAGGAAATACTACTCAGCTAGTATATCTGTATCAAAACTGTCATTTGCCTTTAATTTTCTCATTTGTAAATTTTTTCAGGACTTAAAATCAACCATGATTGTCCTTGGGTTTGCAAAAATCTAATCCATTTACTATATCCTACCGCAGTCTTAGTTTCCTCCAGCTCCCAGGCTACAATGTGTTCTCATGAGTAGCCTTCAATCTTCGCTCCAGTGGTTAATGATTAATGTCTCCCATGTGTATGAGACATTTTAATGCAGTTGGTTCTACGTGATGAAATCATAAATTATCTTGATGTAGGAGTTTCTATGATTATTTTGCTTTATATTCCAATTAGTTTTCTAGGTTTGTGCTCCTTGATTTAATTTTGAAATCTATGATACCTATATATATTTGCAGTATAGTATGGCTATAGTATCATGTATATTTCCTTATTCTTAGATGCTAGAGAATTTCTAGTCACCTGACATTCAAGAGAGACTGAATGTTAATTTTGACTCAATTGGTAAGTATGGAACACCTATGCTTTCTGACATCACTGCTGTTTAGCAAGGTAAGTTTTAAGAAAGCAATTTATATTATTTTGCTGCTTATTTCTGCTACTTTTTTGTATAAAATTAGGAGACTTCTAACCATTTCCCCACTATTTCTGCTACTTTAACCGAAACAATACTTTAAACAACCTGTAAACCATACTATTAATTGATTAAAAAATATTTTTCCAAGAATTTTAAAAACTAATCTGCTATTCAGCCCTTTATGTAATTTGATAAACATTTACCCTCAATTAGTTATTAATTCTTTTTGAATAATTAGAGTGAAAAGCTTTTTTTTTATTAATATGAGAATGGGATGTGGGAAATGTAGAAATTTGAGAAGCAATTAATTAGAAGCATTAATCTTTGAAAGCTTTTTCATAACACACTCATCTATGTCACACCTTTCCTATCTCTGTGGTTTTATCAAGGTTTTCTTGATAAAGTCGCACCTTCCCCAAGCTTCCCTGCTCTTATTCCAGTCTGCAGCATCAAAGTATTTCAGATACTAATTTGTGCATGGTTTTCCTTCCTCAATAATAGACTGGATATCTTAGGATTCACCAACATTTTAGTTTTCTTTGGGTTGAAGCTTATCTCTGTGGCAGAAATGGTACTTTATTGTGACAGAGTACCTTTTTTCTATTTAAAAGGCCACTAAAGAGCACCATATTATCCATTCAAATTCAGCTGTCTCCATATTTAAAAACCCGTTGTTATATCATAATCATCTTGAAAAAAACAGGGGCACACACTGTGCTACAATGTCAAAATTTGATTTTACCTTGTGATTCAAGTCATGGCCTCCAAGTGACTAGTCTAGGCTTTTTTTTGGGGGGGGATATTTCCAATAGTGTGTTTTACTGTAGTTTTACTTTGAAGGGTTTTCAGATTCTTTTGTTAAAGTTTTAAAAAGATCATTTCAATTATTGTAGATTACCAGCCATTTAACTAGAATAAATAATAGATCAGATTTGAATTATTGTGCAAAGAAACTGCCTTGATTTCACTGAACCATTTTGTGAAAGGCAATAAAAAATATCTTGGAATACTAATTTGATGGGGCTTGCCTTTACTTGGTTTTGGTACGGTAAGGTCTAACCATGAAATTTAAAAGTTGTTTTCATATAAGACGATGTCAGATAAACTATTCAAGGTGTCTTTGACGGAATTCCAGCTATAAATTAATGTAAAAAATTTGCTAAGAGTAAAAGCTTATAATTTGCCAGAATTGTTTCTATTTGATGTCATTTCTTACTTTGCCAGAGACAACTGCACATTAGTGTGGCCAAGAAAACTGCCTTGATTTCACTGACACATTTTGTAGAAAAGGCACTAAAAAAATCGTTGGATACTATTTGTGGGGCTTGCTCTTTACTTGGTTGTAACCTGTAGGGTCTAACCATGGGCATTTTAAAAGTGTTGTTCATATAAGACAAATTGTCAGATACACTGATTCAGGTGTCTGTTTGAATGAATCGCAGCTATAAATTAGAATGTAAAAATTTGCTAAGAGTAAAAAGCTTATATTTGCACAGGAATTGTTTCTATTTGATGTCATTTCTTTGGCAGGCTCTTCTTAAAATTACCTAAATGTTTGTTTTTAGTTTTTAAAGATTACTATGCTGCCACAACTAAGCAAACTGTTTATAATCTCATAGTCCCAAAATTTGAACAGGCATTCAAGCTGAATTTTATACTTATTGGAAATTTTTGTTTTTTTTTTTTCTCTAGTTTTTGGTCCCAAGAAAAACGCAATGGTAAAAAAGGAACATTTTGATAAAACTAATTTAGGGCTAATATACTGCCAATTCCCAATAATTTTAGTGTTCACATAACACCCCTGGTGAAATTGCAGTCCCCCTTTTTAATTGGAAAGAGAAACAGAAGTATCGTCAGGTGTTCAGGCCTCTTTTTCAAGATTTGTAAGAATTTTCATGTTAAACATAGCAAAACTAAAATGAATATAACGTATTGTTAATGAATTTGCTTTGATTTGCTTTCAGCCTTGCATTGTTTGCCTACTGAGGCATACTGGAGAGGGATAAGTCAGACGGAAACCAAACGCCGGGAGTCTATATATGCTTTCTTTATGGTTGAATATTATTGATAGATGATAATATGGTATAATTTTCTAGCTAAGATTTAACTCCAACTGGTCTTTGAGCTAACTTTTTTCAAATAGGGTGTTGCATGGTTTCTAGATGAGATAGTGCAAATAGCGGGTTCAATGTAATCACATTTAATCTTCTGTTGATTGCTTTTTCATGTTATCACCTGCAGAAAAAAAAATAGATATATACACCCACAGCAACTGTTTTGCAGTTGCTTTGGGGGTCTGCATTGAAGTAAACTCATATCTTCTTTTTCACTAGCCTGGCTCAGTTGCGACAATTGTATTTTATTTGTGTTGGTTTTATTTGTTTTTTAGTTTAGTTTCGTTCGTTTGTTATCTTTGTTGTTCTCTTTTGGCTGAAGACGCCTAGTATTTGATATAGGCGAATATCCGCATTGTTTTAGGTTTTCATCTTTTCTCTCTACTGGCTGCAGTCTTTGTTTGTTGTTTTTTCATTGAGTTTTTATTGTCTCTTTGTTAGTTTTTTGTCATTGCTGGCTAGTTTCTGCTTAAGATCTTTCATGCAGAAGTTACAGCAGTAGGCTATCACAAAAAAAATGCTTTCCCTCACCTTTTTCAATATACTTTTTGTCATTTGGTTGTTTTTCTCAAAATGTGCATATTAGTTTTTTTAATCTTCTAACTGATTGATATTTAAGACTGAAGAATGTAAACACTCTTTCTATTGGTTTTTCAATGTAAAGATTCAAGTCTTTTTTAAATTTACAGTAAATTTGAATTGTTTATGAACTTTTACTATTAACAAATCCCAGAAATAGTCAACTTTTTTTTGCCACTCATCATCATTGGTGAGTCACTAGATCAGCTTGAAATGCCATGTTTTGTAAATTGACAATTTTTTTTTTCTAAATAACTCTAATGATTTCTTTTACTATGGGTGGTTTGGATCTTACACTAGGAGCGGGTATTGGTTCAACCTTGATGAAGAAGCTTTTTGAAAGAGCCTATGATGATTGACGAATTATCTTTGTAATATAGTTTCTTTTCCAAATCTAATGCTTTTTAATTTTTTGTATTTATTTTACTAAGTTGTTTGATGTTGGAAGATCAATTTACCTTACCTCATCTATGAGCTACCATAAAGAATGTCCAGCCAACTTATTTTGTTTTTGAGCGTTTATTGTTTTTAGTTATTTTCACTCTATTTTTGTAGAAGTTGAAGACTTTTATCCTCAAATGAGGAAAGGATATATTTGGAAGCCACATCCCAAGCTATTAATGAAACAAGAGGCCGAAGCAAACTTTTTGCTAGCTCTATACTGACATCTGTGAGATTGTCATAATGCGACCATGTTAAACTGGAGTTGATCATTGACGGAGGTACGAAGGTATGCTTCAGATATCCCCATTTTTTGTTTTTTTTTAGCGCGTCCCGAAATGAAAAGGCTTATCTTAACCTTCAATTAAAATTGTTTTGGGACGGGAAAGATAGGTGTTTATTGCATCAGATCAATTTGTTGCATTTGAAATAAAAATTGTAAATAATAATCCCTGTCGTTTTAATTATTAAGACATAAATTCCGTATCCCATTAAACCCCTGAATAAAACAACAAACTGAATTTTATTTGGAACATTATTCTGGTTTTAGAACTCTATTGAATTATCTTAAAATTTTAAAAATATGGAGTTAGCTGTACAGAATTAAAAAAGTTATGCAGTTTATGGCACATATGCATTAATATTCCAATGTACAACTCTTCTAGCCCTTAGTTCTCCACTTGGTTTTTAATGCAGCATTGTCTCGAAAGAAGTGGTAATTTACGTGGGGCTCAGTTCCTCATGGATTGTTTCAGAATCTTTTTTCTTCTATATATTTGCAAGGCCTGGTGATATCAGAAAAAGAATCCACTCATCGCTTTTTGAATTTCCTGGACTTTCACTGATTATTGGATAATCCAACTATTTCCCAAAACATCTGCTATCTCATAACAACAACATATTTTATTAATAATGCATCTGTCTAGGACCTGTTATTATCAACCTGTAAAGTTGTGCGCTTCCAAATCATGTGAAATGGACAATGAATAAGAGCATCAAATGATTCAGTGATTTGCAACGGATGGCAGTAGTTTCCCAGTCTCTTTGAATTTCTATTCATTAAGTAAAATGCTATTTTTGAATCTATTCATCTCCTAGATCAGCCCGTAAGTAAATAGTTCCTTTTAGCTTATAATAGAGCACATTAAAATCCTTAGACTTGAAAGGAGTTTACGAAAACCATGGTGAGCAATTTTTTGTTTGAACTGTAACAACCTCTCTAAACTTGATAGTCCTTAATGACTTGGGCAGGGATGTGCTGCTGCATTATTTTGAATTTATCAGTAGTTTTATCATTATATTTGATTTATCTATGACTAGAATGTTATTACATGCTATAGACCATCAGGTTGAAAGCAAATAACCGATATTTCGGCTCATAATACCTTTCAGATCATAATCATCACCATTTTAATTTAATTTGGCTTAGAAGATGAAGTGATAAAGGGAGAATCTGACAATGAACAGTATGTTCTGTGAAGAGCTCTTGATGATCATTAAACTCCTGTTTTGTGTGAGGCGTACTTCAAACAGTTCAGCAGAAAGTACTGATAAACTAATGAATGAAGGGGTGAACATATTTAGGTTTGGGATGCAGGCTGCTGCACCAACTTTTGAAGCTTTATCAAACCATCAGTATCAGCATATATATATAATTGAGGAAATGGGTATTCACACTATTTTGAAAGATCGCATGAACTTCTCAGGCTGAACTAGCATGATTTATTTTTTTTTTGCAGCCTGCCCGTATACCACTTACCGTTAGGCATCTCCCATGAGTGGGAAATTCACAAAGAGGAAAGTGACCATCCACTGAGAAGATCACTCCAAATACTTCTATAGATGAAGATTCCGGGGAGAGGATACAGAATTCATAGGGGTGTGGTTCATTAGAGGTTTCCTGATATACAATTATGCCTGTATTCTGTGAGTGCTGTCTTCTCTGAGGCAGAGCTCTCTCCTGCATTGGGGTGATCATGACAAGTATTCATTTAGGACTTGGGCATGTATATGAAATTCCAAAAGTAAATACCAAACGGCAGAGATTTGTAATTATTGCAATAACTATTCTAACTATATACTATGATAACTATCAGCCAATACTAAATTCCATATTCCATCTTAGCTCTTACCATAAACTTTATAACATCACTCATTGTTATGGTGATGAACCCATTTAGGATTTACAGGTCGTTTTAGTAGAGCCGGCTTCTGGACAATATTATTCCTGAGTTATTTCATGGGATCGTGCCGTGTTACTTTGGAACTAAAGACAATTCCCAACAACTACACTGAACATTTTTAATCTACAAGAGAGCTATTCAAACATTCTTGGCTTAGACTGTATTTTTTTGTCTATGAATAGGATTTCCTCGGTTTTGGAAGTGTAAAATAGACAAATCTAATGCTTCTGAAAAGCAAGAGATTATGTGACATCTTGTTTAAAGATCTCGGACCATTTCAAGGACACTTGTGCCCTGACTTCCATATTTATGGTCATAATTAAAAAGCCCAATAATCCATGCTGTAATTGAAGCTCAGAGATATATACATTAAGCAGAAGAGGATTAAGGATGGGTCCTTGAGGTAAGCCTTCTTTAATAGGGTGTTCAGTTTAAAATCAAGTCAAGTAATGTCCAAATAATTGAAACGGGGCTTTTTCATAAATATTGCCTTTTACACTATTGAAAGTGGAGTGAGCTTGATGAGGTTAAAAAATACAAGTCATTGTGATTCTGAAAGAATTTTCTATATTATTATAGTTTTTCCTTGTTGCAGCGTCTTCCGATAATGATATGAGTAAACAGAATGTGGACTGCATAGCATGCCAGGTCGTGCAAGAATAAGTCTGAAAAAAGAAACAATTTTAACTGTCAAAATGAGATGCAAGTCACGTATATGCATTTGCTGAAAATGATGTTGCAAACATGAGGTTTCTCATACTGAAAAAAGACCTTTCGAATGTGATATATGTAAGAAACATTTTACTACAAATTGCAATTTATCCGTTCATCAAGAATTCATACTGGTGAAAACCTTTTTGAATGTGGTACATGTAAGAATGTTTTAATTCATGTTCCAGTGTTTATCTTATCACAAAAGAACTCATACTGGAAAAAACCTTTTGAATGTGACGTATGTAAGAATGTTATACAGGAAGTTCCGTATTATCTTATCACAAAAGACTCATACTGGAGAAAACCTTTTCTATGTGATATATGTGACAAAAGATTCCGCAAAAAGCCAAACCTATTTATTCATCAAAGAACTCATACTGGAGAAAAACCTTTTGAATGTGACATATGTAAAAAATGTTTTACTTATACTTCCGTTTTGTCTAATCACCGAAGAACTCATACTGGAGAAAAACCTTTTGCATGTGATATATGTGACAAAACATTTCGCCGAAAAGCGGACCTATTTATTCATCAAAGAACTCATACCGGAGAAAATCTTTTGAATGTGATATATGTGACAAACGTTTCGCCAAAAAGCCCACCTATTTATTCATCAAAGAACTCATACTGGAGAAAAACCTTTTGAATGTGATATATGTAAGAAATGTTTTGCTTTAAGTGCTAATGCTATTTTATCCAATCATCAAAGAACTCATAGTGGAGAAAAACCTTTTGAATGTGATATATGTAAAAAAATTTTGCTTCAAGATCCGGTTTATATAATCACCAACGAACTCATACTGGATAAAACCATTCGGATAAGATAAATGTAAGAAATGTTTTATTTCAAGTGTCAGTTTAAATGATCATCAAAGAACTTTTACTGGAGAAAAGCCTTTTGAATGTGATATATATGACAAACATTCCGCAAAAAGCCGCCCTATTTATTCATCAAAGAACTCATACTGGAAAAAAATCTTTCAAGTGTAATATATATAAGAAATCTTTTACTTCAAGTACCGTCTTATCGTATCATTTAAGAAGCCACACTGAGGGAAAGCTTTTTTGTGTATGTCATGTTTAAGAACGTTATATGCTTATTAAATGCTCTTGTTTGATTTATCAAAGAATCATGCTAGAGGAAAACTTCTTGTCGTATGTAATGTTGTGCTTACAGGAAATTTTTTGTCAGCAATCCTTAAGAAAACTTTTTTTTTATTTCCAAAAAGCCTAAGCACTTTTATAATATATAAACAAAAATTAGAATTTTTTCAAGCTTTTTTTTAAACAATTCATATGTTATTTTATAAAGAAAATATCACTCAAGAGTACATCCCTTTTTTTTCGAATTAAAAACTAAATATGAGATATCGGAGTTAAATTTGACAGTATGCTCAAGCTTAGAAACTATTTTCTTTGAACCGTCTTCTATTCCACGTTTGTTTCGTATCTGAATGTTGTTTTTCTTTTCAAGAATAGAAATGTTGTCTTTCCTTGTATATAAGAGGTTACTTAACCAGAACTAAAAAATAACAGTATTGCCTTTGTAACAGTGTTGTCAGGTGGTAATTGATTCAGATAATCTTAAACTACTACTACTACTACTAACAACTCGTTTCGCAGCACCAAGCCGCCTGAGGCCAACACAGCTACGCACGCTTCCTCCTCCACCCCAATCTATTCCAAAGCCTCCCTTTTTACAACCCGCCCACGAAGTTCCCATTTCCTTTAAATCTTTCTTTATGACGTCCCTCCCAACCCAGTACGGGACGACCTGCTTTCCGTTAGCCCATAGATGGTTGGCCGAAAAGAACAATCTTCGGCAATCTGTCATCCTTCATCCGAACAACATGCCCTAACCACCTCAACCTTTCTTTCATTATAGACCTAGAAGTGGTATTGAACCACATTTTTCGTATAGCCTATTGTTTGAAATACGGTCAGTCAGCCGGGTACCCAAACAATCCTAAGCAATTTCTCTGGAAAACATCTAGCAAATCTTCATCCGCTTTTCGGAGCGTCCATGCTTCAGAAGCCATATTTGACCACTGTCATCACTGTAGCTTCTAAGATTCTAATCTTGGTTTGCAGACTTATCTTCCTATTCTTCCCAGACTTTTTTTAACTGTGAAAAAACACCCTGAGCCTTGGCTATTCTATTTTTAACATCTTCACTGCTCCACCATCTTTACTAATAACTACCAAGGTAAGTGAACTGCCCACCTGATCAATCTTTTCATTACCCAACGTCACCTTTTCATCTTCACTTATTCCTAGCCTTAGTGACTTGGTCTTCCTAACATTAATTTTCAAACCAATACTAGCACCCCTGAACTCGCAAAACCTCTAAAACTTCATTCATTTTTGCTCACCACTTTCATCTAGGATGCCTTAAATCATCAGCATAATCCAATTCCAGGGAGACTTTTTTCCTCCCCATTTGATTCCGTGGTCTCCCATTGCCTTTCCTGTGCTCCTTAAAACAAAGTCCATCAAAATAATCCATATAAAGGGGGATAGAACACAACCCTGCTTAACTCCTGATTTAATACAAACCAGCTGCTAACCTCATTTCCTACCTTAACGCAGCAGTGTTATTCTCGTACATAGCACTAATCACTTTAATGTATTTGTCTGGTATACCATACAAGGATAAACCTTTACTAAAGCTCCTCTATCAACAGAATCGAACGCTTGCTCATATCTATAAAACTAAGGACCAAAGGTGTTTGAAAACTTAGGCACTTCTCATTATTAACCTAAGAGTGAAAATTTGGTCAACACATCCTCTACCTTTTCTAAAACCGCACTGCTCTTCTCTTAAAACTTTGTCTACGGCATCTCTCAGTCTAAAAAAAGTATCATATTACTAAGCAATTTGCTACCTACAGAGACCAGACTAATGCCTCGATAATTACCACACTCACTTTTATCACCTTTCTTATAAAGTGGCTTAATTAAGGTTTCCTAAAATCATTAGGTACTTCCCCTTTTTCAAAAATCATATTCATAATCTCCAATAACTTATTTCTAACCTCAGAGCCACCATATTTAAGAAACTCATTTACTACCCTATCAGCGACCTGGAGCCTTATTATTCTTTAATCCTTTTAGTACTGTTTCTAATTCCTCCTCACAAACAAATCTTCCTTCACATCCAAGGTATCACAAACTTTTTCATTTTCCTCTATAGATTTTTTCCTGCAACTCTATCTTGGTTAAGCAAATTCTCAAATGTTCGGCCCCATCTCGCTTTAGCTTTTGTCTTATCGCTAATTGCCACCCCCATTCCTATCTTTAACTGGACAAGTCCGGATTGACTACTACCTCTCAATTTGTTAACGTGCCAGTACAATATTTTACTATTATGCCGTCTAGCTGCATCTTCTAAATCCTCGGCAATTTTATCCATGGCCTCCACCTTCACACCTCCTTAGTTCATATTTCAATGCTTTCTCCACTTTTTCTTTACATTTCTTTTGTTTTCATGTGATCTATCACTCAGATAATTCTTGTACAAGTCCTTTCTCCTTTCTATTAACTTAAAGCTTTTTCACTAATATTCTTAGCTGCAGTTCTAGCTTTCTTCCCTAATAACCTTCAGCAACTTCACAAATTATTTTTCTAAAATTATTCCAACCATCTTCCACATTATCAAATTTTAAGTGCTCTCAAGTTTAGTATTCACTGTTCCTGGAAGTTTCTCTCAAATTCTCATCCTGGAGTCTACTAACATCATAACTTCCCGGGAGGTAAGACCCTTCCGATATTTCAGCTTTAAATTAACCCTTGACACTACAAGATGGTGGATCTTTACTTTTAACATCAATAACAGCACTCCTATATACCCTAGTATCTTGTATTGATCCTGCCAGTCTTCGATTTACTATAACATAATCAATAAGGTTTTGCTGTCTTACCATCACGTGAATACCATGTTTAGCTTATGAGCCATTTTATGACCAAACACCGTATTGGTTTATAACTAGATTGTTATACCTACAAAATTGCAAAAGTCTGGTATCCATTACTGTTTTCTTTTCCTACAATACCAAATTTACCTAAGCTGGGATACCTCTATCCATATTTCTACCAACCTGGGCGTTAAAATCTCCCAGCAATAACATCATATTTCTACCTGGGACCTTGTCTATTTGCTCCTGTAACTGTAAGTAAATTCATCTGAGTCATTAGTATCTCCATCAGTCGGTTCTACAGGGGCGTATACTACTATACTGATACCTTGAACTTTCTAGTCATAAATGAGCAATTAGTATTCTATTATTATACCTTCCCAGCCTAAACAAGACTTAGCAGCTTCCTTATTCATCATGAGCCCTACTCCCTGTCTATGTAACCCGTCCTTCCTGCCTGAGTAAACAAATTCTATATCACCTATTTCATGCTTCCTACCCCTGGGATATGAGTTTCTGAAACTCCTAATAGATCCAGTTTCGAATCGTCTGAATTCGTCAGTCAAAATGTCGATACGATAGTCATTTTTTAATGTCGTAACATTCCAAGTTCCAATTTTCATGTTCTTTAAATCATTGAAATTTTTTCGCCTCAGGAAAAGCAATGATCCCGGATACCAGTGCAGGACGGGGATCACATATCTTCTCAAGTCTACACCGAAGTGCTTAAGCCGGCTTAGTAACCGGACAGCAAGAAGTCCCTGGGACCTCCATGAATGGAGGCTTGTGCAATCCTGGCCCATCTTGGTCACAACATGTTTTTCAGCGCTTGGCGATGCTCTTCTATCAACAAGAGAGTCGAAATCCTGCACAGACAATCCTTCAAGCCTATTACCTCCGACTCATTATATATTTCATGCCTACAAATATTATGCTACTACGGGGAGGCAACCCGTAATAGATAAATTAGCTAGAAGAGGTTTTTTTCAGCCCAAGACGCCCATCAAAACATACCAATCCCAGAAGAAATTGTCCATTAGTCAGAATCCCGTGCGAATGCTGTGTCGTTTACTAGGCTATAATTTCCTCGAGGGGCGCCACTCCTCAAGTGGGATAGAGTTGACCGCAAGGTCCCCAGTCTTGCGGTACCCCGAAAAGGTCGAGGCAGCCCTTTGCAGAGGCCGTTGTCCATAGATCTGGATCTTACGCCCTGCCACAGTTGTCCTCCTATAGAGGATCCTCCCGCGATGGTGTTCTGCATCACCATGCAATTTAACCCATTGCTGGGAGAAGGTTTGCAACTCATGGAACTTGTGGATAAACAAGTGGGCCTTTGAGTGTACATTTGAGGGGCCTTCTTCCTCCTCCGCCTGTATTTATGACCCCGGGCAAGGTGCCCCCAGATTCTATTATGGACCCCCAGGGACAAGGTCCCCCCCTTGGTCCATGCCTCCTATGGAGTACCCTACATATCTGTAGAGTGTTCCCTATCGCCACCTGGGACATGCTGAATGGCCTGGGGGAGGCCATATAAACGGATCCCAAAAATCAACACACAACACCTTTTGTTTTTGCAAAGGCAATAACTCAGTGACATATTAACCTACTACTTATACTATAACATACTCACTGACTAGGCCTATATTAGTTATATACAGAAAATATATAACTCAGTGACACATTAAACCTACTACTTATAATATGTGTAACTCACAGACTAGGCCTATATATGTTATATACAGAGTCTGTTATTCTGTCATATTTGAACTTTTATTTTATATTTTGGTTCAGAGCTATGTGTGACTTTATGTATATATATCTTCTTTGGAAGTTTGTGCTAGGAGGTTAGGTGTGGGGCAAAGATAAACCAAAGAAAATCTACAATCATGATTGTACCATAAGAATAAATTTTTCCTGTTTTAGTAGACAAATGTATTTTTTTTCTGTTGTTTGAAACTTTGGTCCAAAATTTCTTTTTCAGCCGAATTTTTATTTGAAGTTAAATATTAGTATCGATCAAACTATTCGGTTAATTAAAGTAGATTATTATATCGTTTACAAGGCCAGCCAACTTTTATAGAAATAAGAGTTACTCTGTCCTTCTTATTTCAATAACTGGACAGACATTGCCTTTTGGTTTTTCTCAGTCCCTCCCATAAATCATAATTTGATGCCCCATTGACATCAAGCCCCTCTTAGAAGATTCAGCTCAATCTCCCTAGCAGTTAATGAGAATGGCTGATATACATAGTCTTTTGATTTCATCATTCCGCGTGTCTTTTCTTGACAATACCTTTGTCAAATTTTAATGTCAATCAATCCCTAGAATCTCAAAGTTGATAAGACTACCAAGAAAAAATATGAATGCCTTTTCTGCTATTGAACCAATAATAGCAGGTAGGCTACTGTCAGTAAGCAGAAAAACAAGCAGAATTTATTTCGTATAGATGAGGCTGTTCCTTCTCAATCCTTCCCCCTCGTGGTCGTATAAAATTTTGAAGGCGCTCATTTGATTTGAAATTGAGAGTTTTTTGTGTCTTTTTTAATTCAAAAGTAATTGGAGAGTAACCAGCCTCCGTCCTGGTACTTTTTTTTACATCTGGTTAAGTAGCCTCTTAGAATGTCTGTTCAACATATCGAGGTTGTCTTTTTGTTCATAATAGTAGAAAATCTAATTAAATACCAATCGAAGGATGTCATAGCTCCCCAGAGGCCCTGGAATAAGGACCTTAATTTTTGTTAAGTACAAAAGGGGTGCAAGTTTGATTTTGAGATTCCAATGCCGTGAAACTTTTAAGCATTATTCTCCTGGTCAAAAGATTATCTTTGGGAGGGGTAGAGGCCAGGGGTTACGAAGAATGTTTTTTTCATTCACTTAAAATTAATGGGACTATATTCAGTGATGTTTTTATTATTTCCATTCAGGGTCGGGTGCACCAGCTAAAAGCAAACGGAAGTCCAGAAACTTCACAGCAACTGTCATAGTTACCTTAATGAGCTTTATTATTACTATACTATTAAAAAAAAACTCTATACTAAGTTAAGAATATTTTTCTAAGAAGCCAGGTTGAAAGAATATTCTTGGACCCTCGCAGCCTTATTTTATTGCTAATTGTTCAACGTTGGCGAAGTAAGATGGAAAAATAAGCAGGTCACACTAATAGAAAAGCAGTAAATTCGGTAAGTAAACAGCTTATTTTAAGTTAAAAACAGGTTTTACTTCCTTAGTTTTGAATTAGACCGATATGGAGAAACTTGTAGAATACTAAATAATGAATTCCGTATTTTTACCAAATTTGTTCCAGATAATTCACTAGGATTTTGGAAAGAGGAGAGGCATAAAATTAGAATCTACTGCGAAATTCAACTAAATTCTTTACTTTTTTTAAATTTGCTGATAATTTTGATATTTTGATTTAGCTTTAACTATGTTTATAACTAAACGTATCGCTACGAGATCTCCATCGCAGAATTCAGTTATAGTCAGAACCCATTTTACCAACAGGCTAAAAACCCGAAAGAAACCTGATTTGATTGATCATTTTCACCTTGTTGTCTGTTAGAACCGCCTTCACCCACAGTGGTGTTGTGGGCTAAAGTTTCTGTACCAGTTGGCATCTGAATTTAATATTTAATGGTAAAGGAGAAACATTTAATTGCCAGTAGGCACTGAACGCATTTAATATGCAGTTAGCGTTTAATATCAGAGGCAACGCTATAGCGTAAAGGCCATACGGCTCCAATGTTTTATTATTTTTTTGCCTGAGGCACTTCATATGGAAGGGTCGTCGTAGAAACTTCAAAGGGGTTTACTCGACAGGAATCAAGTTCTAATGCAATTTTTAAGGATCAGAAGTGATTGGAAGGCAACTAACACCCCTTCCACGCCCACCAGTTCCCCAACTACACATCCAATCAAAATTTGAAATAGCCATTTGTTCAGCGTAGTTCATTTCCAGATAGAAATTATGTTTTTGAGGAGGACAATCCCCCACAGCCATCAGGGCAAGGGTTGTAAGTTATGCCCTGGGGGCATATAAGGTTTTTTTATAGAAAGCTTTGTCGTAGAAACTTCAAAAAGAAAGAACGCAATCGATTGGAAATTCAAAGGGCTAGTGCCCTTTTTAATAGTCAAAAGTGATTGGAGGGCAACTAACCCCCCTCTCACGCCCACCTTATCCCAAACACATCCAATCAAATTTTAAGATAGCCATTTTGTTCAACGTAGTTGAAAATTCAGGAAATTAGGTCTCTGAGAGATAACAACCCCACAGCCCTCGGGGCAAGGTTTTAAGTTATGCCCTGGGGGCATATGAGGTTTTTATAGAAAATGTTTGTCGTAGAAACTTCAGAAAGGGCTCAATCGATTGGAAATTGAAATGGCTAGTTCCCTTTTTAATAGTCGAAAGTGATTGGAAGGCAACTAACACCCCTTCCACGCCCACCATTTCCCCAAAAACACATCCAATCATAATTTTGATAGAGCCATTTTGTTCAAAGTAGTTTGAAAGTTCTGGAAATAATATGTTTGAGCAGGACACTCCCCCCACAGTCTTCAGGGCAGGGGTTTTTATAAGTTATGCCCTGGGAGCATATTGGTTCTTATGGAAGGAATGCTCGTATAACTTCAGACAGGGCTCATTTGATTAGAAATTGAAAGTTCTAGTTTCACTTCTTAAGCGTCAAAAGAGATCGCAGGGTAATCGTAGCTTCGCCGCCCCCCCCCCCAAAACCCTTTTTTCCCAAATGCATCTGATTAAAATTTTGAGATAGCTATTTTTTTAAAAATTGTTCAAAGATCACATAACAAAAATTCCGGTGTCGACACAAACTCCAGGGCCCGGGGCAGGCATTGTAAGTTTTGCCCTGGAGGCATATATGCGTCTTATGGAAGGGATGCTCGTATTAACTTCAAAGAGGGCTCATTTGATGGGAAATTGAAAGTTGTAGTTCACTTTTTAAGAGTCAAAGAGATCGGAGGGCACTCAGTCCCCCCCTCCTCATCCTTTTTCCCTCAGACCCATCCGATAAAAACTTTGAGATAGCCTTTTTTTTAATAGTTCAAGACCATAGAACGAAAACTCCGGGGTCGACACAACCCCCCAGGGCCCAGGACAGGCGTTGTAAGTTATAGTCTGGAGATATATATGGTTCTTCTAGAAGGGATGCTCTTATAAACTTCAGAGAGGGCTCATTTGATTGAAAATAGAAAGTTCTAGTTCATTTTAAAGATTCAAAAGAGACCGAAGGTTTAATTAGCCCTCCACGCCCAATGCCATACGGCTCCAATGTTTTATTTTTTTTCCTCAAAGGCACTCGTATGGAAGGGATCGTCGTATAAACCTCAAAGGGGCTCATTAGATTGGAAATCAAGATTTCTAGTACCCTTTTTTAAGACAGGTGATAAAAGTGAGTGTGGTAATTATCGAGGCATTAGTCTGGTCTCTGTAGATAGTAAAATTACTTAGTAATATGGATACTTTTTAGACTGAGACATGCCGTAGACAAAGTTTTAAGAGAAGATAGAAGTGCGGTTTTAGAAAAGGTAGAGGGTAGTATCGACCAATTTTCACTCTTAGGCTAATAATTGAGAAGTGCCTGAGTTTTCAAACACCTTTGGTCCTCAGTTTTATAGATTACGAGCAAGCGTTCGATTCTGTTGATAGAAGAGGTTTAGTAAAGGTTTTATCCTTTTATGGTATACCAGACAAATACATTAAAGTGATTGTGCTATGTGAAAATAACACTGCTGTGGTTAAGGTAGGAAATAAGGTTAGCAGTTGGTTTTCTATTAAATCAGGAGTTAAGCAGGGCTCTGTTCTATCCCCCTTTGTATGGATTATGTTGATGAACTTTGTTTTAAGGAGCACAGGAAAGGCAATGGGACCACGGCAAATCAAATGGGGTGGAAAGAGTCTCCCTCGACTTGGATTTTGCTGATGATTTAAGCATCCTAGATGAAAGTGTGAGCAAAATGAATGAAGTTTTAGAGGTTTTTGCGAGTTCAGGGTGCTAGAATTGGTTTGAAAATTAATGTTAGAAAGACAAAGTCACTAAGGCTAGGAATAGTGAAGATGAAAAGGTGACGTTGGGTAATGAAAAGATTGATCAGGAGGGCAGCTTCACTTACCTTGGTAGTATTATTAGTAAGGATGGTGGGAGCAGTGAAGATGTTTAAAATAGAATAGCCAAGGCTCAGGGTGTTTTTTCAAAGTTAAAAAAAAGTCTGGAAGAATAGGAGATAAGTCTGCAAACCAAGATTAGAATATTAGAAGCTACAGTGATGACAGTGGTCAAATATGGCTCTGAAAGCATGGACGCTCCGAAAAGCGGATGAGATTTGCTAGATGTTTTCCAGAGAAATTGCTTAAGGATTGTTCTGGGTACCCGGCTGACTGACCGTATTTCAAACAATAGGCTATACGAAAAATGTAGGTTCAATACCGCTCCCTAGGGCTATATGAAAGAAAGGTTGAGGTGGTTAGGCACGTTGTGCGGATGAAGGATGACAGATTGCCGAAGATTGTTCTTTTCGGCCAACCGTCTAGGCTAAACGGAAAGCAGGTCGTCCCCGTCTGGGGTGGGAGGACGTCATAAAGAAAGATTTTTAAAGGAAATGGGAACTTCGTGGGCGGGTGTAAAAAGGGAGGCTTTGATAGATTGGGGTGGAGGAGGATCGTGCGTAGCTGTGTTGGCCTCAGGCGGCTTGGTGCTGCGGTGAGTTGTAAGTAGTATTAGTTAGTAGTTTTTTAAGGGTCAAAAGTGATTGGAGTAAAAAAAAGGTTAGAGGACAACTAGCCCCCCCCCCACGCTCCTTTTTCCCCAAATGCACCCAATAGAATTTTGAGATAGCCATTAAGTTAAAAACATCTCAAAAGTCAGATAACTAAAACTCAGGTGTCGTCACAACCCCCCAGGACTCGGAGGTAGGCGTTTTAAGTTATGCCCTGGGGCATATATGGTTCTCATGAAAGGGATGCTCGTATAAACTTCAGAGGGCTCATTTGATTGGAAATTGAAAGTTCTTGTTAAATTTTTTTTAAGTCAAAAGAATCCGAGGGCAACTCTCGGATATCTCCCCCCCCCCACACACACACACATCCTTTTTCCCCCAAGCCCATCCGATAAAATTTTATAATAGCCATTTCATTAAAAATAGTTCAAAGGTCAGATAAGAAAAATTCCTGTGTCGACGCAACCTCCCAGGGCCCTGAGGCAGACTATAAACTTCGGAGAAGGGCTCATTTTGATTGGAAATTGGAAGTAATTGTTCACTTTTCAAGAGTCAAAGTCATCGGAGGGCAACTAGCCCACCCCCCTCCACGCTGTAAATGCATCAGATGAAAATTTTGAGGTAGATGTTTTGTTAAAAATAGTTCAAAGTTCAGATAACAAAAAACTCCGGTGTCGACACAGCCCCCCAGGGCCCGGGGGTAGGCGTTGTAAGTTTGATGCCCTGGGGGCAAATATTGTTGTTATGGAAGGGATGCTCGTATAAACTTCGGAGAGGGTTCATTTGAATGGAAATTGAAAGTTCTCTCGCTCATTTTTTAAGAGTCAAAGAGATCGGAGGGCAACTAGTCTCCCCCTCCCCCCGACACCCTAAATGCATCAGATAAAAATTTTGAGGTAGAAATTTTTGTTAAAAACAGTTCAAAGTTTAGATAACAAAAAACTCCGGTGTCGACACAGCCCCCAGGGCCCGGGGTAGGCGTTGTAAAGTTATGCCCTGGGGGGCATATATTGTTTGTTATGGAAGGGATGCTCATATAAACTTGATAAAGGGCTCATTTAATTGGAAATTGAAAGTTGTACTTCACTTTTTAAAGAGTCAAAAGTGATTGAAGGGCAGCTAGCCTCCCCCACCCTCCATTTATTTTTTTCCCATAGGCACTTCATATAGAAGGGTCGTTGTATGAACTTCAAAGGGGGCTCAATCGATTGAAAATCGAGAGTTTTAGTGTCCTTTTTAAGAGTCAAAAGTGATCGGAGGGCAACTATGCCCCCCCAAGCCTATTTTCCCCAAAAAAATCTGATAAAAAATTTGAGGCAGCAATTTGTTAGAAATAGTTCAAAGATCATATAACAAAAACTCCTTTACGTATGGCCATTTCGTTAAAAATAGTTTTCAAAGGTCAGATAAGAAAAACTCCTTGTCGACACAACCCTTCCCAGGGCCCGGGGCAGGTGTTGTAAGTATTGCTCTGGGGGCATATATGGTTCTTATGGAAGGTATGCTCGTATAAACTTCGGAGATGGCTCATATGATGGGAAATTGAAAGTTCTCGTTCACTTTTTAAGAGTCAAAAGAGATCAGAGGGCAACTATCCCCCTCTCCACGCCCTATTTTTCTCAAACCCATCCCACTAAGAACTGTGAGAGAGCCTTTTTTTTCAAAAAATAGTTCAAAGGTCAGATAACAAAAAACTCCGGTGTCGACACAACCCCCCAGGGGCAGGCATTGTAAGCTATGTCCTGGGACCGTATGTGGTTCTTTATGAAATGGAATGCTCGTATAAACTTCAGAGAAGGGTTCATTTGGATGGAAATTTTAAGTTGTAGTTCATTTTTCTCAGAGTGAAAAAAGATCGGAGGGCAAAACCACCCAATGAAAAAATCAGATAAAATTTGAGGTGACCATTTTGTTAAAAATAGTTCAACCATCATAGATTTTAAAACTCCAGGGGCAACACAACCCCTGGGGACAGGCGTTGTAAGTTATACTCTGAGGATATATATGGTTCTTATAGAGGGGATGCTCGTATAAACTTCAGAGAGGTCTCATTGGATTGAAAATAGAAAGTTTCTAGTTCACTTTTAAAAGATTCAAAAGAAGACCGAAGTTATTAACCCCCACGCCCAATGCCATAACAGCTCCAATGTTTAATTACATTTTTTTCCAGAGGGACTTCATATGGAAGGGTTGTCGTATAAACTTCAAAGGGGGCTCGTTCGATTGGGATCAAGAGCTCTAGTGCCCTTTTTAAGGGTCAAAAGTGATTGGTAGGCAACTAACACCCCTTCCACGCCCACTATTACCTCAAACACATCCAATCAAAATTTCGAGATAGCCATTTTGTTCTACGTAGTTGATTTTCCGATAGGAATTATATATTTTGAGGAGGACACTCCCCCACAACCCTCAGGGCAAGGGTTGTAAGTTTTGCCCGGGGGGCGCATATAAGCTTTTTATAGAAAGCTTTGTTGTAGAAACTTCAAAACGGGCTCATCATTCGATTGGAAATTCAAGGGCTTGTGCCCTTTTCAATAGTTGAAAGTGATTGGAGGGCAACTAACCCCCTTTCACGCCCACCTTTTCCCCAAACAAATCCAACCAAAATTTCGAGATAGCCACTTTTTTCAACGGAGTTGAAAATTCTGGAAATTAGGTCTTTGAGGATGACAACTCTCCCCCCCCCCCCACAGCCCTCAGGGCAAGAGTTGTAAGTTATGCCCTTGGGGCGTATAAGGTTTTTATAAAGTGTTGTCGTAGAAACTTTAAAAAGGGCTCATTCGATTAAAAATTTAAATGGCTAGTGTCCTTCTTATTTGGCGAAAGTGATTGAAAGGCAACGAACACTTCCACGCCCACCGTTTCCCCAAACACATCAAATCGAAATCTTGATATAGCCATTTTGTTCAACGTAGTTGAAGGTTCTGGAAATTATATCTTTGAGCAGGACACTCCCCCCCCCAACACTCTTTAGGGCAAGGGTTATAAGTTATGCTCTGGGGGGCATATATGGTTCTTATGGAAGGAATGATCGTATAAACTTCAAAGAGGGCTCATTTGATTGGAAATTGAAAGTTCTAGTTCACTTTTTAAGGGTCACGAGATATCGGAGGGTAACCAGCTCCCCACGCCCTTTATTCCCAATGCATCCGATGAAAATTTTGAGATATCTATTTTGTTAAAAATAGTCCAAAGATCATATGACCAAAACTCCAGTGTTGACACAACCCCCCAGGGCTCGGGGTAGGCGTTATAAGTTATGCTCTGGGGGCATATATGGTTATAATAGAAGGGATGCTTATATGAACTTCAAGAGGGCTCATTTGATTTGAAATTGAAAGTTCTAGTTCACTTTTTTAAGAGTCAAAAGAGATTGAAGGGCACCTAGCCCCCCCCCCTCCACGTCCTTTTTTCTCAAACCCATCTGATAAGAACTTTGTGATAGCCATTGTTTTTTAAAAATAGTTTCAAAGACCATATAACGAAAACTTCGGGGTCGACACAGCCCCACCCCCTGGGGACCGAGGGCAGGTGTTGTAAGTTATGCCCTGGGGGAATATAGTTTTTATGTAAGGGATTCTCGTAAAAACTTCACAGAGGACTCATTTGATTGAAAATTGAAAGTTCTAGTTCAGTTTTTTTGAAAGTCAAAAGAGATTGGAGGGCAAAAAAGCCCCCGCGCCCTTTTTCTACCGAATGCATCCGATAAAAATTTTGAGATAGCGATTAAGTTTAAAATTGTTCAAAAGTCAGATAATAAAAATTCAGGTGTCGATACAACCCCCCAGGGCCCGGGGGCAGGCGTTGTAAGTTATGTCCCTATGGCATATATGGTACTATGAAAGGGATGCTCGTACAAACTTCAGAGAGGGCTCATTTGTTTGGAAATTGAACGTTCTAGTTCACTATTTATAGTCAAAAGAGAGTAAAGGCCATACGGCTCTAGTGTTTTATTATTTCTTTTCCCAGATGCACTTCATAAGGAAGGGGTCTTCGTATAAACTTCAAAGGGAAATTAGGTCTTTGGGGATGACAGATTCCCCCCCCCCCCCCCCCTGACAGCCCTCAGGGCCAGGGTGATAAGTTAGCCCTTAATGCATATAAGGTTCTTATAGAAAGTGTTTGTCGTAGAAACTTCAAAAAGGGCTCATTCGATTGGAAATTTAAATGGCTAGTGCCCTTTTTAATAGTCAAAAGCGATTGGAAGGCATCTAAAAAACCCCTTCCACGCCCACCATTTCCCCAAAAACCATCCAATCAAAATTTTGAGATAGCCATTTTGTCCAATGTAGCGGAAATTTCTGGTAATTATATCTTTGAGCAGGACACTCCTTCCACAGTCTTTAAGGCAAGAGTTCTAAGTTACGCCCTGGGGGCATATATGGTTTTTATGGAAGGAATGCTGTTATAAACTTCAGAGAGGGCTCATTTGATTGGAAATTCAAAGTTCTAGTTCACTTTTTAAGCGTCAAAAGATATCAGAGGGTAACCAGCCCCCCCCCCCCTCACACTCTTTACCAAAATGCATCCGATAAAAAATTTGAGGTAGCTATTTTGTTAAAATAGGTCAAAGATCATGTAACAAAAAAACTCCGGTGTCGACACAACTCCCCAGGGCCGGAGGGGAGTAGGCGTTATAAGGGTTGTCCTGGGGGCATGTATGGTTCTTATGAAAGGGGTACTCGCATAAAGTTCGAAGAGGGCTCATTTGATTGGAAATTGAAAGTTCTAGTTCACTTTTTAAGAGTCAAAAGATATCCGAGGGCAACTAACCCCCACGCACCCTCTTTTTCCTAAACCCATCTACACAAGTTTTGAGTTGACCATTTCTTTTAAATAGTTCAGAGGTCGGATAACAACAACTCTGCTGTCGACACAACCCCCCAGGCCCGGGGGTAGGCATTGTAAGTTTGCTCTGGGACCGCATATGGTTCTTATGAAAGGGATGCTCGTATAAACTTCAGAGAGGGGTCATTTGAATGGATATTATAGTTCCCGTTCATTTTCTCAGAGTAAAAAAAGATCAGAGGGTGACTAGCCCCTCTTACCCTCCACGCCTTTGGGGTTTATCGATGGTAAACTCATCCATAAAAATTTGAGGTGACTATTTTGTTAAAATTGTTCAAACATCGAATATTAAACTCTGGGGTCAACACATCCCCCCAGGGCCCAGGGACAGGCGTAGTAAGTTTTACTCTGGGGGTATTTATGTTTCTTATGGAAGGAATGCTCGTGTAAACTTCAGAGAGGGCTCATTTGATTGAAAATAGACAGTTCTATTTCACTTTTAAAGAGTCAAAAGAGACCAAAGGACAATTACCCCTCCACTCCTACAACGTTTTTCCCCAAACCTATCCGATAAAAATTTTGAGATGGTCATTTTATTAAAAATAGTTCAAACATCAGATAAATAAAAACTCCGAGGTTGATAAAAACCCAGTTTTTCACTTTGACACCAGTTTTGATACTTCAATGAACATTTGATTATAAAAAAAGTTTGATTTTGAAATAAAAAAATTTTAAAAACTTGAATTTTTTTTGCAATCAAAAACGAACAAAAATTAATTGAAAAAAAAAAACTTTCCGAAAAATAAGTGCTTCAATGAAAAGTAAAGGCTATTTTAAACCTAAGCTTAGCAGATACAATACCTGTTAAAATTCAAACTCAAAACGACCGAAATTACTATTAAAGAATAAATGAAACCCAAAACGATCAGAAATTTAATAAAAAATAGCAGCAAAAAACATACAACAAGAAATAATATAAATGAATAAATAGATCTTAAAGCGAGTAATGCTTGGATTGAATATGAAAATCAAGCTTAAAACGATAAAAAATATTTTGCCATTGAAGCATAAATGAAACTTAAAACGAATATAAATTAAATAAACAATCAATCCAAACAAACATACAATAGATATTAATGTAAATGAATGAATAAATCTTAAAACGAATGAAACTGAATATACAAATCAGCTTGAAACGAACAAAAATCACTACTAACAAAAGTTTGCGTATCGCCGCATTCTCTCACTGTAAAAGTCTTCTCTTCTTGGCTTGATTAATTGCAATCCCTTTTTTCTTATTGTTAGAAATTTCTTTTCTTTTCTGGTTTTTATCGGCATAGAACATGCCTCGTTTTAACGCGTCTAAAGAAATTATATATTTTTTTTTCTTTGCTTGTCGTTTTTCAGTGGCTGGTGTTTATCCCCCTGAAAAATACCGCCACACACGTGGTTGGTTGGTCTCCAATCCCTCTGGACATTAAAAAAAAAAAAGACTAAACTCTTAATGTCTGATTTAATGAGCACGCTCCGAAGTTTCTTCGACCTTTAGGTGGAGGTGTGGATGAGGAAATACAGTCCCCCTCTTGTACGGAATAAAGCTGCTCATTTTGGGGTGTAGTTTTATTCTTTACTTTCATAATAACAGTGTAGACCAGAAATATTCCCAGAAATCATAAGGGAGTAGATATCAATTTCACATTTTTGATACATTTTTTAAAAGTTTCTTTTGTAACTCACCAAAAAAATTCTGGAAAATACCCTTATGCTGGCTTTTTGCTAGAAAACTTTTTCCACCGAGAAGGGGGATTACCGGCATGATTTTAAAAACAATCATGTCTTTTTTTTCTCATGAAAGTGTGCTAAGAAAAATTTTTTCACCCGAGAACGTCTGCAAGAATTTTTTCGGGGTGGAATTTTCAGCTAAAATGGAATTGCCTTGGAGAAATTTCCCTGAGGGGGGGGGATATTTCTACGTAAAAAACAAATTTCCTTGGTGGAATTTTTTCCGTGGTGGAAAGGAATTTATGATGGAGAGGCAGCCAGATTCGCCGGTATCATTTAAAAGCGATCGGAAATTAAATTAAAAAGAAAAGTTTTTTCACCTAAAAGTAAGGAGAAACATCAATTCTTAAACGGACAGAAATTATTATGTATAAGAAAGGGTTCTCAAGACCTTGCTCGTGATGCTAAAGTTTTGACTTTTTGTCCGAATTCTTTAAGAACGACTCCTGAAACACATGACCGTTTAATAAGAGTTAATTTTTTAAAAAAATTCCACAAGACAAGTTTTTCAAACAAAAAGTAAAGAGCTCCATTAAGCCAAGAGCGAGCAAAACTAAAGTAAAATAAATTGGCAAGCATAAAAATACCAGAAATCTCTATCAATAATTAAATGAAACTCAAAACGAACAGAAATTATAATAAATAGCCGAGTCAAACTCAAAACAAGCAAAAATTAACATGAGTAGGGCTGATAATCCCAATGTTTTTCTCAAAATATCTTACTTTTGACCTTTTTCCTTTACTTCTTTAGACTGTTTTCTCTACAATTCACAGTTTTTTTCATAAGAAAAGCAACTACCCCCAGTTCTGTTTTAATTTACATGAAGTGAGAATAAAATCCAGAAAAGCTAGCAGAAAACCATTCTTCTCACTTCCAGTCTAAGCGCTCCTCACAGTTGCATTTTCCTTTTGCTGCATTTGGAGGACTGACAAAAGCAGAATTGGCTAGGGTATGTCTTCACTACCTTAAAATGGACTTTTTCGCAAACGTGTTTTGCTATAAAGGTTCCATTTTTCTGGAGGAAAACACGCCCTTGGTCTGGATGTGTTATAGGATACAGGTTTTTTTAGGTGGCAATAATCATAAAAATCAATATTCTACTTTTGATGTTGCAGAAAATCTTTGCATAGGTGAGCTTTTCAAATAAATAGCAAAAACATCAGGTAAAATATTGTTTTTGCCAACGCATGCCATCAAAAAGTAATTGGCATTTGATTATTTTTGAATGAACAATTTATGTATTTAAATAACAAAATATTTTTATATCCTATACAATGGCATTTTTCGACATTTATCAGCTAAACAAACATTATCTTTATCACATATGGTAGATGAAACAGCTAAAAGCTAATTGTCATTGACCAAGAAGCAAAGGCAAGCAATATGGGGAGAATATCTAATGCTAAAAATATGAATTTACCTTGAGCAGCAAAACCATATTAAATTTCCAGTTAAAAATAGGAAAGAAGTTATAAAAATTATTTAACAGCTAGAACCAAGAGCTGCTTTGACCTTAGGTGCAGGCTAGAACATAGACAAAATCATACCTTGCTTGTCAGGTATATTAATTTGTGTCAAGTCTCTGTCACTGCCAGGCCTAGCTGCCAGTCCCTGTTGCTTAAAGGGTTTATCTTGATAATGAAAAACGGGAATAAGAACAACACCTTAAATTTGAAATATAAATAATCTTTGGTCTCTGAGCATTGTCAGTTATTGGAGGTACTGCCTCACTAAAGTTGGGTTCAGACAATATATAAGAAAAATCTTGAAATATAAATAAAGAAAAGCCATGGATAAGTGTTTTATTCTATTCTGTAACTAAGTAGCTAAGCATTGAATTGAATAAAAGGACAAACCCACAGAGCTGTGTCAAATTAGTAGCGCTTTAGTTATTATGAACTTCAACTATTACTAGTTACATTACTGTTTTGCCCTGGCAATGAGCCTTATTTTTGCAACATAGTATTATTGTTACAAAACATTAATGTGGGGCTGCTGTGGTTTAGTAAGTCAGTGTATGTTTAAACACTGGCATACGAAAGGGACATTGCCAAAGCAATATAACAAAAAGAAGGGTGTGTAAGGCATTATTTATCCTTAAGTTTAATTTCGAAACAAGCTTGATTCATAATCACTGACAGTAGGCTAGTTCCCATGAGTAATTTGACTGAGAACTGAGTAATTTGATTGAATTTTCAATAATGTGATTTTTTTTTTTAGGTACTTTCACTGCCTAGCTTTCCCAATGTTCCTCCATCTTATAAGGTGGCAGACCAGATTCGTGATTCACCAGTTAAAGCTAAGAACACATCAGAGAAGGAGAGTGAACATCATGAAGAAGAATTTCGTCAAAGTGCTAGACAAAACTTAGCTGAGTTACTTCCGGTGCCATGTGAAAATTTAGATTTGATGGAAATACGTAGCTGTTGAAGTTTCAGCCCAAGTTGAAAACCTGTTTCCAGTGGAAAGTGTAAGCTCCAACCAGTTGTTGCCAGTAGAAGATGGTCCTCATAGTGACATTCATAATGGCCTTGTTGGAGGTTTTACAGTCCGGAATGGAAACAAGTGAAGCCAGCTTTAGAGAAGCTGCGTCCCACGACAATTCTGCACGTTTCGAGAGAAGTGTAACTGAAATTCCTGAAAGTGTTTTCTGATTCAGAAGCTGGTACTGAGCAGTTACTAAATGAAAGCCTAGGATCTCGCAAGAGCAAAGGAAGGTCAAAGCCAGGGGAAAATTATTTAGACAAATGCTACTCTCGATGTCAGGGAAAAGCGTACCTTGGAAGAAAAGTACAAAGCAAAAAGGGCGAAAAATTGAGTGCCACTGAAGTAACAAGGCTTGCTCGTACCCTTGTATTTGTTGCGTTCACTGTAGGATGGACGCTGGCAAGATAAGACACTTTAAATGTTCTGTTTGTTTCGCAAATGGACAGAGAGCTTATCTTTACAGAGTATTGGATGAAAATGTCGTAACAGCAGAAGAAAATATATATTACAACTCTTGTTGACTGTGATGACACAAGAAAAAGAAAATGAATGGCAGCTCGTCAAGAAGTACTTCAACCATCAAGTACCGTTTGAAAACCTCGCAGGGACTGTTGGTGGTTTGCAAATCTTTGTTTTTGAACACACTTTGCCTGGGCGAGTGGCAGGTTAGGAATTAGACATCAGCTGCTGCAGCAGTGGGCATTCATCAATCAAGTGATCCTTATCACCCATCAAACTTACACGAATGGATACAACAAAATCCGCTGGTTTTGCAGAACGTAGAGTTTGTCCTGAAATTCTTGGAAGATCTACCAAAGCTTCCCTCATACTATTGTAGGTCCTGGGACTCTGAAAAACATTTTGAGTATCCCTTTGGATCTTTGACTGAAGTCTTCTCTGCTTACCAGACAGAAGCAGAGAGCTTGGAAAAGATACTGTTGGCATTAGTGCGTTCAGTGAACTTTTAAAAGACAAAGGTTTGGCCATTTTCAAACCAAAAAAAGACCAGTGTGTTGTTTGCATTGCAAAAAAGCTTGGAAATTCTAATGAGGGAGCATATCAGCAACACATGACACGCAAAGAACATGCTAGGTCTGCCAAGAAGAAAGACAAAGACAATGCAAGTAAGAGTGCAGGCAGAATTGTTGTCGAGATACACGATTTGCAGTTGACCCTTCCATGTCCCTGAATCAAGGCTTCATCCCTTTACTACAAAAGAAAAGTTGTCATTCACAACTGGACTTCATACGACCTAGTCTCGTTCGATACACTGAATATAATGTGTGATGAGACGGAGGGACAGTTGAAGGCTTCACAATTCCCTACTTGCGTTGTAAAAAGACTGGACGACTTGCGTGGAACTTACCCTAATGCAAAGACGATTCTCTTGGGGAGTGACGATTGTAGTTACCAAAACCAGAATACTGTTATGTCGAATGCTTTGATAAACTAAGCATTTGAGAAAAACATTACGATAGTTCAGAAATATCTTGAAAAGGGGCATACACAAATAGAATGCGACAGCGTGCATAAAAAATTGAAGTTCGCTGCCGAAATCGTGATATTTATCTTCCATCTGCGTCCAAGATAAGGTTAGCTCGTAAGAATTCGTTCCCGTATCGCGTGATACAAGCTGATCATGACTTCTTCAGCGATTTTTCTGATTTGAAGTATTTTCCTGACTATCACCCAGGTTCGAGAAAGGGTCACCCCATAGTGAATGAAATGGTTGCTTACAAGTATACTCCAGGAATGCTTGTCGATTACAAACTGTGCCATGGTGATGAGTGGGAGGTTTTGCCAAAAAAGAAAAAAAAAAACAATGAAGAAACCAAAGACTGAAATATCTACGTTATCTCGTGGATCTGCTACCGGTGTTACCAAAAGACTGCCATGGTTTCTATGTTGGACTCAAGCTAAAGGCTGGTAAATGTTGCCTTAAGGAATGCTAGTTTTTTCTTATCTACTTTTGGGAACAGCAATGTGTGTCTTTTTCTAAATTAAATAGCCCAGGCGCCATGCATTTTTTTTCTTTCCCATGTTGAAAAAAAAATGTGATTTTTCTATGATTTTCAGTATTCATTTCAAACAAGAGCTTATTGGCAATGTGATTTTTCTAATCAAATTTGAAAATAAAAGAATATTTGTTGTTTTTGTGAATAAAGGTACCATGCCTTGCCGTTCTTAGTTGGCGTACTAACGTGCGTCAGGGTGCAGTAATCAAAACTGCTAAATCTGTGTAGACCCACTTCCCGAATAATAACGCTAAGTTGAATACGGCTCTATTTTTTTGTGAGCCACGCTACTACAACCGTAGTAACCGGCAACTAATCGCGTTGATACATCCTAAGACGTGTC
Source organism: Artemia sinica (assembly GCA_027921565.1). Lineage (NCBI taxonomy): Eukaryota > Metazoa > Arthropoda > Branchiopoda > Anostraca > Artemiidae > Artemia > Artemia sinica. The sequence continues at coordinate 60,285,246 of CM051267.1, read as the reverse complement.
AGTACACCTATTAAGACAACGCTTTTGACAACACCTGGGTTCACACTTTTACAAAGGGACAAAAACTGTTCAGCAGCTTTTTGATCAACGATCTTACTCGTCTCGGATACGCTTCATACAAAGTCGTGCTCGATTTAGCTTGACACAATTGGTCGTAACTGTAGGTTTGGCTTATGGATTTTGGGAAGTCCATATAATTTAGGGCACAAGGAACTGCGTGGCAGGTATTTGTATTAAAGTTGAGGTGTATTTTTTTCCTTCGTCCTTCAAACACTTTAATTTTTTAAACTTATTTGTTAAAGAGTCTGTCGGATTATATGATAGGAACTGCCACGCAGTTCCTTGTGCCCTAAATTATATGGACTTCCCAAAATCCATAAGCCAAACCTACCGTTACGACCAATTCTGTCAAGTACAAGATCACCGAGAAGTTTTTTGAGCAACTGGTTAGTGTCAATCTGTAAACCAATTCTGTCTACACATATTTCGTACATTAAGAATTCTTCTTATTTGGTTGAAAAACTAAAAAAAAAAGAAAGCGGAATTTCTTCAAGTTCTTTACTTTCAGCTTTCACATTGTATCAATGTACACAAATAGTGAAGTAGAAGCAGCCGAAACTTCTAGAAAGAAAGCTATTAAGAAATGTGTACTTGATTAGTGGTAAAACAGATTTGGAAGTTTCTGTAATTATGTATTTAGTAAGGTTGTGCTATATGTTCTCTTATTTTTTTTTTTCAATTAGAAAGAAATTTTTCGGACAATTAAATGGTTTACCGATTGGGGCCCCTTTATCTCCATTATTAGCTAATATTTTTGTGGAAAATATTGAAACAACTGCGATAGATTCATATTTTTTTATACATTTTTGGGACCGGTATATGGATGACGTAATTTCAGTACGGGATTATGGGAGGAGGAATTAAAGAATTTTTGGAACATCTTAATTGTTTGGGGGTGATTTAAAGTTTACTGTTGAATTAGAAGATAATGGGAAACTGCCTTTTTCTTGATGTTCTTCTTTTAAAAAATGATAATAGTCAGGATTTTAAAATTTACAGAAACCGACTAATAACAATAGATTTTTGTCATATACGGTAGCTCCGGTCACGCTCGCCAAGTAAAAAATTTGTTTGATCAGTTCTTTAACTGACCGGATCTTTAGTATTTTCTCTACAAAATTTTTTGAGGAGGACTTGTCTTTTTCTAAGAAAAACACTAATAAGTAACATGTATCCACAGTGGTTAATAAACCAGACTTTTTCAAAAAGAAGAAAAAAGTCTTTAGAGATTTCTAGGGAAGTCTTGGAGACAACTCAGGAGAAGGTTTTTTGTTCATTACCATATGTACGCAGGCTAAGTGAAAAAACTTAAAAGAAATTTACAGAGTAGTGGTCTAAGATAGCTTAAAAGAGTAATAATACTTTTGGTAGTTTTCTAAACTCTGGGAAGGATCTAACTTCGTTGGGGCAACAAAGTGGGGTTTATCAGATCCCATGTACTTGTGGAAGCTCATATGTGGGACGTAATAACCAGAATTTGGAAATGAGATAATTACCCTGTCTATTAAAAAGATTTTATCCCTATTTGAATTTTTATTTGCCGTCATGGAAAGGCAGTGTGGTCTCCAAAATTATCTAAAAACCTTATATACTCTAGGGGCATAATTTAAAACTCTGGGGGATTCTGTCCTCCCCAATATCTTTGGACTATTTTTGAAACAAACGGCTATCTTAAAATTTTATCGGATGCATTTGTGGAAAATACAACGTAGGGGCTGGTCCCGATCAAATTGACTCTTGAAAAAGGAACTAGAACATCTGATTTCCAATCCAATTAGCCCCCTCCGGAGTTTATATGACAACCCTTTCAATTAAAACCTTATATGTCTTCAGGGCATAACTTACAACATTTGCCCTGAGGGCTGAGAGGGGGGGGGTGTCATCCTCAGAGCACTTAATTTCCAGACCTTTTTAACTACACTGAACAAAATGGCTATCTCAAAATTTTGATTGGATGTGTTTGGGGAAATGATGGACGTAGAAGGGTGGGGGGTTAGTTTGCCTTCCGATCACTTTTGACTATTAAACGGGGTACTAGCCCCTACAATTTCCAATCAAATGAGTCTTTTTCGAGGTTTCTACGACAACAAATTGCCATCTCAAAATTTCTATCACATGCATTTTGGGAAATACTAGGTGTGGGGGGATATACACCCTCCTATCACTGAATCTTAAGAGGCACTAGAGCTTCTAATTAACAATAGAATGAGGCCCCCTCGAAAGTTTATACAATCACCTTTTCTGTACAAACCTTATATGCCCCCAGGACATAACTTATAACCCTTGCACTGAAGGTTCTGCGGGGGGAGGGGGTGTCATCCTCAAATACATAATTTTCAGACCTTTCAACTACGTTGAAGAAAATGGCTATCTCAAAATTTTGATTGGATGCGTTTAGGAGAATAGTGTGAGTGGGAGGGGGGTTACCTGCCCTCCAATCACTTCCGACTAATGACGCAGTAAGTTTTAGACTTTTACAGTTAGGGAAGAAAGTAGTACCCATACCCTTCTTTGAAAGAAGATCTTCTTCATTTATATTAGTACTTGGGTGTATATTTGTTTGCTATGATTGTTTATTTAATTTCTGTTCGTTTTGGGTTTCATTATGCTTCATTAGTAAAATACTTTTGTTCGCTTTAAGCTTGATTTGCTTATTCAATTTAGTCTCTACTCATTGTAAGATTTATTTTATTCATTTATATTAGTACAACGATAGCAATACAAAACCAGAAAAATGGAACAAGAGGCACAATGCAAGATGATATAAGAAAACTAGAAATAATATTTTTTTTTTAAGGAACCCCAAAAAAAACAATTGACCCCCCTCCATTTAAGCTACTCCATCTAGGTAATAAGACTCCAGCCTAATGCAGGTTAGGTTTGACTTACTTTTAGTTTTAATGACGAAAAATTCTGATTTTCACCTTCTCTTCCTGGCTTGATTAATTGCAATCCCTTTTTCTTATTGTTAGACATTGCTGTTCTTTTGTGGTTTTTATCGGAATAGAAAATGAAAATAAAAAAATCTCTAGACGCGTAAAACGAGGCATTTTCTATTAAACATTTAACACCGTCATTAAAACACCAAGGCAATATTGAAACTATACACAAGGAAAAACAACAAAAACAACGTTTCTTATCTTGAAAAGAAAAACAACATTTCAGATACAAAACAAAAGCGGAAAGAAGACGTTTCAGAAAAAACAGTTTCTAAGCTAGAGCATACTATCAAATGTAACTCCAAATCTCATGTTTTTGTGCATAATTCGAAAAAAGGGATGATCTTCTTGAGTGATATTTTCTTTATAAAATAACATATCAATTGTTTAATAAAAGCTTGATAAAATTCTAATTTTTTGTTTATGTATTTATAAGTGTGCTTAGGCTTTGTGGAAATTAAAAAAAAAAGTTTTTCTTAAAGATTGCTGACAAAAATTTTTCTGTAAGCACAAAATTACATACAACAAGAAGTTTTTCCTCTAGCATGATTCTTTGATAAATCAAACAAGAGCATTTTACTAAGCATATAACTTTCTTAAACACTGACATACACAAAGAGTTTTTCCCTCAGTGTGGCTTCTTAGATGATACGATAAGACGGAACTTGAAGTAAAAGATTTCTTACATATATTACACTTGAAAGATTTTTTTCCAGTATGAGTTCTTTGATGAATAAATAGGGTGGCTTTTTGGCGGAATGTTTTGTCATATATATCACATTCACAAGGATTTTCTCCAGTACAAGTTCTTTGATGATCATTTCAACTGACACTTGAAATAAAACATTTCTTACATTTATCTTATCCGAATGGTTTTTATCCAGTATGAGTTTCGTTGGTGATTATATAAACCGGATCTTGAAGCAATTTTTTTTTTTTTACATTTATCACATTCAAAAGGTTTTTCGCCACAATGAGTTCGTTGATGATTGGATAAAATGGCACTTGAAGTAAAAGACCTTGAAATGTTGAACAGACACTCTAAGTGGTTACATTAACCAGATGTTAAAAAAGGTTCAAGGAGGGGGGCTGGTTACTCTCCAATCACTTTGGAATTTAAAAAAGGTAACAAAACTCTAAGTTTCAAATTAAATGAGCACCCTCCAAATTTTATACGACCACGAGGGGCAAGGATTGAGAGGGGACAGCCTCATCTATACGAAATCAATTCTGTGTGCTGATAGTACTTGTTATTATTTCTTCAATACCAGAAAAAGAAATTCATCTTTTGTTTTGGTTGTCTTATCAGCTTTGAGCTTCTAGGGATTGTTAGCTACGCAGATATTAAAAAATTCAGTAAAGGTATTGTCTGAAAAGACAGGTGGAGTTGAGTAAGTTAAAAGACTCTGTACTCATCAGTCATTTCTTATTAACTGCAATGGAGATTGAGTTTAAACTTCAAAGAAGCATTGGACATCAATTGGACCTCAAATTCTGATTTAAGGGAGGGACTGAGAGGAACCGAAAGACAATGTGTGTCTAGATCTCAAAATAAGAAGGGCAGAGTCACTCTTATTTGTAAAAGTTGGCTGGCCTTAAGATACTATAATAATCTGACTTAATTAATATAAACAGTTGATTGATAGTAATATTTAACTTCAAAAAGAATTCGGTAGAAAAAGAAGTTTTGGGTCCAAAGTTTCAAATAACAGAAAACAAAACACTTGTCTACTAAACAGAAAATATATTCTGATGGCAACGTCATCGTTGTGGGTTTTCCTTGGTTTATCTGTGCCCGACACCTAACCTCCTACACAAAGGACAACTTCCTAAGAAGACTTATATACACACGTTATAATAGTTGCAAATGTGAACTATCAAAAAGAAGTCAGACATAGCTCTGGTCCAAAAGTAAAATAAAAGTTAAAATATGACAGAATAACAGTCTTTAAGCTTATCTGAATCAATTGCCACCTAACAACGTTGTTATGAAGGCAATACTGTCGTTTTAGTTGGCACTATTGCAGCACATTTTTTTAGGATTCAATAATTCAGGATTTAAGGAAACAAAACAAAACAAAAAGGCAATATTGAAAATATATACAAGGAAAAACATAAAAAAAACATCTCTTTTCTTGAAAAGAAAAACAACATTTCAGATACAAAACAAACGTGGAAAAGAAGACGACTCATCCTCTAGCATGATTCTTTCAGGCTTGAGCATGATTCATGCATGATTCTTTTCTTGTTTTAATGCTCAAACAAGAGCATTTTAATAAGCATATAAAGTTTTTACACACTGACATACACAAAGGGTTTTCCCTCAGGGTGGCTTCTTAGATGATAAGGTAACACGGCACTAGAAATAAAACACTTCTTACATATATTACACTCGAAAGATTTTTCTCCAGTAAGAGTTCTTTGATGAATAAATGTGTCTACGTTTTGGCGGAATGTTTTGTCACATATATCACATGAAAAAGTTTTCTACAGTATGGGCTCTTGGATTATTAGACAAAACGGAACTATAAGTAAAACATTTTTTACATATATCAAATTCCAAAGGTTATTCTCCAGTTTGTGTGTTCTTTGATGAATAATTAGTTTGGGTTTTTGGGTATATGTTTTGTCATATATATATTACATTCGAAAGGTTTTTCTCCACTAATTCTTTGATGATTGGATAAAATGGAACTTGAAGTAAAACATTTCTTACATACATAAAATTCGAAAGGTTTTTTCTCCACTAAGAGTTCTTTGATGATTGGATAAAATGGAACTTGAAGTAAAACATTTCTTACATACATCACATTCGAAAGGTTTTTCTCCAGTATGAGTTCTTCTGTGATAAGATAATCCGGAACTTCCTGTATAACATTTGTTACATATATCACATTCAAAAGGTTTTTCTCTCCAGTATGAGTTTTTTGATGAATATATAGGTCTACTTTTTGGCGGAATCTTTTGTCACATTATCACATGCAAAAGGTTTTTCTACAGTATGGGCTCTTTGATGATTAGACAAAACGGAACTATAAGTAAAACATTTTTTACATATATCAAATTCCAAAGGTTATTCTCCAGTTTTGTGTTCTTTGATGAATAATTAGTTTGGGTTTTTGGGTATATGTTTTGTCATATATATATTACATTCGAAAGGTTTTTCTCCACTAATTCTTTGATGATTGGATAAAATGGAACTTGAAGTAAAACATTTCTTACATACATAAAATTCGAAAGGTTTTTCTCCACTAAGAGTTCTTTGATGATTGGATAAAATGGAACTTGAAGTAAAACATTTCTTACATACATCACATTCGAAAGGTTTTTTCTCCAGTATGAGTTCTTCTGTGATAAGATAATCCGGAACTTCCTGTATAACATTTGTTACATATATCACATTCAAAAGGTTTTTCTCCAGTATGAGTTTTTTGATGAATATATAGGTCTACTTTTTGGCGGAATCTTTTGTCACATTATCACATGCAAAAGGTTTTTCTACAGTATGGGCTCTTTGATGATTAGACAAAACGGAACTATAAGTAAAACATTTTTTTGCATATATCAAATTCCAAAGGTTATTCTCCAGTTTGTGTTCTTTGATGAATAATTAGTTTGGGTTTTTGGGTATATGTTTCGTCATATATATTACATTCGAAAGGTTTTTCTCCACTAAGAGTTCTTTGATGATTGGATAAAATGGAACTTGAAGTAAAACATTTCTTACATACATCACATTCGAAAGGTTTTTCTCCAGTATGAGTTCTTTGATGAATATATAGGTCTACTTTTTGGCGGAATCTTTCGTCACATTATCACATGCAAAAGGTTTTTCTACAGTATGGGCTCTTCGATGATTAGACAAAACGGAACTAAAAGTAAAACATTTTTTACATATGTCACATTTGAAAGGTTTTTCCCCAGTATGAGTTCTTTGATGAATAAATAGGTTGCTTTTTTTGGCGGAATGTTTTGTCACATATATCACATGGAAAAGGTTTTTCTCCAGTATGAGTTCTTTTGTGATAAGATAAACTGGAACTTTCTGTATAACATTTTCTTACATATATCACATTCAAAAGGTTTTTCTCCAGTATGAGTTCTTTGATGAATAAATAGGTACGCTTTTTGGCGAAATGTTTTGTCACATATATCACATGCAAAAGGTTTTTTCTCCAGTATGAATTCTTCGGTGATTAGACAAAACGGAACTATAAGTAAAACATTTTTTACATATGTCACATTTGAAAGGTTTTTCCCCAGTATGAGTTCTTTGATGAATAAATAGGTCAGCTTTTCTGCTGAATGTTTTGTCACATATATTACATTTAAAAGGTTTTTCTCCTGTATGAGTTCTTTGATGATCGGATAAACTGCCGCTATGAGTAAAACATTTCTTACATATATCACATTCAAAAGGTTTTTTCCTCCAGTATGAGTTCTTTGATGACTAAATAGGTGGGCTTTTTGGCGAAATGTTTTGTCACATATATCACATCCAAAAGGTTTTTCTCCTGTATGAGTTCTTCGATGACGAGATAAATTGGCACTTGTATTAAAACGTTTCTTACATATATGACATTCGAAAGGTCTTTTTTCAGTATGAGAAACCTCCTGTTTTGCTACATCATTTTCAGCAAATGCACATATGTGACTTGGCATCTCATTCTGACAGTTCAAACTCACTTCGTTTTTTAGAAATATTCTTGCATGAACTGGTATGCTAAGCATTCCACAGTCTTGTTTGTTCATATCTTTATCGGAGGACGCTGCAACAAGGAGAACTATAATAATAAAAAATTCACTCAAAATCACAGACTTGTATTTTTGTTTTTTTTTTAATCTTTTTTTTTCATTTAGCATAAACTCAGCTTTTAGCGTTTTTAGCCTTACACAGTCATCATAAAATTAGTTTTAATTACTCTTCTCGTTTTTTTATTTATAAAAGCCAGCATGAGCCGTCATTCTGATATTACTTTGAATCCTTTATTCTTTCTTTTATTCGATAATACGGAATTCTGGTTGTATATCAGTTTACTTAAGGGTGGATTTGTCTAAGAAAAATATGGTTGTACAATACCATCCATGAACTATATTGACCCTTTTTTTTATCAATTTATATATTTTTTTCAACTACGATTTAACAGAGAAAAAAAACAAGAATCAACTCTAAATGAACTAAATCAAACTATAACATATCAACTATAAAATGCATTGTGCAATTCGCAACAATTGTGATAAACCTGAGAACAAATAATTTTTATCTCTCTCTTATGAATCATAAGGCCGCAGGTGGCCAAAGAGGGCTTTTAAAAGAATCCTTAAAATGTTATTAAATAATGTGAAGTCAGTAGTGCGACCTCATGAAGCACACTCCACTTTCAATTCTGTAAAAGAAAATGTTTATGAAGAAGCCCTGTTTTAATTAATTGGATTTTACTTGACTGGATTTTTAATTGAACACCCTATTAGAAAAGGCTTACCCCGGGGACCCCTCCTTAGTCCTCTTCTGTTTAATGTATATATCTCTGAGTTTGCAATTACAGCATGGACCGTTTGGGCTTTATTCTGATGACCATTAATATGGCTGTCAGGCACAAGTGTCCTTGAATTGGTCGGAGATCTTTGATAAGATGTCCACATAATCTCTTGCTTCTCAGAAGCATTAGATTTGTCTATATCCACTTCCAAACCAAAGCAATCCTATTTACTAGACAAAAACATAGAGCATAATCCAAGCCTTATTTTGAATAGCTCTCTTTTAGATTAGGAATCTTCAGTGAAGTTCTTGAGAATTGTCTTTAGTTCCAAACTAAGATGGCACGATCACATGAAATAACTCAGGAATAATATTGTCCGGAAGCCGGCTCTACTAAAACGACCTGTATTTTCTAAAGGGGTTCGTCACCTACATCAAAGATTGATGTTTATAAAGTTTATGTAAACTTGAGTGAGTGGCGCATAATACACAAGTACCAAAATTCCTTCCCCCTACGGAAAAAAACCCAAATAAAATTCTCAAATTTGGGAAAGCCTTATTTTCCATGGGCGGGGGGGTATTTTCCATGGGGGGATATTTTTCACGGGGAGTTATTTTCCGGGGGGAGGTATTTTCCCGGGGGGTAATTGCCGGGGGGGGGGGGGGGGGGTAAACGCCTAGAACCAATGTTGTTGGTTCTCAGACTGCAGATGTTTTTGGAAAAATAGTTGGATCATCCAATAATCAGTGAAAGTCCAGGAAATTCAAAGAGGTGAATGGATCCCTTTCTGGAATCTACAGACCTCGTAAACACATAGAAAAAATAATTCAAATAATCCTTGAGGACTGAACCCCATGTAAATTATCCACTTCTTTGTAGATAGTGCTGCATTAAAACCAAGCGATACTGAGGCTAGAAGAGAATGATTAAACTACGGAGTTCGTACATTGGAAGAGTATTAAGGCAAATGTGCCATGAACGGCATATTGTTTTAATTCAGTATTGCTGAATACATATTTAAAATTTTTTAAGAGTTCTAATGATTTCTAAAAGACATAATGTTCCAAATAAAATTCAGTTTGTCGTTTTATTGAGGGGTTTATTTGGATACAGAATTTTATGTCTTAATAATTAAAACAATCTGGGAATGTTATTTACTAATTTTTTTCAAATGCAACAAATTCGCTCAGATGCAATAAAAGCCAATCTTCCCCCCCCCCCCACCACCACCACAATTTAACTGAATTTTAAGATACGCCTTCTCATTTTTGGACACGCTAAAAAACAAAAATGGGGATATCTGCAGAAATACCTTTGTCTCCGTCAATGTTCGACTCCAGTTTAACATGGTCAACATTATGATGACAATCTCCAAAGATGCCAATAGAGGAAGAAAAAAGTTTGGCCTCTTGTTTCATTAATAGCATGGGATGTATGATTCCAAATATATCCTTATCCTCATTTGAGGGTATGTCTTCAGCTTCTACAAAATTAGAGTAAAAAAAAAATCAAAATAAAAGCTCAAAACCCAAATAAGTCGGCTAGTATATAACTTATTCTACGGTAGCTCACTGGACACTACGTAAATAAATACAAAAGATAAAAAGCATTAGATCTGGAAAAGAAACAATATTATGAGGATAATGGTCAATTATCATAGGCTCTGTCAAAAAGCCTCTTCATCAAGGTTGAACCAATAGCTACTTCCTAGTGAATATCAAACCACCTAGAGTAACAGAAAAAACCTGACTATTATTTTAGATATGAAGTTATCTATCAATTGAAGTTATCAAGTATTTTGGGTTGCAATAGTTGCATAGGTTGCATCAAGACTGGGCTGGGTAATTGTAGACAGAGAAAAGCCAAGACAGATAGTCCAAGTAATTGGTATTGCTTATAAGTTTATAAGCAAAAAAAAAAAATTATGGTAATTTAAAAAAGAGCTTGAATCTATTAGAATGAAAACCCTTATAGGGAGGTTTTATAATCTTCGGTCTTGAATATCATATTCTTTTAGAAGGTTAAAACCAAAATATTGAAAAACAAAATATGACAAAAAAGCCAAAGAACAAGAAAAGTATTCCCAAAACGGTGAAAGAAACTTGGTGACAAGCCTACTGCTGTAACATATTTCAAGATGAAAAGATAGTTTTATCATTAGCTTCATTAGTTTAAGATCTATCCATTCAACCTGGTAGAATTAAGATATCACTTGACCTTTGCCTAGGGCAGATTCTAGACTAGGGATGTTCAATCCCCTGGCTGCAGGCGGCACTGTAGCCCGCCTAAGATTTATGTTAGGTCCACTATTAATTTCCTCTTTCATTTTATTTCAAGTGACAATGCGGCCCAGTATAATTAAAACTTGAACATCCTAGTTCTAGACTTTCTTTACAAATCCGGACATCGACCTTGCTTTAAGAGGTTCATCCAATTTTCTATCTAGAAAACCATGCATTCCATATTTGAAAAATGTACCTCGAAGACGGATGGAGTTAAATCTTAGCTAGAAAATTATATCATATTGTCATCTATCATATAACATTGAATCGTAACAAAGCTATAATGACTCTGGGCGTTTGTATTCTGTCTTGATTTATCCCTCTCCCGGTAGCCTCAGTAGGCAACAATGAAGCGAAATAAATTTAAAGCAAATTTATTAAGAATATGTTCATTTTAGTTTTACTGTATTTTACATAAACATTTCTCAGAAATTCCGAAACAGAGTCTGAAACCCTGGCGAATCTTCTGTTTTCTTTTCCAATACAAAAGCGGCACTACAATTTTACAGAGGTGTTTAAGTGAACAATGAAAACTTGGAATTCAGCCCTATATTGTATTATTTTCATCCAAACCTTTACATTTTACTATTAGATATTTCTTGACTAGAGAAAAAATTCAATATCGTATTAAAAATTCAGCTTGATCGTTGTTAAAATTTTGGGACTATGAGTTATAACAAGTTGCTTAGTTGAGCAGCATAATAATTTTAAAAAAACTGAAACAAACTATTGATAATTTTAAAAACTATTGACTACCTATGTATATATATATATATATATATATATATAGATATATATATATATATATATATATATATATATATATATATATATATATATATATATATATATATATATATAATATATATATATATATATATATATATATATATATATATATATATATATATATATATATATATATATATATATATATATATATATATATATATATATATTATATATATATATATATATATATATATATATATATATATATATATATATATATATATATATATATATATATATATATATATATATATATATATATATAATATATATATATATATATATATATATATATATATATATATATATATATATATATATATATATATATATATATATATATATATATATATATATATATATATATATATATATATATGTATATTATATATATATACAAGTATATATATATATATGTATATTTATACATATATACTTATATATATATATATATAAATACTACTACTACTACTGCTACTAATAACTCACCGTAGCACCAAGCCGCCTGAGGCCAACACAGCTACGCACGATCCTCCCCCACCCCAATCTATTCAGAGCCTCCCTTTTTACACCCGCCCACGAAGTTCCCATTTCCTTTAAATCTTTCTTTATGACGTCCTCCCACCCCAGACGGGGACGACCTGCTTTCCGTTTAGCCCTAGATGGTTGGCCGAAAAGAACAATCTTCGGCAATCTGTCATCCTTCATCCGCACAACGTGCCCTAACCATCTCAACCTTTCTTTCATTATAGCCCTAGAGAGTTGTATTGAAACCACATTTTTCGTATAGCCTATTGTTTGAAATACGGTCAGTCAGGTCAGTATCCTTAAGCAATTTCTCTGGAAAACATCTAGCAAATCTTCATCCGCTTTTCGGAGCGTCCATGCTTCAGAGCCATATTTGACCACTGTCATCACTGTAGCTTCTAATATTCTAATCTTGGTTTGCAGACTTATCTTCCTATTCTTCCAGACTTTTTTTAACTGTGAAAAACACCCTGAGCCTTGGCTATTCTATTTTTAACATCTTCACTGCTCCCACCATCTTTACAAATAATACTACCAAGGTAAGTGAAGCTGCCCTCCTGATCAATCTTTTCATTACCCAACGTCACCTTTTCATCTTCACTTATTCCTAGCCTTAGTGACTTAGTCTTCCTAACATTAAGTTTCAAACCAATTCTAGCACCCTGAACTCGCAAAACCTCTAAAACTTCATTCATTTTGCTCACACTTTCATCTAGGATGCTTAAATCATCAGCATAATCCAAGTCCAGGAGACTTTTTCCTCCCCATTTGATTCCGTGGTCTCCCATTGCCTTTCCCGTGCTCCTTAAAACTAAGTCCATCAAAATAATCCATATAAAGGGGGATAGAACACAGCCCTGCTTAACTCCTGATTTAATACAAAACCAGCTGCTAACCTCATTTCCTACCTTAACCGCAGCAGTGTTATTCTCGTACATAGCACTAATCACTTTAATGTATTTGTCTGGTATACCATACAAGGATAAAACCTTTACTAAAGCTCTTCTATCAACAGAATCGAACGCTTGCTCGTAATCTATAAAACTGAGGACCAAAGGTGTTTGAAAACTCAGGCACTTCTCAATTATTAGCCTAAGAGTGAAAATTTGGTCGACACATCCTCTACCTTTTCTAAAACCGCACTTCTCTTCATTAAAACTTTGTCTACGGCATCTCTCAGTCTAAAAGTATCATATTACTATGTAATTTACTACCTAAAGAGACCAGACTATTGCCTCGATAATTACCACACTCACTTTTATCACCTTTCTTATAAGTGGCTTAATTAAGGTTTTCCTAAAATCGTTAGGTACTTCCCCTTTTTCAAAAATTATATTCATAATCTTCAATAACTTATTTCTGACCTCAGAGCCACCATATTTAAGAAACTCATTTACCACCCTATCAGCACCTGGAGCCTTATTATTCTTTAATCCTTTTAGTACTGTTGCTAATTCCTCCTCACAAAACAAATCTTCCTTCACATCCAAAGTATCACAAACTTTTTCATTTTCCTCTATATTTTTTCCTGCTACTCTATCTCGGTTAAGCAAGTTCTCAAAATGTTCGGCCCATCTCTCTTTAGTTTTTTCCTTATCGCTAATTGCGACCCCATTCCTATCTTTCACTGGGACAAGTCCGGATTGACTGCTCCCTCTCAATTTGTTAACGTGCCAGTACAATATTTTACTATTATGCCGTCTAGCTGCATCTTCCAGATCCTCGGCAATTTTATCCATGGCCTCCACTTCACACCTCCTTAGTTCATATTTTAATGCTTTCTCCACTTTCTTTACATTTCTTTTGTTTTCATACCATCTATCACTCAGATAATTCTTGTACAAGTCCTTTCTCCTTTCTATTAAACATAAAGCTTTTTCACTAATATTCTTAGCTGCAGTTCTAGCTTTCTTCCCTAATACACCTTCAGCAACTTCACAAATTATTTTTCTAAAATTATTCCAACCATCTTCCACATTATCAAATTTTAAACTCTCAAGTTTAGTGTTCAACTGCTCCTGGAAAGTTTCTCTCAAATTCTCATCCTGGAGTCTACCAACATCATAACTTCCCGGGAGGTAGTTACTCTTCCGATATTTCAGTTTTAAATTAACCCTTGACACTACTAGATGGTGATTTTTACTTTTAACATCAATAACAGCACTCCCATATACCCTAGTATCTTGCATTGATCCTCCCAGTCTTCGGTTTACTATAACATAATCAATAAGGTTTGCTGTCTTACCATCACGTGAATACCATGTTAACTTATGAGCCATTTTATGACCAAACACCGTATTGGTTATAACTAGATTGTTATACCTACAAAATTGTAAAAGTCTGTATCCATTACTGTTTTCTTTTCCTACACCAAATTTACCTAGGCTGGGATACCATCTATCTCTATTTCTACCAACCTGGGCGTTAAAATCTCCCAGTAATAACATCATATTTCTACCTGGGACCTTGTCTATTTGGTCCTGTAACTGTAAGTAAAATTCATCTGAGTCCCTAGTATCTCCGTCAGTCGGTTCTACAGGGGCGTATACTACTATAACTGATACCCTGAACTTTCTAGTCATAAAATGAGCAATTAGTATTCTATTATTAATACCTTCCCAGCCTAAACAAGACTTAGCAGCTTCCTTATTCATCATGAGCCCTACTCCCTGTCTATGTACCCCATTCTTCCTGCCTGAGTAAACAAATTCTATATCACCTAATTTCATGCTTCCTACCCCTGAGATATGAGTTTCTGACACTCCTAATAAATGCAGTTCGAATCGTCTGAATTCGTCAGTCAAAATGTCGATACGATAGTCATTTTTTAATGTCGTAACATTCCAAGTTCCATTTTTCATGTTCTTTAAATCGTTCAAATTATTTTCGCCTCAGGAAAAGCAATGATCCCGGATACCAGTGCAGACGGGGATCATATATCTTCTCAAGTCTAAAAGTGAAGTCGTAAAAAGTGTAAAAAGTGAAAAGTGAAGGTGCAAGTCGTAAAAAGTGAGGCGTTGAAGAGGAGGCAACCCCCTTTATATACGTAATAATTTCTATATGTTTTAAGTTTTAATGTTGCTCATTACTTTCAGTTGAAAAACATTGTTTTTTTATTTATTTAATTGGTTAAAAATTCGTCGAAAAAGGACAATTTTCCTTGTCTTTTAAGGCAAGTTTAAATCCCTCTCTAAGGTCCCCCTTCTCTTACCTTCATTTATATTGAGTATTACTATTCTAGGAATTCGAGTTTTGTCTATTCTGAGGATACGTCCTAAGTTACCATCCGACTATGATGCGCCAACGTGCATTATTAAGCTTTTTTGAAAGAATTTACCAAGAGTGAATGAGTGGATTTACCTTATGTGAGGGTGATAGGAGCTAGATTTTTGCTTGGGGGAGAAAACACAGTGGACAAGATTTTGTTAAACTCCATGTTCCAAAATACTCCTTGTACTTTTGACATATATTTCTATTAATTTAGGGTTACAGAGTGCAGTTTCTAATTCACCTTCAAATCTGTAGACACAAATATGGCGCATATTATGACACAATAAGATTTAAAACCATGAACTCCTATGCCCCTTCACAAAATAAAAGCTTGGCGGCCCCAAAAAGTTAAATTTGCCCCTTTGGGCAAAACTACTTATATTGACTTCTAATAAGGACTAGAATTAACAGATATATAGAAAGCCACCTTTAGGGGGAGGGGCTTCGAATAAACACAATAAATAAGAGAATTCTATGGAAAGTTACAGATAAGTCACGCGATTCCGGGAAAGGGTACGCGCCCTAAGCTATATATATATATATATACCTATATATATATATATATATATATATATATATATATATATACATATATATATATATATATAATATATATATATATATATATATATATATATATATATATATATATATATATATATATTATATATATATATATATATATATATATATATATATATATATATATATATATATATATATATATATATATATATATATATATATATATATATATATATATATATATATATATATATATATATATTATATATATATATATATATATATATATATATATATATATATATATATATATATATACATATATATATTATGCTTATAACTTTACACTTGCATTTATATTTACTACCTATGTTCATATATATTTTTACATTTATATTTACTACCTATATTTATGTATATATTTTACACTTATATTTGCATTCGAATAACTATTTAGTTGTACATTTCTTATTTTACGTTTTATATGTTAAATTTTTTGCCAACAATGTTTATCATGTATGGGATTCAACCCAAATGTCAGAGAATTGACATCAAATAGAAATAGTTGTGGCAAATTATAAGCCTTTACTCTTAGCAAAGTTTTTACGTTTAATTTATAGCTGGGTTCCTTCAACAGACACCTTGAACAGTTTATCTGACAAACGTCTTATATGAAAACACTTTTAAATTTCCTGGTTGGACCTAAAGCTATAACCAAGTAAAGAGCAAGCCTCACCAAATAGTATCCAAAGACTTTTTAGTGCCTTTTCAACAAAATTGTTCAGTGAAATTGAGACAGTTTTCTTTGCATTCTATTTCCAAAATCTTGCCTATTATTCCAGTTAAATGGAACGGTAATTTACGAATTACTGAAATAATTTTTTAAAACATTAACAAAAGAATCTGAAAACGAAGCAATCTGAAAATCTTCAAATTGCAATACAAGCACACTATTGGAAATATTCCCCCCCCCCCCCAAAAAAGAAACCCTAGACTGGTCACTTGGAGGCCTCAACTTAATAACAAGATAAATCATGTTTTTTCATTGGCAGCATAGATATATAAGCTGTTTTTTTTTTCAGGGATGATCGGGTTTTCAACGGGTTTAAATATTGAAAGATGGCTGATTTGAATGGATATGGTGCTTTTAGTGCCCTTTTTTAAGTAAAAAAAAAAGAGACAGTGCCACAACCAAATAGCGTTTTCAGACACAAAGCATGAATTTCACCCCAAAGAAAGCTAAAATGTTGATGAATCCTAAGATATTCAGTCTATTATTAAGGAAACCATGCACAAAGAGCCGGAGGGAGGTGAGTGTTACTGTTGTCTATTGTCTTTGAAAAACTAGTAGTTTTATAAGTAAGTACAGAATATATGTAGATAATTAAAAGTATAATTAGTATCTGAAAAAACTTTGATGCTGCAGAATTAGAGCAGGGAATCTTGGGGAAGGCGTGACTTCTGATCAACAAAAGCTTGATAACGAAGAGATAGGGAAGATTTGATATAAGATGAGGTGTTAGACATACTTTCAAACATTTAAGCTCTTTTTAATTGCTTCTGAAGTTTCTGCCATTTCTCCACATCCCATTCTTTGTGTTAATAGAAAAAAAACGTTTCAACTCTAATTTTTAAAAAGAGTTAAATACTTAAATTGAGGGAAATTATTTATCAAATTACATGAAGGGTTTGAATGGCAAGATTTTAGTTTCGAAAATTTCTTTGCAAAATGTTTTTCTATCAGTAACAGTTATGTTTTACAGTTTGTTTAAATTATTTTTCAGGTTAAAGTAGCAGAAATAAGTAAGGAATAGTTACAAGTCTCCTCATTTTTGCACAAAAGTAGCAGGAATGAGCAGCAAATAATCTTAAATTGCTTGCTTAACACATTACCTTGCTTAACAGCAGTGATGTCAGACATCATAGGTGTTTCCATTCTTTACCAATTGAGTCACATTAACATTCAGTCTCTCTTGAATTTTCCAGGTGACTAGAAATCTCTAGAATCTAAAAAATTAAGGAAATATTATTAATACTTTATGCCTTAATTATACGGTAAATAATTATATGGTTTCATACCTTCAAAAGTAGATAAAGGAGCACATAGCCTAGAAACTAATTGGAACACAAAAGCAAAATAAGCATAGAAATTCTTAAATTCAAGACCAATTTATTGCCAATCCCATTATCATAGTGGCCAACTACAATTAAAATAGTCTTATTGTGAACGGTCTCATCCAACAATGAGAGGACATCTACTCATTGGCCTATTAAGGTTGAAGGCTACTCTCTGACGCACACCCTGTGTGCTTCTGGAGGAAGTAAGGTCTAAGGTAAGGCATAGTAAATGGATTAGGTTTTTTTTGCAACCCAAGGACAATCTATTGTTTATTTTAAGTTCCTTGAAAAATTTTACAGCTTTCAAAAGAAAAAGTTAAAAGGGAAAGAACAATTTTTGAACAGCTATCATACTAGTGAGTAGTATTTACTATTTGGACTAATGTAGTTTTGTAAGTCAGTTGGTTGTATTTAAAATATTTTGCCAAAATGTTGGCTCCTTACAAGCAAGCGAGTTTAAGTCCCCTAAATGTGACAACTTTCAACTGGTGTGCGTAAATAGGTGCCAGTAGGGAAGGGAGGCAGGCCTTTCCTCATGACTAAAGGAAGAATACAAATATTTCAAACATTGGGTGGCAGATTTAGTTTTAAGGGGGACAGAGGGGGCACTTGTCCCAAGAGCAGAAAATTCAGGGGCACAATATTTCCAATAAATAATTTTTATGGTTATAATTATCTTGTAATTTTTGAAACTTTGTTTTTATTAAAACATATGTAGAGGGCACAGCTGGCAGAAAATATAAGAAATCAATCTGCAATTTCCATTTTCCCCTTATATCTATCTCCATTCCTTGAAATCCAAAGTAAGTGGACCAAATTTAATTAATGTTTTTTTTATGATATTTTATATTCAAATTTTTTTAGTAAAAGACAATGTTGTTAAAATTTGGCATGAAAATTTTTGGGTGACAAGGTGGAGACTGCTAATCAAGATTTGGCCCATGCACAAGAGAGGTCAGAACTGTTACTACATACTGGCCAATTGTTAAACTTTGCATTAATTTGAAGTTTGTTCTGTTATTAAGCCCTTAAGGAAACACTTCTGAATCTGTTGAACATAGGAAGGTGCAAATCAAGCTCATCTGTTCAGCTTAGTTTTTATTACTGTTAAAATTTGGACCATTTCTTAATTCCTTAAGACCTACTATTATTTTGCTTTGGGTAAAAGTCAATTGAAAATCATTAGGAGAGACAATGGATTAGCAAGCTAGATATAAGAGAAAAAATAGAAAACATAAGATAAAATAATTTCCTCTAGGAATAAATTAAAAAAAAAAAATCAGACAATTTAATTTGGGTCCTTGGTAATTTACTTTGGATCTTTTATAATTTCATTTGATGGATTATAAAATATTATTTTCAGAAAAGAGCCACGGCCTTTTCTTCACCTTTGAAGAGGTTTATTTACCAGGCCAAGGTTTATCTACCCAATTAACAGGGCAAAAAAAAAATCATCAGCAAACTTCCAAAATGGATATAAAAATCACAGAAAAAAAAAAAATTAATCTTTGGGATTAAGCTTATCAGAGGGAATGCTCCACTGTTGCCTGTAGTAAAGGGAAAGAAGCCCTCAATGTATTATCATTTATTTATTTTACCTGGTCACTTTCTGTAGAAGGGATGGTTGTAAGGACATTGGAGGGGAGACTGCCCTTTTTTGCTACTCACTCCTCTGTTGGCCCCTCTAAGCGGTTACTGTCAGTGACATATCATCACCAGAAGCAAAAGAGCAGGGTGAAAATTTTGTTTGGTGACAACCTATCTTCCCACTTTTTGTCTAGATTCTTGAAAATCTGCCAAGAAATCAAAAAAAATAAAAAAAATAAAAAAAAACAAAAATAAAATAAAAAAAAGACATTATCTTTGAGGGTTCTAAAAGGGTTTAAAATTGAATTACTGGCAAAAAGAATTACTATATTCTGAAAGAACATAAACAAAGCATCAAGCACTTTATATGTTGGACATTTATGCGAATCATTCAATATTTACCCCACATATCCCTAGGCTATATAAAGAAACTATCCAAAAAATCATGAAATTTTTACTTTATAATACGCAGCAAGCATCAATAGTTCATTTTCTCAATTTTTTTTCCTATTTTCATCCATATTTTTGATCATTTTTCATTAATAACCTAACCTTGATGTAATAATATAGGCTATAGAAAGAGTTTCATCCATTTTTTTGTATAGTCTAGGGCTACATAAATCTTAAAGACAGGCTGGCAATGATTGTCATAAACACAAACAAAACCATGAAATTAAGCCTAAAAGCTATTAAGAAATTTTTATCTCTTTGTTCGAGCATATCTCCTTCTGAAGAGGCTCAATTTTTGCCTTTACCACAAAATGAAATTTACAGGGATTTTTCAAGAGGATGAAATTTCTCAAAATAGGCATCACAGTAAAACAAAAAGCACCATAGAGAGGGGTAAGTTTGGACTAAAAATCATGAAATTTCAAGGTTGTCTTGTGACATTTTTCTTTAAACTAACATTAGGTCAAAATTGTTTTTGGTAAATAGTAACATGTCTCTCTGTGTTGAATGGTAACTGTCCCAAACTGTCAGTTTTGTGTTGTGAAAGCTATACCAATGCTAAAAATTGTCCCAAAAATGGAGTGTAATAAGCACTTTGCAAAGTCATTCTTTAGATTGTCTTTTCCATTTGATTGTAGACTTTCCATGATTAGCTTCTGAAGCTGGGTTCTTTCTTGCTATAGTTTCTTTTGGGTCATCCATTTTGTAATCTTCAAGCATGTTCCTCCAAGCTCTCTTCATTAGAGCAAAAAAGCAACATCAAGTGATTGTAGTATATAGTGTTTTGGTGTAAGACATTCAAAGCAAATTTTGATTTCTTGACAGATTTTCAAGAATCTAGACAAAAAGTGGGAAGATTGGTTATCACCAAACCAAATTTTCACCCCGTTTTCTTTCTTCTGGTGGGGATGTGTCACTGACAGTAGCTGCTCAGAAGGGCCGACAGAGGATTGAGTAGCAAAAAAGGGCAATCTCCCCTCCTAAGTCCTTACAATCATGCCTTCTACAGAAAGTGACCAGGTAAAATAAATAAATAATAATACATTGAGGGCTTCTTGCCCTTTACTATAGGCAACAGAGGAGCATTGACTCTGAAAGGCTTAATCCCAAAGATAATTTTTTTTTTCAGTGATTTTTATGTCCATTTTGGAAGTTTGCTGATGATTATTTTTTGCCCAAAACAAATACCCAAGAGCCATCTAGCAAATCTAATCTAACTCAACCTAATTTATCATTGTTTGCCTGTTAATATCTTTTTGGTAGATTGCAGTGATGCTATTTAACTTTCATATATAGACTATTAGAAAACAGATAAATGCAGTCAAATCTGTTTATTTTCTACGATTTTAAAATAAAATTCCTGGTAATATTGTATTCTAGTACTCAATTCACTTAAAGATGATTTTTTTGATGAGTCTATCTTCTTTTTTTAGATACTTCTGGCTTCTAAAGGAAAAAAGACCACGATAGTAGTAGTGAGAGTGATTCTAATTCAACAACATCAATGAAACTCTATCCTTTAACTCCATCAGCACCTGAAATACCAGAAATTTTTCCATCAACATCCAAAACCTTTATAGACTTGAATGTTACATCTAATCCCTGCAATGACACCAGATATTACCCTTATGAAAAAAAATGATATCGGTAATTATGTTGGAGGTAATGCTGTCCCTTCGCCAGAAAAAAAGAGGGATGTTATATGCAACACATGGGTTCCTCATGAATCCTATGATTTCCAAAATGATGCAAAGCACCTGAAAAGAAAGTTCAACCATGGATGGCTACACCTTTACCCAGGGCTGGCTTCTTCACAAAATCTTAAGGGACCCTTGTGTAAATACTATGTCCTATTTCTACCCCCTCCTTGTAGAGTCAAAGGAATTTTAGGCTCTTTAATGGGAAGACCTCTTCTCAAATATAAAAATATGCATGAACATTGTAAAAGCCATATGAACTCCCACTATCACAAAAGTACAACAGCTGCTTGTAAGACATTCCTAGAAAGTGATCCAGTAGACACACAGCTTACCAAAACACAACTGCGGAAAATAGAAAAATATTTTAATCTATCATTTCTGTAATTATTTTCTGTGGTACCCATGATTCACCCCAAGAGGAAAAGAATCAAGAGAGGGAGTATTCTTTGATTTACTCAACTTGAGAATAGCATCAGGTAACACAAAACTGAAATATCACTTGGTAAAGAGCAAAAATGCTTCATATATTTCACCCCAGATTCAGAACGAGTTGATTGCCATGCGTGGAGATGAAACAAGAGATGAAATTGTTCAAGAAGTAAAAAAATGCGTCTTTTTATTCTGTATTAGCAGACGAGACAGCATATACAGCCGGTAAAGAACAACTGTCCATAGGTTTTCGATATTATGATTAAAATACAAACGTCCTTAAAGAAGAATTGGCAGGATTCAGTTTACTTGAGGCCCAAGACGCCACCACGATAGTAAGACAAATTGAAACCTTCCTAAACAACAACAGATTGGATCCTGAGAAATGTGTTTGCCTGGGATTGGATGGATACAGCACAATGGCGGGCAAGGAAGGGGCTGTTCAGGCTATTCTGAGAAAAAAAAAATTTAAGAAAGCTCTATTTTTTCACTGTGCTAACCACAGACTTAATCTTGTAGTCAATGATGTAAATAAGGTAGCTGAAGTAAGAATGTTTTTTCCACAATTAAGGACGTCATAAATTTTTTCCGGGAATCAACAACACGAAGACATTTTGTACCAAACTTAACAAAAATGTGTGAAACAAGATGGACAGAAAAGTACAAATCTATCCATCGTTTTGAACAAAATTTTACTGAACTTGTAAATGGATTGGAAAATATGTCTATTAAAGGCAACCAGACAACAAGAAAATTGGCTTACCAGCTGCATAGTGCCATAACAAAATCTGTTTTTATAAATTACTGAGAAAATTATTACAAAATACTTGGCTATTTTAGAGCCTTTAGCTAATGCTCTACAGGCAAAAAAAATGACATGATAAAGACAACTCGTCATATTTTACAAATTATTGATGTTATTTCCAATGATCGTCAAAATGCTGATGAAACAGGGGCTGAAATTTTGAAAGAGTCTAATCAGTCTGCTGATGTTTCATCAATTATTTCATCAGTCCCTAGAAAAACAGGGAAACAGTGTCACAGAGCAAACCATCAGGCAGACACTGAAGAAGATTATTGGAAACGGTCTCTGCTAATCCCTTATTAAGACTCCCTCCTGACCTTGCTTAGCTTACGTCTTTCAGAAGAGCATGCTCAAACTTTTTATTTTTCGTCGTTAATGCCTCTTCAATGTATGAATATGGAAATCAAAGAGTTTAACACAAATGCCAGGATATTCGCTGAATATTACAACCTTGATCATGTTGAGGCTGAACTAGATCTGTGGTACAAACCTATAAAAAAGAAGAATATGACCAATCCACAACTGATGACACTACGTATCGTCGACATGCTCAAAGATATTGGCATGTTCTTTCCTGATGTTAAGAAAGGTCTACTCATTCTAATATCCATTCCACCCACCACCGCTAATATAGACAGGTTGTTTAGCACACTCCAGAGGGTAAAGACCTGGCTCAGAAGCACAATGATGGAGGATAGATTGTCAGGTAATTGCAATTAAATAGTTCTTATCACAGAAGAACAGTTTCTTTTAGCTTTTAATCTAAACTGGGACCTGGATAGGATCCTTCTTTAAGAGAGAATTTTCCTGAGAAAAGAATTTTTTTTTCAATTGATAAAAAAAAAACTTTATTAATAAGCAAGTATCAGAAGCTAAGAAAATAGCTGAATCTGCATTCCAAATGCATAATAAATTTGTGTTGTGAATCAAAAGACTAATACAAGTCGAAATCATTGAGAACTAGAGAAAAAACTCAGATATATTTATAACTAAAAAAAAGAATTGTGTAAAAGAAACTATATTAAAAACATAGCTTGAAACTTGAAAGACACACACAAAAAAACAGACCCAAAGAAGTACCACAAACGGGCATAAAAATGGCAATAGAAAAAGGAGGAGTTATTAAGTCAACCTAATTTGTTTCCAAGCTGTTTGAAAAAAAAAAATAGTCTTATGCTTAACACTGGAAAGGGTACATGTTTAGTATTTAATAGCAAAAAACCAAAGCAGTGATCTGAGTTGTGGTTCCTTTGCAGTTAGGCTAGTTCCAGTATCACATTGACTTGAGATGAGATTTGCTCTTCTGTATCAGTTGTCGATTCTGGTGCGTTCTGGTAGGCTACATGTTAATAATAAACTTGAAGTAAGCCAAGCTGAAATTGTTCCAAATCGTGGCCGTTATTCTCTTAATGCCTTGGCTAGATTTTGTTTAACAAATTTTGACTATTTCATTCTTTTTCTGTAAGGTGTTCTGTAAGGCTTTTCTGTAAGGTGAGTGATTTTAATGCTACCGATATTCAGGATATTAGAGCATTGTATTTTAGTTACTGTAAATACCTTTTACATCTTCCTTGTTCATATAGGAATCGCCATATTATTCAAATGTTTAGTGCAACTGATATATCATCATGGATTGATATCATCAAATCATTTTTTCTACTTAAATGTTGTTTTTTCTTCTTTTTTACCGGTCTCAACATGATGAGTATACATCATGACAGAATAAGAGTCAAACAAGAAGCAATCATCCATAATGTCTTGGAAAGATTTTGCTCTAATCCAAGAAGATTAATGCTGAAGAATATTGATGATTCATAGTTTTTGTTGATTACTTATTGATAAAGATTTCATAGGTATGATAGAACTTGCTGGCAATGTAGGGTTTTGTTAACTGCTAGTATAACTTCAGCTCTTCTCCCCAGCCTTCATCACAGAATCGGCTGCCCTCCCCTAGGCAATAAGCTACGTACGCCCACGCCAACATAACTTCATTTCCCCCTCCATCAAACAATCAACTGCCTCACCCCCCCCCCCCTAGTCAATACGCTGCCTACGCCCATGGTTGGAACCCAATTCAACACATCAAAATATTTGGGGAATAGTTGTGGGCAGATCCTGGTGTATTTGACATGCCATTCTTTGTACTTCATTTCTTTGTTTTGTTTCAACATTTTCTAATGTGTAAACGCATAAAACAATATTCAAATAGTGGAAGTAATACTATAAACACCTTTTATATCTTCCTTGTTTATAGAGGAATCGTCATATTATTCAAATGTTTAGTACAACTTATATATCATCATTCATAGATATCATCAAATAATTTTTTCTACTTACATGTTTTTTTTTCTTTTTTTACAGGTCTCTGCATGATGAGTATACATTGTGACAGAATAAAAGTCAAACAAGAAGTAGTAATCCATAATGTCTTGGAAAGATTTAGCTCCAATCCAAGAAGATTAATGCTGAAGCATATTGATGATTCATAATTTTTGGTGATTACTTAATAATAAAGATTTCATAGGTATGATAGAACTTGCTGGCAATGTAAGGTTTTATGAACTGCCAGTATAACTTCAACTATCCCCCCAACACCTCATCAGAGAATCGGCAGAACCCCCCCCCCCCCCTAAGCAAGAAGCTACATACTCCCATGCCAGTATAACTTCATTTCCCCCTCCATCACACAATCGACTGCCCCTCCCCCTAGATAATATGCTGCCTACGCCCATGGTCGGAACCCAATTCAACACATATCAATATATTTGGGGAATAGTTATGGGCACATCCCGGTGCATTTGACATACCTATTCTTTTTACTTCATTTCTTTGTTTTGTTTCAACATTTTTTAATGTGTAAATGAATAAAACACTATTCAAATAGTGGAAGCAAAAACTGAAAAACTTACCTCAAGTATAAGGATGAAATTGGATAATAATATGTAGTGTAATTGTGTGACCTAGGTCTCTTTAATATAATGTGTGATATAGGTCTCTCTATAAACGCTATCTGGAATGGCCAACTTCCTCTCAGCTTTAATGGTCCAGCAAAGATTTCTTTGTTGTTCACAATGAAAGTGTGGTCAACATTTGGCCATTTCAAGGTTAAGCAATCATTTTAATCCACTTTAGAAATTTTAGTTTTGGCAATCCTTTGTCTTGAGAGTCCAGAATTCTTGAAATATACATGTCCTACTTAAAACTATTAGAAGTTTGTGACACCAAGGACTTTAACACGTTTCACTAGCATTTTGAGTGGGATAGGGTTTAGGAAAACAGGAGTGGATTTCAAGAATTTAAGAAGTTTATTGTCATTATATTTGACTTAGTGAAATTTATTTTCATATGTAAATTCTTAGCATTGTCCAAAACATGGGTAGGATTTTGATGGGGTTATTTTTGATAGCTATGACATACTTCAAGGGCATCTACATATTTACACCTTTGAGGGAATCTTACCAATTTCATTAATCAATACTACATATAAGAGTGGTCTTAACAAGGTTCCATGAGAAATTCCAAGTTCAGAGAGAATATTTTGTATTTTACAACTTGGGATCTATTTGAAAGAAACATATATAAAATTTACTAAAAGAGGGTCTACTTCAAATTTATTCAGTGAAAAATGAATGAAGATGCTGTGATCAACTAAGTCAAATGCTTAAAAATATGATCATAGTATGGGGCCAAGTGGCAGTTCCTCAGATAACAAAAAAAAATCTAGCATCTAGCATTAAATCAGTAAAACAATGGTAAAAAAAAAAAAATTTTTAATGTTTATTTCATGTCAAATATTATTACAAATAATAATCATCAAAATCCCTCATTTTTGAGAAACTGCCTGTAAATTTGACAACTATGTTTTTGTCAGAGGACCCTTTAATTTTCAACAACAATTGTTTCTCATCTGTTTTACATGTTCAGTGAAGTTTTGACAAAGTCACCTATTGTCAACAGGGCCTGATGCTGTCTATCAAAATTTTGACAAGGTTACTACAAGATATTCTCAAAAGAAATGGATCTTATAATAGAAGTCAATATCTAAATTTGAAGTTGGCTCAAGGAACATTTTTTGGTGGTCTTGTATTCCACTGCATTAAACAAGAACTTTAGAAACTTGGAACAGAAATTTGTCAATATCATGGTTGCAGCAGCAGCTGCAACCTAGTAAAGAATGAACCACAGCCCATAGTAATTGAAAGTAGAAAAAACAAGTTTTCAAAAAAAACTGCCTCTTGAGAAAAAATTGTCATTTGACACTAAATCAGGAATGGTAACTGTTGTTTCGGTTAATCTTAAAAGTAAAAGTTTATTGCAAAAAGAAGTTTATGGTGATTTCAAACAAGACAAACGAAACTCAGAGAGGAGAGAAAGTAACAAAATGAAAAATAAAATCAAAAAGGGTGAAAAAACGAGGATTTTGTCAGCCAGCGAACCATGAAGATGACAAAATATAAGCAAATATTTCGACAAGGACCTCCGCCAAGTCGTCCTCAGTGCTAAACAAAAAAAGAAGAAAAAAAAAAAAAAACGAAAATCTAACCTTTCGAAGCTAACTGTACAAAGACAGGACAGACACTGAATAAAAAAACCAGGCAGGAATCAATGAAAATGAATTTACCAAGATGATTGTGCAAAGATCTTTCGTCTTGCAATAACTTTAGCTGGTCTACAATTTCGGTTTTCAAACAAGAGCCTGAAAACCCTTGAAAATAGCATCAGATCGAAATAAAAAGTGCACCATTTGAATCAGCATGGTCAAAACCTTCAGAAGGATAATTACAGTCCCCACCTTGAACACCAAGGAAGATGACTTTTTTGCATGGGTAGTACTGATGTGTCCCCTTTTTTTTTCTTTTTTTTCCCACCAGGGCTACCAAATGACCAGAACATCATAGAGATATGTTTAATGGCTCATTTGAATGGAAATTAAATTTTCTAGTGCCCTTTTTAGATGACCAGAAAGATTGGAGGGCAAATAGCCCTCCTCCCTACAGGACCCCTCCCCCCAAACTAGTCCTATAAAAATTTTGAGATAGTCATTTTGTTTAATATAGTTCAAAGGTCCAATGTATATGGTTTTGATGATGATATTGCCCTCGATAATCCCTGGGGAAGGGCTGTATATGGTATTGGGCACATGGATATTGCGTGTATCAGTACTGGGCGCATTGGTATTGCACTTATCATATTGAGAATATTGCTATCCATTGTTGTTTTTTTTTTGTCATTTTCTAGGCTGATTTTTCAAAGCATGTCCCAGCAAGGTATCATGGTTGCAGCAGTAGCTGCAATCTACTAAAGACCAAACCACAGCCCATAGTAACCAAAAGTTAAAAAACACAATTTGAAAAAAAAATACCAAGTGAAAAAAAATTTGCCATCTGACACTGACTCAGGAGTGTTAACTATTAATTCGGTTTGCCTTAAAAGTAAAATTTTATTGCAAAAAGTAATTTATGGTGATTTTGAAAAAAGCCTCAAACCCCTCGAAAATGGAGTCAGATCAAAATGAAAAGTGTCCCTCTTAGAAATTACAGTCCCTCTCCCTGAACAACCAGGAAAATCACTTTTTTGCATTGGTAGCACTAATCTGTCTTGTGTTTTTTTTTTTTCTTTCTTTCTTTCTTTTCCACAGGTCTACTGGGCTACCAGGCTGTGTTGCCACTTATGCCGCATTACGCGGCATTACGCCGCGATTCTGAGGGAAATGCCGCATAAAATTTTGACCATGCCGCACGCCGTGATTATGCCGCGAAATGGCTTTTTATAACGCATTTGTTCCCGTATGTAAAATTTGTCCAACTTTAAGTTTCTTATCTTTCGTAAATGTCTGTTGCATAAAATTGGGATTTCAAAGACGCGGCCGACTCGTTTCGCGGAAGTCAACTACTGACCTTAATTAATGACCCGTTGGCATCTTGTCCCCTGGGAGGCCAGTGTGTTCGAATGGGGTTGAGTTATTTTTGCGGATTTGACGAAACTTTGACGTTCGAGTTTCTCAGTTCATCTCATGACTTCATTGACCTCTGTCAGCTCAGCCCAAGTGTTTTCAAGTTAGCAATAAGGGCCAGACAGACTTGTCTTATTTCACAGGATTGTCTGATAGTAAGTAGTAACTATATCTAAGTAGCCTAAGCGTTGTAAGAACTGTCATTAGCCAAAATGTGGGGGGGGGGAGGTATTTATCGACTGGCTGGTCTTTTTTACCGACTGCTTTATGCAGACAAAAACAACTAATAATGAGAAAAAAACGACTGTGTTGACAAAAATTCGGCCGATTTTAAGAAAAACAACTAATTTCAAGAAGAAATCGACTGATTTTAGAGAAAAATCTACTGTTTCCAAGTAAAAAAAATTGACTGTTTTCACGAAAAAAAAATAGCGGCGCTGCGCGTTGATTCGGCTACTTTTTTAACGACTGGCTGACAATATTCGGGGGGGGGGGGGGGCCCTCCTCCCGCCTAGTCGTTATGGCCCTGGATATAATCAGGTCAGAAAGAGTTTATTGAGCCAAAAAGTACTGGCCTATCATAGGGGATGGGCGGCTTCTATGATTTGTTTTCTGTTTACCAAAATGCGTGTTTTAACTAGTTACCAGTTACTTCATCATTTCAAAATTCGAATTCATCATATGGTATCAACGAGAGGTGTAGTTCCTACCAAAAGTTTTGAAAGCCAGATTCTCACTAGAAGAGATCATCAAAATCAAGATTATGAAACAGCTAAGAAATATAATTTTTTTTCGAAATTAGCCATTTCCTTGTTAGCACTTGTCGACTGTGTGCAGCGTTTCTACTCTCCGACGCGGCTGACTGGACGCAAAATATCTGATAACTGAATGTGCCTCTGTGAAAGTGAAAAACAAAACCATAGGTTCTATGGGATCCCAAAATTCAATATTTAATCCAGACATTGGGTTTTGTCTTTGCTAGATCCAGTCTTCGCCAGACTCCTTGAACATTTTTACTCTTAAAGATCTAGAAAACAGATTAAGGCCAAATGGCTAATCCTCTGAGAAAACCAAGTTCAGATTTGGATTCAGCATGTGTGTTTACCTCTATAAGTCATATATATTTTGACGATGCCGATCGAAAAGATCCTGCCTTCTGCCAATTTTCCGGTTTCGCCGAGATTCCGGAGCTACCTGTCTGGCGAAAAATTGAAGCTCAGAAACGAATTTAGCGTATCTCCTTACCCCTATTTCCAACATCTAGTCAACTTCAAATAAAAAATATACATATAACAAATTATCCGGTTTCAGCCGGATTCCAGACGAAATATATGTCCGGCTAAAAAATGATTGTCAAGATTGTTAGGATCGTAATTAACGTATCCGTTTAATTTCGTTTCTTGAATATGTGCGTCCAAGTCAGCATGGGCCCAAGTCATAGCAACGAAGTAACGCATTTTATTTGGTCTTTCAGCCCTTTTCGGTAAAAAAAAAAAATTACTATTCAGATTTAGAAACAGAATTTATCATTTCGTGGTTTTTGTTGTTGTGTGTGTTATTTTGTACTCTCTCTATTTCTTTCCTTTGATTACTCCACTATCTTAAACCTATAGAGTGGGTCATAAATATTATTATTATACGACAATATATTTATACGCGTTTTTGCGTATATTATACGACGCGTTTTTGCAGATAATTAAAAAAAACTTTTTCCACAAAATAAGTTTTTCAAAGAAAAGTAAAGAGTCCATTAAACAAAAAATGAGCAAAAATAAAATCAAATAATCTACCTATAGTATAAAATACCTGTAAATGCCTATAGTATAAATATAATACCTTAATTGTTTTGAGATTTCAAAGGTATGCCCAAAATATGGGATGAGCTGTAACGATAAATGCTATTGAGTTGCAAAAAAACTTAAAAAGTATTACGTATTTTTTTTAATGCATCTTCAATTCAGTAAACTATGGAAGGAGAATAATTTTTTACAACACTGGCGGATTCAGGGGGAGGAGGACCCCGGGCCCCAAGATATTTTATGGCGCCCTCTTATCCAGTTGTTTTTCTTGTTTTACTCTTTATTTAGAATAATTTGGTCAATAGCTGACAGCTTTATCACATTGCCCCCCCCCCCCGATATTTTGCTCATTGGTACCTTTGTCATATTGGGTTTCACCGAAGATTTTGCTCTAGGTCCGCTCCTGTTTGACGAATTATTGAGAATTTTCTGTAAGTTGATAGCATGTCCCTTTCAGTAGTTCAACTAGAAACTGTTTTTAAGAGTTCAAGAATCAAAACCTGAGGCACCGATATCAAGTTGCGTGAAGCAGAATTTTTTACCATGTATGTTTTATAGTCTGAATATTTCATTACAAAAACTTACATTTCGTCTTGACAAATTTGGTTGTGTGTTTTCCCTCTACATGTTTAATGGATGCAATTCAGGAGCATAAAATTGCTTAAACTGCTCATATCAGATGCAGATTCAAGGAAACATAGTACAATGAATGGAAACTAGTAGTCAGCAAGGCTACTACTTGGAGACGCAACATATCGAGAAAAATATATTGAAGATTTAGCATTTAGTAGTAGTAGTAGTAGAAGTAGTACACAATTGACAGTTCATGTCTCTCGTATAGTTTTTCCCGTAGGGATAAAATCTAGGGAACGCCAGAACATCAATTCTGTCTTGATATAAATCTCCTATCCCAACCAATCTTTCATCTTAAGTTGTTCACAATCAACCTTCTTATTCTAACAGAAATCATATGAAGTCTTGACTGATACATTCAAACATCAAAAACAAGGAGAACAATAGGGAATTTTTATCGTAAGACATAGGGGATTTTTGAATGAATATTTTGTCCCTCTGTCCAAGGGCCGTCCTCAGCTTAAATATATAAAAGAAGAAAAACTTTCAACAACATACGACCAATAAAAACTAAAATAATTTTTTTTTCACAATTAGAATTTGAAAATACTAGCCTAAAAATATTTTTTGAAGACTTTGCCCCTACTAGTAATGACCATAGACATGAAGCAGGAAGTTCGAGAAGCCATTGAAATCAGACTTAAGATTAATAATAGTTTTTACTTAAATAGGGACTTGGGGGAATATTCACTAAATGCTCTATACACAAGTTTACTTAAAAACGATCTTACAAAATATTTTAAAAAACAGTAGACATTAACACAGAACCTGTCACAAATACACCTTTGAGGTTAGCTGCCAAAACGGCAAGATTAGCGATAAGAACGTGTTTTTTAATTATTCTTCTTTCATTTCAATGAATTGCCTTGTTTCATCTCACTTTATTTATCAGTCCTGGTTGAACTTCACTAAAGTAATGATGCTAAGACTGATTAAAGAAAAAAATCATTTTAGATTTTATTGGTCGTATGTTGTTTTAAGTCTTTCTTCTTTTATATATTTATCTTTTGCTGATGACGGCCCTTGGACATAAGTATTCAATGGACATAAATTGGCCAAAATATTCATTCACAAAATTTCCACTGTCTTACGAAAAGAATTCCCATTGTTCTTCTTGTTTTTGATGTTTGTAATGATAAAGTCGGTACTGATGCGTCTAATGGCTGTATTAAATAATTTTCAACCATATTAAATCTCGCGTGCTTAGTCAGCTTTTCAAAAATAATTCAAGAAGCTTTCAACAAAAGAAGGTTTTGGAATATGGGGCCTTTTTCAAGTTTCTCTGACAAAGATTTCAATAAAAACTTACATACCCCCAGGGCAAAACTTATAGCCCTTGCCCTGAAAACTGTGGGGGGAGTGTCCTGCTCAAAGGTATAATTTCCTGAACTTTAAACTGCGTGGAATAAAGAGGGCTAACTCAAAATTTTGATTGGATGAGTTTGGGGAAATCGTGGGCGTGGAAGGGGAGTTAGTTACCTTCCAATCACTCTCGACTATTCAAAAGAACACTAGCCATTTCAATTTCCAATTGAATGACCCCTTTTGGAAGTTTCTATGACAACGCGTTCTATAAAAATGTTGAATGCCCCCAGGGCATAACTTACAACCGTTGCTCTCAGGGCTGTTGGGGGGGGGGGTGTCATCCTCAAAGACCTAAGATCCTGAACTTTCAACTACGCTGAAGAACATGGGTATCTGAAAATTTTGATTGGATGTGTTTGGGGAAAAAGATGGGCTTGAGAGGGGGGTTAGTTGCCCTCCAATTACTTTTGACTATTAAAAAGGGCACCAGCCCTTTGAATTTCCAATCGAATGAGCGTTTTTTGAAGTTTTTCTACGACAACAATTTCTATAAAAACCTTATATGCCCTGAGGGCATAATTTAAAACGCTTGCCCTGAGGGCTGTCGGGGGGGGGGGGTCATCCTCTAAGACCTAATATCCCGAACTTTCAACTCCTTTGGACAAAATGGCTATCTTAAAATTTTGATTGGATGTGTTTCGGGAAATGGTAGGCGTGGAAGGGGTCTTAGTTGCCTTCCATTCACTTTTGACTATTAAAAAGGGCACAAGACACTCCGATTTTCAATTGAATGAGCCCTTTTCGAAGTTGATACGACAACTTCTTTGATACGAAGTGCCCTAGTCTAAAGGAAAAAATAATAAATAATACATTGTGCCAACATCGTTCTTATATGCTCCCAGTTCAAAACTTAAAATACTTGCCCTGAGGATTGTGGGGGAGTGCCCTCCTCAAAAGCATATTTTTCTATTTGGAAATCAACTCCGCCGAACAAAATGGCTATCTCAAAATTTGATTGGATGTGTTTCGGGAAATGGTGGACGTGGAAGGGTGTTATTTGCCTTGTAATAACTTTCGACTATTAAAAAGGGCACAAGCCACTCCAAATTGGCAGTTGAATGAGCCCTTTTCGAAGTTTCTTCGACAACTTTATCTATACGAAGTGCCCTGGGCCCTGGTCTAAAGGAAAAAATAATAAATAATACATTCTGCCAACACCGTTCTTTTATGCCCCCAGGGTATAATTTAAAACCCTTTCCCTGAGGGTTGTGGGCGAGTGACCTCCTTAAAAACATATTATCTATCTGGAAATCAACTACACTGAAAAAAATGGCTATCTCAAACTTTTGATTGGATGTGTTTGGGGGCATGATGGGCGTGGGGAAGGGGCTAGTTACTCTTCAATCATTTTCGACTATCAAGAAGGGCACTAGCCACTCCAAT
The DNA here is from genome assembly GCA_027921565.1 of Artemia sinica. Classification (NCBI taxonomy): domain Eukaryota; kingdom Metazoa; phylum Arthropoda; class Branchiopoda; order Anostraca; family Artemiidae; genus Artemia; species Artemia sinica. The sequence continues at coordinate 60,251,148 of CM051267.1, read as the reverse complement.
TTTCAATCGAAAGAGCCCTTTTGAAGTTTCTATAACAACTCCTTGGACAGAAAGTGTCCTGGTCTAAGATCACAAAAAAATAATACATTCCGCCAACTTCGTTCTTTACTTAGGCAGCGCTATTGCGCTGCCTATGATATGGTCAATCAGCCGGGTACCCAGAAGAATCCTTAAGCAATTTCATAGGTAGCGCAATCTTGCTGCCTAAGTAAAGAACGATGTTGGCACAATGTATTTTAATTTTTTCTTTCATACCAGGGCACTTCGTACCGAAGGAGTTACATCGAGAAGGGCTCATTCGATTGGAATGGCTAGTGCCCTTTTTAATAGTGGAAAGTGATTGGAAGGCAACTAACACCACTTTCGTACACACCATTTCCCTAAAACACATCCAATCAAAATTTTGAGATAGCCATTTTGTTCAGCGTCGTAGATTTCCTGATAGAAATTATGTTTTTGAGGAGGACACTCCCCCACAGCCCTCAGGGAAAAGGTTGTAAGTTATACCCTGGGGGCATATAAGATTTTTATAGAAAGTTTTGTCATAGAAACTTAAAAAAAGCCTCATTCGATTGGAAATTCAAAGGGCTGGTGCTCTTTTAAATAGCTGAAAGTGATTGAAGGGCAACTAACACCCCTCTTACGCCCACCTTTACCCCAAGCACATCCAGTCAAACTTCTGAGATAGCCAATTTGTTCACGTAGTTAAGAGTTCTAGAAAGTAGGTCTATCAGGATGACAACCCCCACAGCCCTCAGGGCAAGGGTTGAAAGTTGTGCCCTGGGGATATTGAGGTTTTATAGAAACCGTTGTCGTAGAAACTTCAAAAAGGGTTCACTCGATTGGAAATTAAAATGGCTGGTGTCCTTTTTACTAGTTGAAAGTGATTGGATGGCAACTAACACCCGTTCCGCGCCCATCATTTGCCCAAACACATCCAGTCAAAATTTTGAGATAGCCATTTTCTTCAACGCAAACGAAAGGACCGGAAATTATATCTTTGAACTGGACACTCCCCCTACATTCTTCAGGGCAAGGGTTTTAAGTTATGCCCTGGGGCATATAAGGTTTTTATAGAAAGTGTTGTCGCAAAAACTTGAAAAAGGGCTCATTCGATTGGAAATTCAAAGGGCTAGTGCCCTTTTTCATAGTTGAAAGTAATTGGAAGGCAACTGACTCCCCTCTCACGCCCACCATTCCCCCAAACATCTTTGGGGGACTTCATTTCGAAATTTTTTGATATCAGGGCGCTTCGTATCGAAGGAGTTTCGGTAGGAACTTCAAAAAGGGCTAATTCGATTGGAAATTGGAACGGCTAGTGTCCTTTTTAATAAGTGATTGAAGGGCAACTAAAACCCCTTCCACGTCCACCTTCCATGTCAAAAGTGATTGAAGGGCAACTAAAACCCCTTCCACGCCCACCATTTTCCCAAACACATCCAACCAAAATTTTGAGATAGCTGTTTTGTTCAGCGTAGTTTATATCCAGATAAAAATTATGTATTTGAAGAGGAACCCCCCCCCCACAGACCTCAGGGCAAGGGTTGTAAGCTATGCCCTGGGGTTATATAAGGTTTATATAGGAAGCTTTGTCTTAGAAACTTCACAAAGGGTTCATTCGATTGGAAATTCAAAGGACTAGTGCCTTTTTTAATAGTCAAAAGTGACTGGAGGGCAACTAGCCCCCCTTTCACGTGTGGCGAAGAGGAACCCCCCTCCCCCCCAGACCTCAGGGCAAGGGTTGTAAGCTATGCCCTGGGTTATTTTAAAGGAAGCTTTGTCTTAGAAACTTCAAAAAGGGTTCATTCGATTGGAAATTCAAAGGGCTAGTGCCTTTTTTAAGAGTCAAAAGTGACTGGAGGGCAACTAGCCCCCATCTCAGGTGTGGTAAAGTAGTATTATGGTTGTTGAGGTCATGTTGTTGTAGATGCCTTTATTCTCCCTTTATAGGGGAGATAATCTATGGCCCTAAGGTAATTAAACTTTGGTAGCGTGCCTTAGGCTATGACCGGACTAATGAGGCGTACCAGCTGGGTATATTTGACGGACTAAATGTAGATTGTAGAGTGGTCGGCTATAATACAATGCTTTTATTCAGTTAACATATACAAGTGCAAGGTTCAATAATATATATATATATATATATATATATATATATATATATATATATAATATATATATATATATATATATATATATATATATATATATATATATATATATATATATATATATATATATATATATATATATATATATATATATATATATATATATATATATATATATAAAATATATATATATATAATATATATAAAAAATATATATATATATATATATATATATATATATATATATATATATATATATATATATATATATATATATATATATATATATATATATATATATATATATATATATATATATATATATATATATATATATATATATATATATATATATATATATATATATATATATATATATAGATATATATATATATATATATATATATATATATATATATATATATATATATATATATATATATATATATATATATATATATATATATATATATATATATATATATATATATATATATATATATATATATATATATATATATATATATATATAGCGTGTGGCTTCGCAGCAAAAATACTGATAAGGAAGGGTTGGACTTGTATGATCTATCTCTCTCTTACGGGCTGGAACAACTTGTCGATTTCGACACGTTTCACGGCCCAAACGGATAATCTTGTCTTGACCTCTTCCTAACAGATCACCCTGACTCCTTATGGGTAGACGCTCATACTTTCACCAGTGACCACGTTGCCGTCCTTGCAAGTGGAAACCTACGTATTCCGCCTCCAGTAGAGCTAGAGCGAACAATCTGGCTGCACAAAAGAGGTGATTGGGACGGTTTGAGAAACACTCTTTTTTCTCAGTAGTGGAGAGACATCCTCCTGGAAGGCTCGGAGAAAGCTGCAGAAAAGTACCAGCAGGCCATAGTTGACTCTGTCAAAAAGCATATCCCTTCAAAGCGGATCCAGGTGTCCAGTAAGGACAAACCTTGGTTCAACGCCCAGTGTAAGAAGACAATCCGAGCAAAGCAAAAGGCTCACAAGCGATGGCTACTTTCGAAGAGCGAAGAGGACAGAATTGCATTCATGAATGCGCGCAAAGATGCAGTTCGAGCGATACGGCAGTCCCGGGTTCAGTATAAGGAGAAATTCGCCACCAAGCTTCAACTTGCTTCGGCAAAGAGTTGGTGAAGAATTGTCAAGGAGGGTTTACCCTCGTCCAAGGGGACAGCAATTCCTTCTCTTCAGACTAACGGGACAGTGGTACAAGATCCACAGGCAAAGG
>CM051267.1:60175273-60242773 GCA_027921565.1 Artemia sinica | reverse complement strand
CATAAGCGTTTGAACAAAAAAATCCCCCCCTCAAAAAAAAAGAAAATTTTTGAATAGTGGCGTTTTACTAGAAATATTTTCAACACGACCGATAATTTTTTATCTCACCAAAACAATATATCACTCTTTTCTTAATCAAATCATGTATTTATATTGTATACAACTAATATCTTTAGCCAGAAAAAAAAACAAACAGATGCCTCATTCTGCGATCGCGTGCACAAACTTGGTTTCCGCAGCAATAAAAAAAGCCGAGCATTTTACAATCGGGTTTTAGCTGCACAAAGTACTTAGCCCTAAAAGCCTAATTTCTTCTCTATAGGCTAAAATTGTCAAGTTCTACATTAGAAACCGCCATATTGCTGTGAAATATGGAATTGTTGAGCCTCTTAGTGCCGTGGAGGAGGTAATTCAGAATTACGTGAAAAAACTAGAGCTCCTGGATCACGAGTGGGCCCACCTTCTCAAATAGTTGTGTTATTGTGTAGTTCTTTCTGTTTGTATTTGTTTTTTCTTGCCAGTTTTTGCTTTTTCTTTCTTTTCTAGTTCGTGCTCTGTCTTTTTCTGTTTATTGTAAGACAGGTTATTAATAAAATTCATTCATTAGTGCGACCATGTGCACTCCGATATTTGTTTTAAGCGCCGTAGATTCCACCGGAATTCGTACCCAAACCAACTGAGGCTGATGTGAGCCACTCCCTGCTTTTTTTAACGATAGTGAGCCTTGGATCTTTGATTATTACATGAAGTACTTAAAACTAAGAAATAAAGGAAAGGATTTAGGGTATTTATCTGATCTGTCTAAAGCTAAGGATTCCCGCAAAAACAATTTTAGGCTGTCAGTCGTCTTTCCTGAGGTACACCATGTTTTCAAGTTCTGAGATCAGACACTATTACCCGTTCGGCAGCATTACGTGACAGCTTTTAGATTAGATATTGACTGATAAGTTGTGACGTACTCTTGTGCCGTATGACGAAAAAAACTGAGCTTGAAATCCAAAGCTAGTGAGCAAAACTGGAAGGGTAAAATCCCCAGGAAAAAGCAAACTTGTGACTCTGCTTCCTTACTTTCTATGTTTGAAAATAGTTACGAGACTCCGATGCCACTCTCGGTGCCAAACTCGGACCTCTGCTGAATGCTTTGTAGGTTGTGTCCTACAAAACTATTTTAAGTGCAATTTGAAGAATCAACTCCCAGTTGGAAAGCTTTCAACACAAGAATCATTCCTTTCTGGTGTAGCAAAACCACCGTAGGTTACTTACCCTTGCTTCTCTATTCACCAACATCCTGTAAAGTCGTAGCCTCTGCCATTAGCCTCTGTCCAAAAACAGCAGTGAAGCTAGGAAACAAGTACACAGTCATCAGTCAGGATCCAGCTGCTTATGAAATAAGCTATAGCCTACGGAAGTCCCAGCCCGAAAAATTTTCTGATCTAGTTTCCTTATTGGGTGGTTTTCACAAGCTTATATGAACTATGATAAAGTGGTTGGATATCTCATGGATGGAGCAGGACTAAAAGAAGTCATTGTTGCGGCAGAGATTCTCAGGGAAGGTACTGCAAATAAGGGTTCTTTCAGGAAAAGTACAATTACGAGGCACTCCATGCTCATTTCCAGATCTACGGAGGAATGAACGCACTCTGGGGGCAGGCATTTGAGAATTAGCTTGAAACATCTTTCTTCGTTTTAGTGTCTTTTACAATCGAGAAACTTCGAATCCTGAGTGATGCAATTGAAACGCTTTAAAAGTGATTCTAGTTCTGAAGCATGTAAGCAGATAGGAGATAAGTTGAACAGAATTGCTCTGCTTTTCTCGAAGTACAACGAGTCCAGATCTACCATGAGGAATCATAGCCTCTGGATCAACTATTAGATCTTATCCGTACAGAAAACGACTATCTTTATGCTGAAAGAGCTGCAAACTGGGGATTAAACCTAAATGCTACAAAAAAAGATGATTCCTGTTTTCGTCGCATCTGGAAACTATAAATGCGCCACAGCTGCGCTTAACTACCTAGAAGAAATGCTACGCCTGCCTGAAAAAGTGCCAGAAGTTCACACAGAGTTTGTAAGTGGCAATTTTGTTGTTAGGGAAGAAACATAGCCATTTTGTAGCATTGCATGCGTTCTGGCTTTAGAGTCACTTGTGAATCTGGACATCAAAGATCATCGAGGAATTTCTGGTATCGTTGGTGCGACAACGAATGAAAATGACAGAGATCGATATCTGGCTACTCTCTCTTTTCTCGCAGCAGTCACCCGAACGCTCAAAGAAAACCTGAATATGGATGACGATGCAAACACCCAAATTGCATACAAGCCTGACTATAGACTTCGAGAGACTTTGCGGGAGTGGCTAGTTATATTGTGTTTAAAGAAACCAAGGCTTGACTTTGAACTTGAGACTGCTTGTTGCCAGTGGCCATGGAAATTAATTGTTCATTTATTAGTACTTCTTGACTTTTTTAGGACTACTTTTAAGCACTGAATTTGATATTGAGCTGGGATCAGAAATTTATACTGGCAACGGGGGTCGTTGCTATCAAACTGAAGGATACTGCACTTTGGTATCTTGAACTCAAGAAGCCAATCTTATGCCCAAGTTTCAATTTTAAGAAGGTCAGACGGCAGGCTTTGTTGATTAGCTAGTCAAAACAGCTTGGAGTCATTAGCATAGAAAGTGATGTTGTTTTTATTTTATTAATCATGTCGTTGATATACATGAGAGGAATATAGTAGGACTCTATACAGTGCCTTGGGGAACTCTACTCACAATATCACATATTCTGGAGAAAAACTTCTCACCATTGGCTGAGAGGAGTAAAATCTGCTGAGTCTGACCAGTATGAACGTCCATACTGCAGGCACCAGGTACCTACGTACCTGCTGCCAAAAGGTTTAACCTGAGGAGGCCCCTTGTCAAAGACCTTAGCCAGATCCAATATAATCAAGTCCATGGGACTTTTTGTATCCAAACTGTCAGCTATTATATCATTTGTCTCAAGGAGATGAGTTTCAACCAATTTATCTGACTGAAATTTATGTTGGTCAGGGTATAGAATATTATTACTGAACAGATAAGCCAGAATGTCAACATTCTCAATCCGGTCAAATGTTTTAGCCACTGCCGAAATAAGTCCAATAATTTTTCAGTCTTCACTTTGGTGCGGTGGCTTTTCTCGAAAATTGGGGTGAGGTAGTTTAGCTTTAGTCTACAGGTATTTTTCTTGAATTAAGCAACAGTTGGAATACATTACACAGTAGTGGTGCAATTTCTTTAATAAGCTATTTCAGCAGTCTTAGCTGCTAGTTATCAGGACCAGAGGACTTGTAGATTCCAGCTCTTCAAGGCCCTTTTTGGAAAACTGCAGGTGAGAGTTGAATAGATGGTATTGGCTTAAGCATGTCATAGAACGGGCTAGAAAGGAGAGAACCATCTGATTCAGATGTAAAAACCGATATAATTTGCTTGTTGAGAAATTCAGCAATACTGTTCAATTTATTAACCTCCCCCCTCTCCCCCATAATATGCAAATTGTGTCTTTACTGACTTTCTGCTGTGGTGTTTACTACATGCATACTTCCAGAAGGTTTTGTGGTTGTTCTTACTGTCATCAGCTAACTGGAGCTCAAATCTTGCGTTAAGTTGCTTAGTTAGATTTCTTAATTTATTTCTAGCTTTTGAAAAATTTTATAAATGTTCCTCTTTCCCTCCTATATTGTACTTTCTCCAGTACCGCCTTTTTGTACTTCTTTCCTTTCGTATTTCGGAGGTCATGAAAGGCAGTGTTTCTAGTTTTGGTTGTAAGTCTCATTGACTTGTGCTTTTTTAGAAGTGAAAGTAACATATCTCTTAGGTTATTGCATTGTAGGTTGTAATCCCCTTGAAGTAGATCAGACCAGAATTACCTTCTTTGTCTTTTCTAATTGCACTGTAATCTATGTGAGTTTTTTTTAATGTAGTTATTTTTCACTTTACGAAAGGAGAGGTTCTCTCTTAGGATTAAATAGCTTCTTTTTCCTATAGGGGGTATATATTTTGTTATCTACAGCTCGGCTTTATCCCATAAGAAAATTAGGTCCAGTAAATTCTGCCTAATTCAACATTAAATTCCGGAAAAGTCGATTTCTAGTTGGTTGATCAACAATCTGGTAGAAACAATCTCGTGAAGATACTCTGTAAATAGATTAATACCCTGCTTCTGTTTGGAAGTACAAATACATAAAAGCATCCCTATATCCACGTGACACCTGGGAAGTTAAAATAACCTGCTATAAGAGGGTTTGCTGCGTAATTCAAATAGCCTTATACAGCATTGTTGCTATGGGTGTGCTCGGTTTCTTGGTAATCTGGGGCAGAAGGACTTCTATTAATACTGCCTACTCTAGTTTTTACTTCATTATTACAATCAGATAGGTGAAACCATACGGATTTGAACAAATTGGGAGTTACTAGGGAAGAATAAGAACTATATACAAAAACATGTCTTAAAAAATGCTAATGTACCACGTTGGCAATCAAAGGACTTCAGCTTAGATACAATACCATAGCTTGGAATCTTGAAGTAGGAATTTTGTAGCCAGTTAGTACAATACTTGGTACAAATTTTGGTCAACAGCACCATATCGTATTTCATAGAATTAATCATAGGTTTTAACGCATTTAAACTATTAGGAAGTTGATCAAGGGTAGTAATTCGAGCTAGAAGATCTGGATTTACCCGTTTTTGGTTTTTATAACTCGGGTTACTGGTGCTGTTGCTTGTCTAGCCTGGATTCTTATCTGTTCCACTGAAAGAGTTTGCTGATTCATTCATGTTGGCGGTATATATAGCTTGTTTCACTTCCTAGTCATTGTTTACTAATCATCCTGGAACGGTTTTTGGTAGAGTTATCACTAGTAGCTTTTGTAATACTAATATTTACAGTATTTACATGGTTGATGGCCTGGGGTTCTACATTTGTATAAAGGCCGGAGAAACAACTTCTCTTTGGATTTCCGTTTTTATGGCACAATACAGAAGTCACAGATTGCGAAATTTCAAAAGCAGCCTTTCTCTCTTTAAGCTCTGTTGCACGATCTTTATACTTTTATTGGTCCTGTTTCGATCGATCTTTGCGAAATTGTACTGGCCCTTTCTTTAAGCAAGACTATTCTAAGATTTGTTTTCAATTTCAATTTCAATTTATAACTGGGATTTATTTTACTATATACATAAAAAACAAACAAACAAAATACCCCCAGAAGCAAGCTTGTGCGGGGGTAATCCCTTCTAGACACATAAAAAATCATAATAACAAAATAAGATCCAAAATAATAACTCTTTTCAATTAATATGAATACAAATACAAGTTCTGCCCTCCAACTCAAAAAACTAGTACTAACATACTATACGGAGCCACTCGACAATAATCACGTACCCCCCCCCCCCTTTTTAGCCAATTCATTAAAAATAATAAATTACTAAACAATACGATCTCAATAAACTACGGAACAGCAGCAGGTCATCCACACATTTAAGTTCCACTGGTAAACTATTCCAAGCACTCGGACCGGCATGACGGATAGAAAAAAATGATCTTGTCGCTTGCGGAATCGGTCTTCGAAATTCTTCCAAATTTCTAGTTCCATACTCATGAACATCACCCCCACTCACAAAACATTCCCTTAAAACAAACAGGAACACTACCATAAAGATACTTAAACAGAACTGTGTTTTATAAAATTAAAAAGACCGATACCGGTAGAATCTTCAGCGTCATAAAACTCATTACGAACAGATGATCCTCTATTATCCTTACCAATCAAAAGCCTTATTGCCGAATTTTGTAGTACACGCAGGGGCAGAAGATGCGTTCCAAAAGTAGACGACCATACTAAAGAACAATATAATAGATATGGATGTACAATTGAAAAATACAATAATCTTAATATACTAGTTGGGAGAAAATTTTTCAGTTTACGCATAATTCCAACATTACGTGCAAGTTTCATAGACACACAATCAATATGATCTACAAAACTTAAAGTTTCATCAATAATAATCCCCAAATATCTAACACTCCTCTTTCGTGGAATCATTGATGTACCATTACTTAATTTATTCACCCATGGGTAATAACTTGGAGATCTGCTATATATCAATAAACTAGACTTATTACAATTAAGTTTAAACCTATTACTTCTCATCCACCTTTCTATATTCTTAAAACCTTCTCGTAATTGCGACATCAATTCATTCTCAGTCCTACCACATACGGTTAATTTCGTGTCGTCAGCAAACATAACTAGGGCTTTACTAGGTTTAAGTGCCTCTAGAGGAGGTTTAATAATAGTATACAACCCATCAACTGCACTTGACAAATCATTTATATAAATAGAAAACAAAAGTGGGCCTAGGGGTGATCCCTGGGGAACTCCACAATTTATAAATCTACTGTCAGAACGTGCATCATTAACCTCCAAAACATTGACCTTGAATTTAAGAATGAATCTAACAACTTCAAAGCATTTCCCCTAATACCACAATTTTCTAACTTCATTAACAAAATATCATAAGATACAGTGTCGAACGCTTTCGCAATATCCAGAAAAATTGATGCAACTTTAAGGTTATTGTCTAATGCATCATTAACATATGTAGTCAAAAACAACATTGCATGCTCACTAGAATAACCTTTTCTGAAACCAAATTGATTTTGATAAAAAAATAAATTCTTTTCAAGATACTTTTCTAGCCTTATATATACTAGCTTCTCGAAAATTCTAGCAATAACTGGTAGCAGCGAAATGGGACGGTAATTACTTATATCATTTTTATCACCCCCCTTAAATATTGGAACAATCTTCGCTCGTTTCAAACACTTTGGAAACACACCACTTTTAAAACAACCATTTATTAGTGAAACCAGTTGTTTAATAACACATTGTAGAACAAACTTTAGCACTCTTATAGATATTAGATCAACACCTGAAGCTTTATTTTTCATAGCCATTATTACATCTGTTATTTCACTTTCCGTCACTTTAGTCATTAAAATAGAAGTATCACAACTGGGAGGAAGATATTGATCAAAAGTACCATCACTCCTATCACAATAAATAGATCCGGCAACATTATTACCTACACTAGAAAAATAATCACACATCTGATTGGAAAGTTGAACTGGAGTTTGATCTGACTGAAGATTTGGCAACGTAACTCTTCTCTTGCCAATAAGAGGCCTGAGGAGACTCCACGTCTTTGCCGGGTTACCCTCACTCTTTTTAAATTCTTTAGCTAAATACTCAATTCTAGCCTTCCTCAATAATTTATTTAAAGCAACATTATACTTACGATAAATTTGCTGGTTTAGTATGCTTGCCTCAATTATACTCTTTTTATATAATTCATGGCGCCTTTTCATAGATCTAAGAAGACTACTGGTAATCCACGGTTTTCTTGCAGAATCATATTTACTCTTATTTTTTTTTTTACGCATCCGGCAATTTTCTCTTAGACTACTACACAATTGATCATACCACTTACAAAATTTTAAGATCCGGATCACTTATTGCATTCAAAAACTCCCAATCCATACACTCTAATTCATTCTTAAATCGTACAAGAGAATCCGCGTCCACAGTCGGTACAATTGGGCTACAAAAAACTCCCAGCTGTATAATTATGGTCCACTTCAGCAGAAAGAAACACTCCACAGTGGTCTGAAACATCATTTACCAGCACTCCTGGTTTCCAAAAATTCACGTTCGTGAATATATTATCAATTAAACTAGCTGACGTGTTACAAATCCTTGTACAAATATTTATACCTGGGAACAATCCGAAACTAGACATTAAATTTAACAAACTAGTAGTTGCACGATTACTAAGTACCATCATATCTATGTTAAAATCACCCGCTATGAAACTTGGGCAACCTGATACATTCAACATTTCCAATTGCTGCTCCAATAACTCTAAAAACTCTATCTCTGAAGCAGAAGGCGGCTTATACAAAATAAGAACCAAAAACTTGGATCCATTTCTACTTATTTCCAACACCATTGACTCAAAAATCATTTCACGATAAATGCAAATATCCTGTCTAGTCTTAACTGCAAAACCTGATTTAATATAAACTGCTAATCCTCCATGCTGTCGAGTCTCCCTATTCCTATTAATAAATTCATAACCATTAATATCTAACAAAGACGAATTATCGTTCCGAAGCCATGTCTCAGTCAACGCCACACATCAAAATTCGGATCCGAACACAATTCTGAAATATAATGTAGAGAACTATTTAACCCCCGGCAGTTTAGATGTAATATATGCAGAGTTTGTGGCCCCCGCCGCGTCACATAATCCTTAAGATCACTTGCAAATACATACTTAGAATTTTCCAAACAAACCTGATTATTTCCATCTCCATCAAACTCTCGATTTAATGTCTCATTCATTCGATCCGCAAACTTTACGTGACTATTCTCAAGCAGCGCCAGTCTCTCATTATTTAATACCATTATCAAATTTCAACGCACATTGTAGGGCAGAACTTGTACTCAGCAACAAAAATCCCAAATATTCAATCATATAACGGAACGAAAGTAATATAAAAAAAAACAAAAGAAACATAGAAAAAACCAAAATAACGAAAAAAACACAACGAAAACATGCTTATTGTCAAAACACATACTTTTTAATACTCTGGTATGTTAACTTCAGGGAACCTGATTATTAACTTCATCATAACATAATATTCACTTATTATATTTCACTAGCAAACAGACTAAGGGAAATTTCATCTAATATCATTTCAGAACGCCACTCCACTACCTCTAGCGCCTCTCCGACCAGCTTGGATACGCCCACTGCTAGTCGCCATTTCACCATCTTGGGGATTAATAAGCTCCTGTACAAATTCACCAGCATTGTACTTTGTAACTGAGCCATCTGGACGCCTTATGAACAAGCAGGGGGGCACGGACTTAGAGACCCAACTTTCTATGCCGCGTTCACGTAGCTTCATGCGAGTCAAGATCAGCTTTTTTCGTGCTTCTCGAACACATTGCGGAGCATCATCTGATATATAAATATTCTGAAAACCACAAATAGACTTTCCTTGCAGTTTCCTCGCGTTCTTCAGCAGTAGTAATTTAGAGCTTTTCGAAAATAAAAGTCAACTTTCAAGAATTTCTTATCTGGTTTAAAGTCCAAAATCTTAAATGACGGAAATCATCTAAACCCAGACCCTGCACAACAATCTCCTTGAAAATTGTAGCACCTTCATTTTCATCCTTTGCTTTAATATTCCAAATCAAAATATTGTTTTCTGAAGGCTTGCTTTCTAAATTCATCATTCGTGTCGAGATACTAGTCAACTCGGATCTCAAAAGCTGATTTTCATCAACGAGGACTTTCACTTGATTTGTCATATTCTTATTCTCATTCTCAATTGCAGCAACTTTCGGTTCTAGCGCTGAAACTATCGATATCGAGTCAGTTACTGTAGTTTCTAGGCTTTTAACACGATCCTCAAGGCCTCTGAACCCAGTTGTTAATACATCCAATTTAGAGCTATTTGCAGTAACAATCTCCAAGATTTTGCTGAAATTATCTGATAGACTTTTTAGTTCGTGTCTCTCATTGCTAGATTCCGTGGATTCCTGAGACACATCCAAATTAATCTCTTGCATAGACCCATCTTGTAGACGAACTTTTCTCTTTCTGCCCATTGTGTGTTAAAAAAAAAAAAAAAAAAAAAAAAAAAGTTCAGTTTCCTTCAGTCTCAATTTCACGCAGTCAGACACTTGCTAATCACAAGATGCTCTCGCTCGCCACTGCTAAACTCGTTAATCCACAAAACAGGTTCCCCGAGCATAAAAAGGTCTTACTCGCTTGGGTTCATTTTGATAACTTGCTTAAAAGCAGTGATGCCCAACAGCATAGGTGTTTCCATGTTTCACTTATTGGGTCAGATACACAGAGAGTCTTTCCTTACTGTTCCAGGTACTAAGGAATCACTCAATTGATAGGTATATAGTTCATAATTCTATTTCTAAATGCCTACTAAAATTGCAAAGGCCTACCTTAGAATGTGCCAGCCATATGCTCCGGCACTAGAGTTATCGAGTGGGTCCTAACTTAGGCAAATCAACGCTCAGGATGCAGCGTGTTAACACAAATGGTGGTATGAAGTGAGCAATCCCTCGTATTTAAATCAGCTGGATTTTTTCACGAAAAGTTAATTGCGCAATCTAACCAAGTACTTTGGCCTATTTTCTTTTTTGTTACGAGTCAATAACTCCTTTTTTTGTTAACTCAGGTAGTCAAGATACGCTAGGCAATTCATTCGGAATCATAATCCTTTGACGAAACCTGAAAACATTGCCAAATCTGAACTAGCTTCACTGAGAATAGAATTCACTGAAAAGCGTACTGGTTAAAAATATCCAATTTAAGAGCAGATGCGTACACTTTGAACTCTGAATCAATACTCATCATTTTATTAACAGGAAAATATGATATAGTAAACGAAAGGGGGTGGTGCTCTATTATGGGTTTGATGCTGGTCCGGGCATACTATTGTAGCCGACAAACGTTTGTTATGGGGCCGTACTTGATTCTTTAGTTGTCTAAGAGAAACTGACTGACAGGGTTAGAATCATCACATAAAATGATAATACCGAATGTAAAAATACTTTTTTTCGTATATCTTGGTCATTTCGGCACGAAAGATCTTTTGTTCTTCACTTTCTAACGATTGTTGAAAGTAAACCTTGAGTGATTGAACTTCTGCTTGCACAATTTGCCTTGTTTCATCCGTGCTACGTTTTGGAATCTTGCTACTTCCAAACTATTCACTTTTTTTTACAGAACATAGCTCAGCTTTGAGTGCAATCTCGGTTTGCGCAGTGGTATTAAAACGACTAGTCAAAAGATTTTGCTAATGCCTGCCTAATCACTGAAGCTGTATCTTGAATATTAGCTGCAAATTGAGGGCAGAAATGGGTCTATATATTTTTTGGTAATAAAAAAACATCCACTTACAGCATGCATTGTAGATTGAAGCTTTAAAATCTTTTTCTAGGTCAGAAATGCACAACAGATATCTGCACATTTTTGGGGAACTTTCTCTAGGACGCTTTGTTTTACACGGTATGTCTGACGTGAAGCGCTTAGGGAATACATCTTTTTCTAGATGGTAGCCTGCATGGAATTCAAAAAAGGATTGTCACAAGGGCTCAATTAAAACTAAATGGTTAAAGACGAAAATAGCCTGTTTAGTGGTTTTATTGTCACTTTCTTCAGGTAGGGATCAAACTTATGATTAGTTAACTATTTAGAAGTCGCTGATTACCTCGCTGGGTCTGATTCAATATTTCACTTGGGATAGGCTAAAGGTCTACCAAATCATGTTATTAAGTTAGGACTAAAGTGAATACACAATTTGATGCCTTTTGGTAAAGTTCTACCAAATCATATTATTGAGTTAGAAATAAAGTGAATACACCATTTGATGCCTTTTTTATGCTGATTATGAATATAATAGCCTAATCATTTCTATTGGAAATGAATTTCAGCCCCCCCCATATATACCTACCTAACCCTAATGGCATATATAGGGGGGGGGGAATTGGCATATAGGGGGGGGGGGGCTGAAATTCATTTCTGATAGAGATGGTTATTATATTTGTAATCAGCATAAAAAAAGGCATTGAATGGTTGTATTCACTTTTGTCCTAACTCAATAATATGATTTGGTAGAACTTTACTGCCTTTTTTTATGCTGATCACAAATACAATAATCATTTCTATCAGAAATGAATTTCAGCCCCCCCCCCCCCTATATATACTTAACCTAACCTAACCCTGAATTGGCATATATAGGGGGGCTGAAATTCATTTCTGATAGAAATGATTATTATATTCATAATCAGTATAAAAAAAGGCATCAAATGGTGTATTCACTTTAGTCCTAACTCAATAATATGATTTGGTAGACCTTTACTGAATAATTTATATTATGGCTATTCTTTTACTCATCTTTATGCTAAGGTCTTACATCTTTTGACAAAGAATGCTTAAAATTGAAATCTTAACACTAAGATATTACATCTTATAGTGTTCTTTGGCAAACATCTTTAATCATTCTGCTTGGGAAGGTGCCCAATGGATATTCTTAAAAAAATTACATTCCATAGAATATAAAAATAATATCCAACTACACTTAGTATCAAGATAAATTATCATGCTAGACAGATAATAACATTTTTAAGACTCTTACACCTTTTCCTACCTAGCTGAATATTTGACTGTCTGTGCAATATACAGAACAGGCTATCTACCTAGTTTAGATAATAACATAGCTTAGTGTTTCAGATATATATCCAACTAGGCAGATAAAAATGTTCTCTAAGCAGTTTGGGGTTAATATCCAACTAGCCAGATAATTCATTTCTCTTAGCCACAGCATGAACATCTAACTAGGTGGGTAATAGCAAGTCTTAACACTCCTGATATATATCCAACTAGGAGGATAAGAAAATTCCATTATACAGTTTTGGGATAATATCCAACTAGCCAGATAAATTGTTTCTCTTAGGCACAGCAAGAATATCTAACTAGGTGGATAATAATGTAGCTTAGTGTTTCTGATATTTATCCAACTAGGCAGATAAGAAGATTCTCTAAGCAGTTTTGGGATAATATCCAATTAATCAGTCAATTGTTTCTCTTAGGCACAGCATGAATATCTACCTAGTTGGATAATAATGTAGCTTAGTGTTTCTGATATATATCCAACTAGGCAGATAAGAAGATTCTCTAAGCAGTTTAGGGATAACATGCAACTAGCCAGATAAATTGTTTCTCTTAAGCACAGAATGAATATCTACCTAGGTGGATAATAATGCAGCTAAGTTTTCTGATATATATTGAAGATTCTCTCAGCAGTTTTGGGATAATATTCAACTAGCCAGATAAACTGTTTCTGTTAGGCACAGCAGGAATATCTACCTAGTTGGATAATAATGTAGCTTAGTGTTTCTGATGTATATCCAACTAGGCAGATAAGAAGATTCTCTAAGCAGTTTGGGGTCAATATCCAACTAGCCAGATAAATTGTTTCTCTTAGGCAGAGAGAATATCTGCCTAATTGGGTAATAATGTTGCTTAGTGTTTCTGATATATATCCAACTAGGCAGATAAGAAGATTCTCTAAGTAGTTTGGAGTTACTATCCAACTAGCCAGATAGGCTAATTCATTTCTCTTAGGCACAGCATGAACATCTAACTAGGTGGATAATAGCAAGTCTTAACACTCCTGATATATATCCAACTAAGATGATAAGTAAATTCCATTAGGCTATGCAGATTTGGGATAATATCCAACTAGTCAGATAAATTGTTTCTGTTAGGCACAACATGAATATCTGCCTAGTTGGATAATAATGTTGCTTAGTGTTTCTGATATATATCCAACTAGGCAGATAAGAAGATTCTCTAAGTAGTCTGGGGTTAATCTCCAACTAGCCAGATAATTCATTTCTCTTAGGCACAGCATGAACATCTAACTAGGTGGATAATAGCAAGTCTTAACACTCCTGATATATATCCAACTAGGATGATAAGTAAATTCCATTAGGCTATGCAGTTTTGGGACAATATCCAACTAGCCAGATAAATTGTTTCTGTTAGGTACAGTAAGAATATCTAACTATATGGATAATGCAGAGTCTTAGATTCTTCTTATATATACTTAACCAGGCAGGAAGTTACTTAACTACCTAGTTTGATTAATATCAGAAGTGCTAGGACAAAGTGTTATCCACCAAGTTAGATGTTCATGCTATGTCTAAAAGAAAAAAATTGTCTGACTAGTTGGATATTATCACTAGTTTGCATGAAGAATTTACTTATCTGTCTAGTTAGATATATATCAGAAGCATTAAGTTAGAGTATTATCCACCTGGTTAGAGATATTAAGTTGGCTCTTATGCTTTATTGTATTTGGCTAGCAAGATAAAACTATTTTTCTTTAAGTTTTAATTATTTTCCTACTTGGATAATTTCTTATTTGCTTAAAAGAATTTTTCAGATAGCTAACTAGTTGGATAATTTGGCAATATCTAAGTATGGTTGGATATTATTTTTACATTCTACAGAATAGAAATTTTTAGATATTATTCATTAGGTATACTCCCCATTATTGAGCTGTAAGATCTTAGAACAAAGATGAGTTTAAAAGAATAGAAATCTTTGCAAAGATGTGAGATCTGAGATGTAAGATCTTAGTAGGCCTACAAAAGAACAGTCCTGTTATGAACTTAGAGAGAAGTCACTTCCTATTTTACATCCACATTAAATCTTCTATATGTTCTTTTGTGAAAAAGTAACAACATCTTGGTAATGATCAATGAATCCTACCTTTAGTTCCTTATATATTGTTTTTTTCTTTATACAAAAGGACAGGAAAGATTTAAAGGAATTTTATATGGAAAGTCATAATTTTTATAATATGTTGTCATTTGGATATCTCTATTTTAATACCAAGACAGATTTTCTAGCCCAAAAGAAATGGTAGCATTTAGGAATTATAACTCCAATGGTTTCACCTGAATGTTTACCAAGTCTTACTTAATTGAGATTTTTGTTCCAATTTATTGTAAAATTCTAGTTTAGCTACTTTTTACTATCTTAGAAAGAGGTTAGGTTAGGAAAATTCAACTTCTGTAATGAATCCAGGCCCATAAACACATTCTGGGAAGGTATTGGCAAGCTTCTATGTTAATGCTTTTCTGATTTTTAAGTCTTAGAATTTTTGTATACTTGACAGATCTAGGTCTACAGTAAAGGCACCAATGATTTGACTGTACAGTTTTAGAGCCACTGTCAAAATTTTCCTTCAAAACAGGATACTCTGCTTAGTTGTGACTTGGAACCCCATCTCTTTAAGCTGTCATTATTTTTTGACAATGCAAAATGTGGAAACTATATCCAAGAAACTCAGATAAGAAAACCATGTTCAATTCAATCAGTTTCCTGCTTTCAACACTAAAGGAGCCTCCAACAATTTGTTAGCTATGTAATGCTCCAACTGTCATTACTTTGTTATTTTTTTGCAAAAAAAAAAGTTGGGATCAACACCAATGCATCAAGATACAACTCATCTTCTCTAAAGTGTAGCCACGTTGGCTTTTTCTTGGTAAGATTAAGTTAGAATGGCAACTATTATTATATTGACAAAACTCTGTTCCAACTGTCAAAAATTTTTGTCTCATCTAGTGGAATACAAGACCAACTAAAAATGTTCCTTGGGCCAAATTCAAATTTAGCTATTGGCTTCTATTACGAGATTCATTTCTTTTGGGAATATCTTGTAGTAACCTTGTCAAAATTTTTCAAAGACAGCATCAAGCCTATTGAAATATAGATGACTCTGTCAAAACTTCACTGAATATGTAAAACAGATGAGAAGCAATTGGTGTTAAATTTCAAGGGTCCTCTGACAAAAACATAGTTGTCAAATTTACAGGTATTTTCTCAAAAATGAGAGATTTCGATGATTATTATTTGTAATAATATTTCACAGGAAATAAACATTTAAAAAGGTTTTTTTTAAACCATTATTTTACTGATTTGATGTTAGATGCTAGATTTTTTTTTGTTATCTGAGAAACTGCCACTTGGCCTTATACTAAGATCATATTTTAAGCACTTGACTTGTTTGATCACACCTTAATTCATTTATCACTGAATTAATTTGAAGTAGACCCTCTCTTAGTAAATTTTATACATATTTTCTTTCAAATAGATCCCAGGCTGTAAAATACAAAATGTTCTCTCTGAGCCCCTCCATAATTAGCATGGAATTCCTCATGGAACCTTGTTAGGACCACTCTTATATGTTATATTGATTAATGAAATTGGTAAGATCCCTTCAAAGGTGTTAATATGTAGATGACCTGCTGATCCTTGAAGTATGTGATAGAACTATCAAAATTAACCCCATCGAAATCCTACCCATGTTTTTTGGACAAAGCTAAGAATTTACATATGAAAGTAAATTCCACTAAGTCAAATATAATGACAATACACTTCTTAAAATTCTTGAAATCCACTCCTGTTTTCTTAAGCCCTATCCCACCCAAAATGCTAATGAAATGTTAAACTCCTTGGTGTCACAAACTTATTATAGTTTTAAGTAGGATATGCATATTTCAAGAATTCTGGACTTTCCAGACAAAGGATAGTCAAAACTAAAAGTATATTAAAATGATAGATTAACTTTGAAATGGCCAAATGTTGACAACACTTTCACTGTGAACAACAAAGAAATCTTTGCTGGACCATTAGAACTGAGAGGAAGTTGGCCATTCCAGAAGTTGGACTATTATATCACACATTTTATTAAAGAGACCTAGGTCACACAATTACGCTCCATATGATTCTCCAATTTCAAAAAACCTATACTTGAGGCAATTTTTTCAGTTTTTTGCTTCAGTTTTTTTCCACTATTTGAACAGTGTTTTATACATTTACACATTAAAAAAGTTGAAACAAAATAAAGAAATAAAGTAAAAAGAATAGGCATTACAAATGCACCAGGATCAGCTCACAAGTATTCCCCAAGTATTTTGACATGTGTTGAATTGGGTTCGAACTTATGTTGAAAACAGGCATCTCAAAATTTTGATTGGATGTGTTTGGGGAAAAGGTGGGCGTGGAAGGGGGGGTTAGTTGCCCTCCAATCACTTTGAACTATTAAAAAGGGCACTAGCCCTTTGAATTTTCAATCGAATGACCCTTTTTTGAAGTTTCTACCACAATGCCTTCTATAAAAACCTTTCATGCCCCCAGGGCGTAACTTACAACCCTTGCCCTGAGGGCTGTGGGGAGTGTCCTCCCCAAAAAACGTAATTTCTATGTGGAAATCAACTACGCTGAACAAAATGGCTATCTTAAAATTTTGATTGGATTTGTTTTGGGAAATGGTGGCCATGGAAGGGTGTTAGTTTCCTTCCAATCACTTTTGACTATTAAAAAGGGCGCAAGCCACTCCAATTTCCAATTGAATGAGCCCTTTTCGAAGTTTCTACGACAACTTCTTTGATACGAAGTGCCCTGCTCTAAAGGAAAAAAAACAATATATAATACATTTTGCCAATATTGTTCTTATTTGCCCCCAGGGCATAACTTAAAACCCTTGCCCCGAAGGTTGAGGGGGAGTGTTCTCCTCAAAAACATATTTTCTATCTGGAAATCAACTACGCTGAACAAAATGGCTATCTCAAAATTTTGATTGGATGTGTTTGGGGGATTGATGGGCGTGGGGGGGGGGGCTAGTTGCCCTCCATTCACTTTCGACTATTAAAATGGGCACTAGCCACTCCAATTTTCAATCAAATGAGCCCTTTTCAAAGTTTCTACAGCAACTTCTTTGATACAAAGTGCCCTGGTACGAAAAAAAAAATAATAATATTACATTGTGCCAACACAGTTCTTTACTTAGGCAGCCTGATTGCGCTGCCTATGATTGTAGACTTTCCAGGATTTGCTTCTGAAGCTGGGTTCTTTCTTTCTGTAGTTTCTTTTGGGTTTTGTCTTTTTTTTTCTTATGTTTTTTTTCTTGTTATTGTTTTTTTCTTATGTTTTCTATTTTTCTCTTATATCTAACTGGATATTCCATTGTCTCTCATAATGATTTTCAAATGACTTCCACCCAAAACAAAATAAAAGTAGGTTTGAAGGAATTAAGAAATCGTGCAAATTTTTACAGTAGTAAAAACGAAGCTGAGCTTGATTTGCACCTTCCTATGTTCGACAGATTCAAAATTTGAATATAAAATATCATGAAAAAAAACTATTAAAATGAATTCAATTAGGTATAGTTACTTTTGATTTCAAGGAATAGAGATAAAAATAAGGGGAAAATGAAAATTACATATTTATTTTTCTTATAATTTCTGCCAACTGTGCCCCCACTTATATTTTAATAAAAACATAATTTCAAAAATTATCAGATAATTAGAACCATGAAATTAATTATTGGAAATATTTTGCCCCTAAATTTTCTGCTTTTTGGACAAGTGCCCTCTCTGTCCCCCTTAAAACTGAATCTGCCACCTAATGTTTGAAATATTTGTATTCTTCCTTTAGTCATGAGGAAAGGCCCGCCTCTCTTCTCTACTGTCACCTATTTACGCATTCCAGTTGAAAGTTGTCACATTTAGGGGACTTAGACACACTTGCTTGTAAGGAATGAACATTTTGGCAAAATGTTTTAAAAAATACAGCCAAGTGACTTACAAAACTACATTAGTCCAAATAGTAAATACTACTCACGAGTAAGATAGCTGTTCAAAAACTGTCATTTGCCTTTTAATTTTCTCATTTGTAAAATTTTTCAAGGAACTTAAAATAAACAATAGATTGTCCTTGGGTTGCAAAAAAATCTAATCCATTTACTATATCCTACCGCAGAGCTTAGTTCCTCCAGCCTCCAAAGGCATACAGAGTGTGCATCAGTGAGTAGCCTTCAATCTTCTCTCAAGTGGGTTAATGATTAAATGTCCTCCCATTGTGTGATGAGACTATTTTAATTGCAGTTGGTTACTACCGTATGAAAATTCAATAAATTAGTCTTGAATGTAGGAGTTTCTATGCTTATTTTGCTTTTATATTCCAATTAGTTTCTAGGTTTTGTGCTCCTTGATTTACTTTTGAAGGTATGATACCATATATATATTTGCAGTATAGTTATGGCATATAGTATCATGTAATATTTCCTTAATTTCTTAGATGCTGGAGATTTCTAGTCACCTGGAACATTCAAGAGAGACTGAATGTTAATTTGACTCAATTGTAAAGTATGGAAACACCTATGCTGTCTGACATCACTGCTGTTAAGCAAGGTAATGTGTTAAGAAAGCAATTTAAGATTATTTGCTGCTTATTTCTGCTACTTTTTTGTAAAAAATTAGGAGACTTTTGTAACCATTCCCCACTTATTTCTGCTACTTTAACCTGAAAAATACTTTAAACAAACTGTAAAACATAACTATTATTGATTAAAAAATATTTTTCAAAGAAATTTTAAAAACTAAAATCTTGCTATTCAAGCCCTTTATGTAATTTGATAAACAATTACCCTCAAATTAAGTATTTAATTCTTTTTGATAATTAGAGGTGAAACAGTTTTTTTTTATTAATATGAAGAATGGGATGTGGAGAAATGATAGAAATTTGAGAAGCAATTAATTAGAGCATTAATGTTTGAAAGTCTTTTTAACAACTCATCTTATGTCAAACCTTTCCTATCTCTTTGTTATCAAGGTTTGTTGATCAAAAGTCGCACCTTCCCCAAGCTTCCCTGCTCTTATTCTGCAGCATCAAAGTATTTCAGATACTAATTTGTGAATGGTTTCCTCAACAATAGACTGGATATCTTAGGATTCACCAACATTTTAGTTTTCTTTGGGTTGAAGCTTATGCTTTGTGGCAGAAAATGGTACTTTATTGTGGCACAGTCACTTTTTTTCTATTTAAAAAGGCCACTAAAGAGCACCATATCCATTCAAATCAGCTGTCTCCCAATATTTAAAACCGTTGTTATAGCATAATCATCTTGAAAAAAAAAAACAGGGCACACATCTGTGCTACCAATGCAAAAATTTGATTTACCTTGTGATTCAAGTCAAGGCCTCCAAGTGACTAGTCTAGGTTTTTTTTTTTGGGGGGGGGGGGATATTTCCAATAGTGTGATTTTACTGCAATTTTACTTTGAAGGGTTTTCAGATTCTTTTGTTAAAGTTTTAAAAAGATCATTTCAATAATTGTAAATTACCATTCCATTGAACTAGAATAATAGTCAAGATTTTGAATTAGTGTGCAAAGAAAACTGCCTTGATTTCACTGAACAATTTTGTAGAAAAGGCAATAAAAAATCGTTGGATACTATTTGATGGGGCTTGCTCTTTACTTGGTTGTACCTGTAGGTCTAACCATGAAATTTAAAAGTGTTTTCATATAAGACGATTGTCAGATAAACTATTCAAGGTGTCTGTTGAAGGAATCCAGCTATAAATTAAATTTAAAAAATTTGCTAAGAGTAAAAGCTTATAATTTGCTAGAATTGTTTCTATTTGATGTCATTTCTTTGGCAGGCTCTTCTTAAAATTACTAAATGTTTGTTTTAGTGTTTTAAGATTACTATGCTGCCAAACTAAGCAAACTGTTATATCTCATAGTCCCAAAATTTGAACAGCATTCAAGCTGAATTTAATACTTATTGGATTTTTTTCTCTAGTCAAGAAATAACCAATGGTAAAAAGGAACAGTTTGATAAAAATAATTTTAGGGCTAATATACGGCCAAATTCCAAGATTTTGGTGTTCACATAAACACCCCTGTGAAATTGCAGTCCCCCTTTTTAATTGGAAAAGAAACAGAAGTATCGTCAGGGTTTCAGGCTCTTTTTCAAGATTTGTAAGAAATGTTCATGTAAAATATAGCAAAACTAAAATGAATATAACGTATTGTTAATGAATTTGCTTTGAATTTGCTTTCGCTTCATTGTTGCCTACTGAGGCTACTGGGAGAGGGATAAGTCAAGACGAATACAAACTCCGGGAATCTATATAGCTTTCTTATGGTTGAATATTATATGATAGATGATAATATGATATAATTTTCTAGCTAAGATTTAACTCCAACTGGTCTTTGAGCTAACTTTTTCAAATATGGTGTGCATGGTTTTCTAGATAGAATAGTGGCAAAAGGGTTCAATGTAATCACATTTAATCTTCTGTTGATTGCTTTCATGTTATCACCCTCAAGAAAAAAAAAATAGAATATTAACACCAAAGCAACTGTTTTGCAGTTGCTTTGGTGGTCTCATTGAAGTAACTCATATCTTCTTTTCCCTACCTGGATCAGTTGCGACAATTGTATTTTATTGGTGTTGGTTTTATTTGTTTTTAGTTTAGTTTCGTTTTTATCTTTGTTTCTCTCTGTGCTGAAGACGCCTAGTTTTGATATAGGCGAAATATCCGCATTGTTTTAGTTTTTCATCTTTTTCATCTCTTTTCTCTCTACTGGCTGCAGTCTTGTTTGTTGTTTTTTTCATTGAGTTTTTTGTCTCTTTGTTAGTTTTATGTCATTGCTGGCTAGTTCTGCTTAAGATCTTTCATGCAGAAGTTACAGCAGTAGGCTTATCACAAAATTGCTTTCACCTTTTTTCAATACTTTTTTGTCATTTGGTTGTTTTTTCTCAAAATGTGCATATTAGTTTTAATCTTCTAAATGAATTAGATATTTTAAGACTGAAGAATGTAAAACCTCTTTCTATGGGTTTTCAATGTAAAAGATTCAAGGTCTTTTTTAAATTACAGTAAATTTGAATTGTTTATAAGCTTTTACTATTAACAAAATCCCAGAAATAGTCAACTTTTTTGCCACTCCATCATCATTGGTGAGTCACTAATCAGCTTGAAATGCCATGTTTTGTAAATTGACAATTTTTTTTTCTAAATAACTCTAGATTTCTGTTACTATGGGTGGTTGGATCTTCACTAGGAAGCGGGTATTGGTTCAACCTTGATGAAGAAGCTTTTTGAAAGAGAGCCTATGATGATTGACAATTATCTTTGTAATATAGTTTCTTTTCCAAATCTAATGCTTTTAATTTTTTGTATTTATTTACTAAGTGTCTTAATGTTGGGAAGATCAATTTACCTTTACTCATCTATGAGCTACCATAAAAAGAATGTACCAGCCAACTTATTTTGTTTTGAGTGTTATTGTTTTTAGTTATTTTCACTCTATTTTTTTTAGAAGTTGAAGACTTATCCTCAAATGAGGATAAAGATATATTTGGAAGCACACATCCCAAGCTATTAATGAAACAAGAGGCCAAACTTTTTGCTAGCTCTACTGACATCTGTGGAGATTGTCATAATGCGGACCATGTTAAACTGGAGTTGATCATTGACGGAGACGAAGGTTAGCTTCATATATCCCCATTTTTTTGTTTTTTAGCGCGTCCGAAATGAAAAGGCATATCTTAAACTTCAATTAAAATTGTTTTGGGACGGGGAAAGATAGGTGTTTATTGCATCGGAGCAAATTTGTTGCATTTGAAATAAAAATTGTAAATAATAATCCCTGATCGTTTTAATTATTAAGGCATAAAATTCCGTATCCCATTAAACCCCTGAATAAAACAACAAACTGAATTTTATTTGGAACGTTATTCTGGCTTTTAGAACTCATTAGAATTCTTTAAATTTTAAAATATGGAGTTAGCTGTACAGAATTAAAATAGTATGCAGTTTATGGCACATATGCCTTAATAATATTCCAATGCACAAACTCTTCTAGCCCTAGTTCCGCTTGGTTTTAATGCAGCATTGTCTCGAAAGAAGTGGGGTAATTTACGTGGGGCTCAGTCCTCAGGGATTGTTTCAGAATCTTTTTTCTTCTATATATTTGCAAGGCCTGGTGATATCAGAAAAGAATCCACTCGTCGCTTTGAATTTCCTGGACTTTCACTGATTATTGGATAATCCAACTATTTCCCAAAAACATCTGCTATCTCATAACAAACAACAATATGTTAGTAATAATGGCATCTGTCTAGGGACTGTTATTATCAAACCTGTAAATTGTGGCTTCCAAATCATGTGAAATGGAGCAATTAATAAGAGCATCAAATGATTCAGGGATTTGCAACTGATGGCAGTAGTTTCCCAGTCTCTTTGAATTTCTATTCATTAAGTAAAATATATTTTTGAATCTATTCAATCTCCTAGATCAGCCCTAAGTAAAATAGTTCCTTTTAGCTTATAATAGAGCACATTAAAATCCTTAGACTTGAAAGGAGGTTACAGAAAACCATGGTGAGCAATTTTTTGTTTGAACTGTAACAACCTCTCTAAACTTGATAGTCCTTAAATGACTTGGGGCAGGGATGTCTCCTGCATTATTTTTAAATTTATCAGTATTTTATGTCATTATATTTGATTTATCTATGACTAGGAATGTTATGACATGCTATAGACCATCAGGTTGAAAAGCAAATAACCGATATTTCGGCTCATACTTTCAGATCATAAGCATCACCATTTTAATTTATTTGGCTTAGAAGATGAAGTGATAAAGGAGAATCTGACAGGAACAGTATGTTCTGTGAAGAGCTCTTGAGATCAATTAAAACCTGTTTTGTGAGGCGTACTTCAAACAGTTCAGCAGAAAGTACTGATAAACTAATGTGAAGGGGGTGAAAATATTTAGGTTTGGGATGCAGGCTGCTGCACCAAACTTTTGAAGCTTTATCAAAACCATCAGTATAAGCATATATATATAATTGAGGAAATGGGTATTCACACTATTTTGAAAGATCGAATGAACTTCTCAGGCTGAATAGCATGATTTATTTTTTTGCAGCCTGCCCGTATACCACTTACCGTTAGGCATCTCCCCATGATTGGGAATTCACAAAGAGGAAAGTGACCATCCACTGAGAAGATCACTCCAAATACTTCTATAGATGAAGATTCCGGGGAGAGGATACAGAATTCATAGGGTGTGGTTCATTAGAGGTTTCCTGATATACAAATATGCCTGTATTCTGGTGAGTGCTGTCTTCTCTGAGGCAGAGCTCTCTCCTGCATTGGGGTGATCATGACAAGTATTCATTTAGGACTTGGGGCATGTATATGAAATTCCAAAGTAATACAAACGGCAGAGATTTGTAATTATTGCAAGAACTATTCTAACTATATACTATGATAACTATCAGCAAATACTAAATTCCATATTCCATCTTAGCTCTTACATAAACTTTATAAACATCAATCATTGTTATAGGTGATGAACCCATTTAGGATTTACAGGTCGTTTTAGTAGAGCCGGCTTCTGGACAATATTATTCCTGAGTTATTTCATGGGATCGTGCCGTGTTTACTTTTGGAACTAAAGACAATTCCCAACAACTACACTGAACATTTTTAATCTACAAGAGAGCTATTCAAAACAATTCTTGGCTTAGACTGTATGTTTTTGTCTAGTGAATAGGATTTTCCTCGGTTTTGGAAGTGTAAATAGACAAATCTAATGCTTCTGAAAAGCAAGAGATTATGTGAACATCTTGTTAAAGATCTCGGACCATTTCAAGGACACTTGTGCCTGACTTCCATATTTATGGTCATAATTAAAAAGCCCAAATAATCCATGCTGTAATTGAAGCTCAGAGATATATACATTAAGCAGAAGAGGATTAAGGATGGGTCCTTGAGGTAAGCCTTCTTTAATAGGGTGTTCAGTTAAAAAAGTCAAGTCAAGTAATGTCCAAATAATTGAAACGGGGCTTTTTTCATAAATATTGCCTTTTACACTATTGAAAGTGGAGTGAGCTTGATGAGGTTTTAAAAAAATACAAGTCATTGTGATTCTGAAAGAATTTTATATTATTATAGTTTTCCTTGTTGCAGCGTCTTCCGATAATGATATGAGTAAACAAGAATGTGGACTGCATAGCATGCCAGGTCGTGCAAGAATAAGTCTGAAAAAAGAAACAAATTTTAACTGTCAAAATGAGATGCCAAGTCACGTATATGCATTTGCTGAAAAATGATGTTGCAAAACATGAGTTTCTCATACTGAAAAAAGACCTTTCGAATGTGATATATGTAAGAAACATTTTACTACAAATTGCAATTTATCCGTTCATCAAAGAATTCATACTGGTGAAAAACCTTTTGAATGTGGTAACATGTAAGAAATGTTTTAATTCATGTTCCAGTTTATCTTATCACAAAAGAAACTCATACTGGAGAAAACCTTTTGAATGTGACGTATGTAAGAAATGTTATACAGGAAGTTCCGTATTATCTTATCACAAAAGAACTCATACTGGAGAAAAACCTTTTCTATGTGATATATGTGACAAAGATTCCGCCAAAAAAAGCAACCTATTTATTCATCAAAGAACTCATACTGGAGAAAAACCTTTTGAATGTGACATATGTAAAAAATGTTTTACTTATACTTCCGTTTTGTCTAATCACCGAAGAACTCATACTGGAGAAAAAACCTTTTGCATGTGATATATGTGACAAAACATTTCGCCGAAAAGCGGACCTATTTATTCATCAAAGAACTCATACCGGAGAAAAATCTTTTGAATGTGATATATGTGACAAAAACGTTTCGCCAAAAAGCCCACCTATTTATTCATCAAAGAACTCATACTGGAGAAAAACCTTTTGAATGTGATATATGTAAGAAATGTTTTGCTTTAAGTGCTATTTTATCCAATCATCAAAGAACTCATAGTGGAGAAAAACCTTTTGAATGTGATATATGTAAAAAAAATTTTGCTTCAAGATCCGGTTTATATAATCACCAACGAACTCATACTGGATAAAAACCATTCGGATAAGATAAATGTAAGAAATGTTTTATTTCAAGTGTCAGTTTAAATGATCATCAAAGAAACTTTTACTGGAGAAAAGCCTTTTGAATGTGATATATATGACAAAACATTCCGCCAAAAAGCCGCCCTATTTATTCATCAAAGAACTCATACTGGAAAAAAATCTTTCAAGTGTAATATATATAAGAAATCTTTTACTTCAAGTACCGTCTTATCGTATCATTTAAGAAGCCACACTGAGGGAAAGCTTTTTGTGTATGTCAGTGTTTAAGAACGTTATATGCTTATTAAAATGCTCTTGTTTGATTTATCAAAGAATCATGCTAGAGGAAAACTTCTTGTCGTATGTAATGTTGTGCTTACAGGAAATTTTTTGTCAGCAATCCTTAAGAAAACTTTTTTTTATTTCCAAAAAGCCTAAGCACTTTTATAAATATATAAACAAAAAATTAGAATTTTTTCAAGCTTTTTTTAAACAATTCATATGTTTATTTTATAAAGAAAATATCACTCAAGAAGTACATCCCTTTTTTCGAATTAAAAACTAAATATGAGATATCGGAGTTAAATTTGACAGTATGCTCAAGCTTAGAAACTATTTTCTTTGAACCGTCTTCTATTCCACGTTTGTTTCGTATCTGAAATGTTGTTTTTCTTTTCAAGAATAGAAATGTTGTCTTTCCTTGTATATAAGAGGTTACTTAACCAGAACTAAAATAACAGTATTGCCTTTGTAACAGTGTTGTCAGGTGGTAATTGATTCAGATAATCTTAAACTACTACTACTACTACTAAACAACTCGTCGCAGCACCAAGCCGCCTGAGGCCAACACAGCTACGCACGCTCCTCCTCCACCCCAATCTATTCAAAGCCTCCCTTTTTACACCCGCCCACGAAGTTCCCATTTCCTTTAATCTTTCTTTATGACGTCCTCCCAACCCAGACGGGGACGACCTGCTTTCCGTTTAGCCCTAGATGGTTGGCCGAAAAGAACAATCTTCGGCAATCTGTCATCCTTCATCCGAACAACATGCCCTAACCACCTCAACCTTTCTTTCATTATAGACCTAGAAAGTGGTATTGAACCACATTTTTCGTATAGCCTATTGTTTTGAAATACGGTCAGTCAGCCGGGTACCCATAACAATCCTTAAGCAATTTCTCTGGAAAACATCTAGCAAATCTTCATCCGCTTTTCGGAGCGTCCATGCTTCAGAGCCATATTTGACCACTGTCATCACTGTAGCTTCTAAGATTCTAATCTTGGTTTGCAGACTTATCTTCCTATTCTTCCAGACTTTTTTTAACTGTGAAAAAACACCCTGAGGGGGGGGGGGGGCCTTTGGCTATTCTATTTTTAACATCTTCATGCTCCCACCATCTTTACTAATAATACTACCAAGGTAAGTGAAACTGCCCACCTGATCAATCTTTTCATTACCCAACGTCACCTTTTCATCTTCACTTATTCCTAGCCTTAGTGACTTAGGTCTTCCTAACATTAATTTTCAAACCAATTACTAGCACCCTGAACTCGCAAAACCTCTAAAACTTCATTCATTTTGCTCACACTTTCATCTAGGATGCTTAAATCATCAGCATAATCCAATTCCAGGGACTGACTTTTCCTCCCCATTGATTCCGTGGTCTCCCATTGCCTTTCCTGTGCTCCTTAAAACAAAGTCCATCAAAATAATCCATATAAAGGGGGATAGAACAACAACCTGCTTAACTCCCTGATTTAATACAAAACCAGCTGCTAACCTCATTTCCTACCTTAACCGCAGCAGTGTTATTCTCGTACATAGCACTAATCACTTTAATGTATTTGTCTGGTATACCATACAAGGATAAAAACCTTTACTAAAGCTCCTCTATCAACAGAATCGAACGCTTGCTCATAATCTATATAAACTAAGGACCAAAGGTGTTTGAAACTTAGGCCACTTCTCAATTATTAACCTAAGAGTGAAAATTTGGTCAACACATCCTCTACCTTTTCTAAAACCGCAATGCTCTTCTCTTAAAACTTTGTCTACGGCATCTCTCAGTCTAAAAAGTATCATATTACTAAGCAATTTGCTACCTACAGAGACCAGACTAATGCCTCGATAATTACCACACTCACTTTTATCACCTTTCTTATAAAGTGGCTTAATTAAGGTTTTCCTAAAATCATTAGGTACTTCCCCTTTTTTCAAAAATCATATTCATAATCTCCAATAACTTATTTCTAACCTCAGAGCCACCATATTTAAGAAACTCATTTACTACCCCCTATCAGCACCTGGAGCCTTATTATTCTTTAATCCTTTTAGTACTGTTTCTAATTCCTCCTCACAAAACAAATCTTCCTTCACATCCAAGGTATCACAAACTTTTTCATTTTCCTCTATATTTTTTCCTGCAACTCTATCTTGGTTAAGCAAATTCTCAAAATGTTCGGCCCATCTCGCTTTAGCTTTTGTCTTATCGCTAATTGCCACCCCATTCCTATCTTTAACTGGGACAAGTCCGGATTGACTACTACCTCTCAATTTGTTAACGTGCCAGTACAAATTTTACTATTATGCCGTCTAGCTGCATCTTCTAAATCCTCGGCAATTTTATCCATGGCCTCCACTTCACACCTCCTTAGTTTCATATTTCAATGCTTTTCCACTTTCTTTACATTTCTTTTGTTTTCATGTGATCTATCACTCAGAATAATTCTTGTACAAGTCCTTTCTCCTTTCTATTAAACTTAAAGCTTTTTCACTAATATTCTTAGCTGCAGTTCTAGCTTTCTTCCCTAATACACCTTCAGCAACTTCACAAATTATTTTTCTAAAATTATTCCAACCATCTTCCACATTATCAAATTTTAAGCTCTCAAGTTTAGTATTCAACTGTTCCTGGAAAGTTTCTCTCAAATTCTCATCCTGGAGTCTACTAACATCATAACTTCCAGGGAGGTAATTACCCTTCCGATATTTCAGCTTTAAATTAACCCTTGACACTACAAGATGGTGATCTTTACTTTTAACATCAATAACAGCACTCCTATAACCCTAGTATCTTGTATTGATCCTGCCAGTCTTCGATTTACTATAACATAATCAATAAAGTTTTGCTGTCTTACCATCACGTGAATACCATGTTAGCTTATGAGCCATTTTATGACCAAACACCGTATTGGTTATAACTAGATTGTTATATACCTACAAAATTGCAAAAGTCTGTATCCATTACTGTTTTCTTTCCTACACCAAATTTACCTAAGCTGGGATACCATCTATCCATATTTCTACCAACCTGGGCGTTAAAATCTCCAGCAAATAACATCATATTTCTACCTGGGACCTTGTCTCATATTTAGCTCCTGTAACTGTAAGTAAAATTCATCTGAGTCATTAGTATCTCCATCAGTCGGTTCTACAGGGGCGTATACTACTATAACTGATACCTTGAACTTTCTAGTCATAAAATGAGCAATTAGTATTCTATTATTAATACCTTCCCAGCCTAAACAAGACTTAGCAGCTTCCTTATTCATCATGAGCCCTACTCCCTGTCTATGTAACCCGTCCTTCCTGCCTGAGTAAACAAATTCTATATCACCTAATTTCGATGCTTTCACCTACCCCTGGGATATGAGTTTCTGAAACTCCTAATAGATCCAGTTCGAATCGTCTGAATTCGTCAGTCAAAAATGTCGATACGATAGTCATTTTTAATGTCGTAACATTCCAAGTTCCAATTTTTCATGTTCTTTAAATCATTGAAATTTTTTTCGCCTCAGGAAAAGCAATGATCCCGGATACCAGTGCAGGGGACGGGGATCACATATCTTCTCAAGTCTACACCGAAGTGCTTAAGCCGGCTTAGAACCGGACAGCAAGAAGTCCCTGGGACCTCCATGAATGGAGGCTTTGTGCAATCCTGGGCCCATCTTGGTCACAAACATGGTTTTCAGCGCTTGGCGATGCTCTTCTATCAACAAGAGTCGAAATCCTGCACAGACAATCTCAAGCCTATTACCTCCGACTAATTATATATTCATGCCTACAAATATTATGCTACTACGGGGAGGCAACCCGTAATAGATAAATTAGCTAGGAAGAGGTTTTTTTCAGCCCAAAGACGCCCATCAAAACATACCAATCCCAGAAGAATTGTCCATTAGTCAGAATCCCGTGCGAATGCTGTGTCGTTTACTAGGCTATAATTTCCTCGAGGGGCGCCACTCCTCAAGTGGGAATAGAGTTGACCGCAAGGTCCCCAGTCTTGCAGGTACCCCGAAAAGGTCGAGGCAGCCCTTTGCAGAGGCCGTTGTCCATAGATCTGGATCTTACGCCCTGCCACAGTTGTCCTCCTATAGAGGATCCTCCCGCGATGGTGTTCTGCATCACCATGCAATTTAACCCATTGCTGGGAGAAGGTTTGCAACTCATGGAACTTGTGGATAAACAAGTGGCCCTTTGAGTGTACATTTGAGGGGCCTTCTTCCTCCTCCGCCTGTATTTATGACCCCGGGCAAGGGTGCCCCAGATTCTATTATGGACCCCCAGGGACAAGGTCCCCCCTTGGTCCATGCCTCCTATGGAGGTACCCTACATATCTGTAGAGTGTTCCCCTATCGCCACCTGGGGACATGCTGAATGGCCTGGGGGGAGGCCAGATAAACGGATCACTTTTGTTTTGCAAAGGCAATAACTCAGTGACATATTTAACCTACTACTATAAATATACATAACTCACTGACTAGGCCTATATTAGTTATATACAGAAATATATAACTCAGTGACACATTAAAAACTACTACTTATAAATATGTGTAACTCACAGACTAGGCCTATATATGTTATATACAGAGTCTGTTATTCTGTCATATTTGAACTTTTATTTTATATTTTGGTTCAGAGCTATGTGTGACTTATGTATATATATCTTCTTTGGAAGTTGTGCTAGGAGGTTAGGTGTGGGGCAAAGATAAACCAAAGAAAATCTACAATCATGATTGTACCATAAGAATAAAATTTCTGTTTAGTAGACAAATGTATTTTTTTTTTTTCTGTTGTTTGAAACTTTGGTCCCAAAATTTCTTTTCAGCCGAATTTTATTTGAAGTTAAATATTAGTATCGATCAACTATTCGTGTTAATTAAAGTAGATTATTATATCGTTACAAGGCCAGCCAACTTTTAGAAATAAGAGTTACTCTGTCCTTCTTATTTCAATAACTGGACAGACATTGCCTTTTGGTTTTTCTCAGTCCCTCCCCATAAATCATAATTTGATGCCCCATTGACATCAAGCCCCTCTTAGAAGATTCAGCTCAATCTCCCTAGCAGTTAATGAGAAATGGCTGATATACATAGTCTTTTGATTTCATCAATTCCGCGTGTCTTTTCTTGACAATACCTTTGTCAAATTTTTAATGTCAATCAATCCCTAGAATCTCAAAGTTGATAAGACTACCAAGAAAAAATATGAAATGCCTTTTCTGCTATTGAACCAATAATAGCAGGTAGGCTACTGTCAGTAAGCAGAAAACAAGCAGAATTTATTTCGTATAGATGAGGCTGTTCCTTCTCAATCCTTCCCCCTCGTGGTCGTATAAAATTTTGAAGGCGCTCATTTGATTTGAAATTGAGAGTTTTTGTGTCTTTTTTAATTCAAAAGTAATTGGAGAGTAACCAGCCTCCGTCCTGGTACGTTTTTTTACATACTGGTTAAGTAGCCTCTTAGAATGTCTGTTCAACATATCGAGGTTGTCTTTTTTGTTCATAATAGTAGAAAATCTAATTAAATACCAATCGAAGGATGTCATAGCTCCCCAGAGGCCCTGGAATAAGGACCTTAATTTTTGTTAAGTACAAAAGGGGTGCAAGTTTGATTTTGAGATTCCAATGCCGTGAAACTTTTAAGCATTATTCTCCTGGTCAAAAAGATTATCTTTGGGAGGGGTAGAGGCCAGGGGTTACGAAGAAATGTTTTTCATTCACTTAAAATTAATGGGACTATTCAGTGATGTTTTTATTATTTCCATTCAGGGGGTCGGGTGCACCAGCTAAAAGCAAACGGAAGTCCAGAAACTTCACAGCAACTGTCATAGTTACCTTAATGAGCTTTATTATTACTATACTATTAAAAAAAATCTATACTAAGTTTAAGAATATTTCTAAGAAGCCAGGTTGAAAGAATATTCTTGGACCCTCGCAGCCTTATTTTATTGCTAATTGTCAACGTTGGCGAAGTAAGATGGAAAAATAAAGCAGGTCACACTAATAGAAAAGCAGTAAATTCGGTAAGTAAACAGCTTATTTTAAGTTAAAAACAGGTTTTACTTCCTTAGTTTGAATTAGACCGATATGGAGAAACTTGTAGAATACTAAATAATGAATTCCGTATTTTACCAAATTTCTTGTTCCAGATAATTTCACTAGGATTTTGGAAAGAGGAGAGGCATAAAATTAGAATCTACTGCGAAATTCAACTAAATTCTTTACTTTTTTTAAAATTTGCTGATAATTTTGATATTTTGATTGATAGCTTTAACTATGTGTTTATAACTAAACGTATCGCTACGAGATCTCCATCGCAGAATTCAGTTATAGTCAGAACCCATTTTACCAACAGGCTAAAAACCCGAAAGAAACCTGATTTGATTGATCATTTTCACCTTGTTGTCTGTTAGAAACCGCCTTCACCCACAGTGGTGTTGTGGGCTAAAGTTTCTGTACCAGTTGGCATCTGAATTTAATATTTAATGGTAAAGGAGAAACATTTAATTGCCAGTAGGCACTGAACGCATTTAATATGCAGTTAGCGTTTAATATCAGAGGCAACGCTATAGCGTAAAGGCCATACGGCTCCAATGTTTTATTATTTTTTTTTGCCTGAGGCACTTCTTCATATGGAAGGGGTCGTCGTAGAAACTTCAAAGGGGGTTTACTCGACAGGAAATCAAGTTCTAATGCAATTTTTAAGGATCAGAAGTGATTGAAGGCAACTAACACCCCTTCCACGCCCACCAGTTCCCCAAACACATCCAATCAAAATTTGAAATAGCCATTTTGTTCAGCGTAGTTCATTTCCAGATAGAAATTATGTTTTTGAGGAGGACAATCCCCACAGCCATCAGGGCAAGGGTTTAGTAAGTTATGCCCTGGGGGCATATAAGGTTTTTTATAGAAAGCTTTGTCGTAGAAACTTCAAAAAGAACGCAATCGATTGGAAATTCAAAGGGCTAGTGCCCTTTTTAATAGTCAAAAGTGATTGGAGGGCAACTAACCCCCCTCTCACGCCCACCTTATCCCCAAACACATCCAATCAAAATTTTAAGATAGCCATTTTTGTTCAACGTAGTTGAAAATTCAGGAAATTAGGTCTCTGAGGATAACAACCCCACAGCCCTCGGGGCTAAGGGTTTTAAGTTATGCCTGGGGGCATATGAGGTTTTTATAGAAAATGTTGTCGTAGAAACTTCAGAAAGGGCTCAATCGATTGGAAATTGAAATGGCTAGTTCCCTTTTTAATAGTCGAAAGTGATTGGAAGGCAACTAACACCCCTTCCACGCCCACCATTTCCCCAAACACATCCAATCATAATTTTGATAGAGCCATTTTGTTCAAGTAGTTGAAAAGTTCTGGAAATATATGTTTGAGCAGACACTCCCCCCACAGTCTTCAGGGCAAGGGTTATAAGTTATGCCCTGGGAGCATATATGGTTCTTATGGAAGGAATGCTCGTATAAACTTCAGACAGGGCTCATTTGATTAGAAATTGAAAGTTCTAGTTTACTTCTTAAGCGTCAAAAGAGATCGCAGGGTAATCAGCTTCGCCGCCCCCCCCCCAAAACCCTTTTTTTCCCAAATGCATCTGATTAAAATTTTGAGATAGCTATTTTTTTTAAAATTGTTCAAAGATCACATAACAAAAATTCCGGTGTCGACACAAACCTCCAGGGCCCGGGGGCAGGCATTGTAAGTTTTGCCCTGGAGGCATATATGCGTCTTATGGAAGGGATGCTCGTATTAACTTCAAAGAGGGCTCATTTGATGGGAAATTGAAAGTTGTAGTTTCACTTTTTAAGAGTCAAAAGAGATCGGAGGGCACTCAGCCCCCCCCTCCTCATCCTTTTTCCCTCAGACCATCCGATAAAAACTTGAGATAGCCTTTTTTTTTAATAGTTCAAGACCATAGAACGAAAACTCCGGGGTCGACACAACCCCCCAGGGCCCAGGGACAGGCGTTGTAAGTTATAGTCTGGAGATATATATGGTTCTTCTAGAAGGGATGCTCTTATAAACTTCAGAGAGGGCTCATTTGATTGAAAATAGAAAGTTCTAGTTCATTTTTAAAGATTCAAAAGAGACCGAAGGTTAATTAGCCCTCCACGCCCAATGCCATACGGCTCCAATGTTTTATTTTTTTTCCTCAAAGGCACTCGTATGGAAGGGATCGTCGTATAAAACCTCAAAGGGGGCTCATTAGATTGGAAATCAAGATTTCCTAGTACCCTTTTTAAGACAGGTGATAAAAAGTGAGTGTGGTAATTATCGAGGCATTAGTCTCTGTCTCTGTAGATAGTAAATTACTTAGTAATATGATACTTTTTAGACTGAGACATGCCGTAGACAAAGTTTTTAAGAGAAGAGAAGTCAGTGCGGTTTTAGAAAAGGTAGAGGATGTATCGACCAAATTTTCACTCTTAGGCTAATAATTGAGAAGTGCCTGAGTTTTCAAACACCTTTGGTCCTCAGTTTTATAGATTACGAGCAAGCGTTCGATTCTGTTTGATAGAAGAGGTTTAGTAAAGGTTTTATCCTTGTATGGTATACCAGACAAATACATTAAAGTGATTAGTGCTATGTACGAAAATAACACTGCTGTGGTTAAGGTAGGAAATAAGGTTAGCAGTTGGTTTTCTATTAAATCAGGAGTTAAGCAGGGCTCTGTTCTATCCCCCTTTGTATGGATTATGTTGATGAACTTTGTTTTAAGGAGCACAGGAAAGCAATGGGAGACCACGGAATCAAATGGGGTGGAAAGAGTCTCCTCGACTTGGATTTTGCTGATGATTTAAGCATCCTAGAGATGAAAGTGTGAGCAAAATGAATGAAGTTTTAGAGGTTTTGCGAGTTCAGGGTGCTAGAATTGGTTTGAAAATTAATGTTAGAAAGAACAAAGTCACTAAGGCTAGGAATAAGTGAAGATGAAAAGGTGACGTTGGGTAATGAAAAGATTGATCAGGAGGGCAGCTTCACTTACCTTGGTAGTATTATTAGTAAGGATGGTGGGGCAGTGCAGTGAAGATGTTAAAAATAGAATAGCCAAGGCTCAGGGTGTTTTTTTTTTCACAGTTAAAAAAAAGTCTGGAAGAATAGGAAGATAAGTCTGCAAACCAAGATTAGAATATTAGAAGCTACAGTGATGACAGTGGTCAAATATGGCTCTGAAGCATGGACGCTCCGAAAAGCGGATGAAGATTTGCTAGATGTTTTCCAGAGAAATTGCTTAAGGATTGTTCTGGGTACCCGGCTGGACTGACCGTATTTCAAACAATAGGCTATACGAAAAATGTAGGTTCAATACCGCTCCCTAGGGCTATAATGAAAGAAAGGTTGAGGTGGTTAGGGCACGTTGTGCGGATGAAGGAAGGATGACAGATTGCCGAAAGATTGTTCTTTTCGGCCAACCGTCTAGGGCTAAACGGAAAGCAGGTCGTCCCCGTCTGGGGTGGGAGGACGTCATAAAGAAAGATTTAAAGGAAATGGGAACTTCGTGGGGCGGGTGTAAAAAGGGAGGCTTTGAATAGATTGGGGTGGAGGAGGATCGTGCGTAGCTGTGTTGGCCTCAGGCGGCTTGGTGCTGCGGTGAGTTGTAAGTAGTAGTAGTAGTAGTTTTTTTCTAAGGGTCAAAAGTGATTTGGAGTAAAAAAAAGGTTAGAGGACAACTAGCCCCCCCCCCACGCTCCTTTTTCCCAAATGCACCCAATAGAAATTTTGAGATAGCCATTAAGTTAAAAACATCTCAAAAGTCAGATAACTAAAACTCAGGTGTCGTCACAACCCCCCAGGACTCGGAGGTAGGCGTTTTAAGTTATGCCCTGGGGCATATATGGTTCTCATGAAAGGGATGCTCGTATAAACTTCAGAGGGCTCATTTGATTGGAAATTGAAAGTTCTTGTTAAATTTTTTTAAGTCAAAAGAAATCCGAGGGCAACTCTCGGATATCTCCCCCCCCCCCACACACACACACATCCTTTTTCCCCCAAGGCCCATCCGATAAAATTTTTATAATAGCCATTTCATTAAAAATAGTTCAAAAGGTCAGATAAGAAAAATTCCTGTGTCGACGCAACCTCCCAGGGCCCTGAGGCAGACTATAAAACTTCGGAGAAGGCTCATTTGATTGGAAATTGGAAGTAATTGTTCACTTTTCAAGAGTCAAAAGTCATCGGAGGGCAACTAGCCCAACCCCTCCACGCTGTAAATGCATCAGATGAAAATTTTGAGGTAGATGTTTTGTTAAAAAAGTTCAAAGTTCAGATAACAAAAAACTCCGGTGTCGACACAGCCCCCAGGGCCGGGGGTAGGCGTTGTAAGTTATGCCCTGGGGGCAAATATTGTTGTTATGGAAGGGATGCTCGTATAAACTTCGGAGAGGGTTCATTTGAATGGAAATTGAAAGTTCTCGCTCATTTTTTAAGAGTCAAAAGAGATCGGAGGGCAACTAGTCTCCCCCTCCCCCCGACACCCTAAAATGCATCCAGATAAAAAAAATTTTGAGGTAGAAATTTTGTTAAAAACAGTTCAAAGTTTAGATAACAAAAAACTCCGGTGTCGACACAGCCCCCCAGGGCCCGGGGGTAGGCGTTTGTAAGTTATGCCCTGGGGGCATATATGTGTTGTTTATGGAAGGGATGCTCATATAAACTTGATAAAGGGCTCATTTAATTGGAAATTGAAAGTTGTACTTCACTTTTTAAGAGTCAAAAGTGATTGAAGGGCAGCTAGCCTCCCCCCACCCTCCATTTATTTTTTTCCCATAGGCACTT
The DNA here is from genome assembly GCA_027921565.1 of Artemia sinica. Lineage (NCBI taxonomy): Eukaryota > Metazoa > Arthropoda > Branchiopoda > Anostraca > Artemiidae > Artemia > Artemia sinica. The sequence goes on along the minus strand of CM051267.1, from coordinate 60,206,308 downwards.
CATATAGAAGGGGTCGTTGTATGAACTTCAAAGGGGGCTCAATCGATTGAAAATCGAGAGTTTTAGTGTCCTTTTTAAGAGTCAAAAGTGATCGGAGGGCAACTATGCCCCCCCCAAGCCTATTTTCCCCAAAAAAAATCTGATAAAAAATTTGAGGCAGCAATTTGTTAGAAATAGTTCAAAGATCATATAACAAAAACTCCTTTACGTATGGCCATTTCGTTTAAAAATAGTTCAAAGGTCAGATAAGAAAAACTCCTGTGTCGACACAACCTTCCAGGGCCCGGGCAGGTGTTTGTAAGTATTGCTCTGGGGGCATATATGGTTCTTATGGAAGGTATGCTCGTATAAACTTCGGAGATGGCTCATATGATGGGAAATTGAAAGTTCTCGTTCACTTTTTAAGAGTCAAAAGAGATCAGAGGGCAACTATCCCCCTCTCCACGCCCTATTTTTCTCAAACCCATCCACTAAGAACTGTGAGAGAGCCTTTTTTTCAAAATAGTTCAAAGGTCAGATAACAAAAACTCCGGTGTCGACACAACCCCCCCAGGGGCAGGCATTGTAAGCTATGTCCTGGGACCGTATGTGGTTCTTATGAAAGGAATGCTCGTATAAACTTCAGAGAGGGTTTCATTTGGATGGAAATTTTAAGTTTGTAGTTCATTTTCTCAGAGTGAAAAAAAGATCGGAGGGCAAAAAACCACCCAATGAAAAAAACATCAGATAAAAATTTGAGGTGACCATTTTGTTAAAAAATAGTTCAACCATCAGATTTTAAAACTCCAGGGGCAACACAACCCCCTGGGGACAGGCGTTGTAAGTTATACTCTGAGGATATATATGGTTCTTATAGAGGGGATGCTCGTATAAACTTCAGAGAGGTCTCATTGGATTGAAAATAGAAAGTTCTAGTTCACTTTTAAAGATTCAAAAGAGACCGAAGGTTAATTAACCCCACGCCCAATGCCATACAGCTCCAATGTTTAATTACATTTTTTTCCAGAGGGACTTCATATGGAAGGGGTTGTCGTATAAACTTCAAAGGGGGCTCGTTCGATTGGGAATCAAGAGCTCTAGTGCCCTTTTAAGGGTCAAAAAGTGATTGGTAGGCAACTAACACCCCTTCCACGCCCACTATTACCTCAAACACATCCAATCAAAAATTTCGAGATAGCCATTTTTGTTCTACGTAGTTGATTTTCCGATAGGAATTATATATTTGAGGAGGACACTCCCCACAACCCTCAGGGCAAGGGTTGTAAGTTTTGCCCGGGGGCGCATATAAGCTTTTTTATAGAAAGCTTTGTTGTAGAAACTTCAAAACGGGCTCATTCGATTGGAAAATTCAAAGGGCTTGTGCCCTTTTCAATAGTTGAAAGTGATTGGAGGGCAACTAACCCCCTTTCACGCCCACCTTTTCCCCCAAACAAATCCAACCAAAATTTCGAGATAGCCACTTTTTTCAACGGAGTTGAAAATTCTGGAAATTAGGTCTTTGAGGATGACAACTCTCCCCCCCCCCCCCCACAGCCCTCAGGGCAAGAGTTGTAAGTTATGCCCTTGGGGCGTATAAGGTTTTTATAAAGTGTTGTCGTAGAAACTTTAAAAAGGGCTCATTCGATTAAAAATTTAAATGGCTAGTGTCCTTCTTATTTGGCGAAAGTGATTGAAAGGCAACGAACACTTCCACGCCCACCGTTTCCCCAAACACATCAAATCGAAATCTTGATATAGCCATTTTGTTCAACGTAGTTGAAGGTTCTGGAAATTATATCTTTGAGCAGGACACTCCCCCCCCCAACACTCTTTAGGGCAAGGGTTATAAAGTTATGCTCTGGGGGCATATATGGTTCTTATGGAAGGAATGATCGTATAAACTTCAAAGAGGGCTCATTTGATTGGAAATTGAAAGTTCTAGTTCACTTTTTAAGGGTCACGAGATATCGGAGGGTAACCAGCTCCCCACGCCCTTTATTCCCAAATGCATCCGATGAAAATTTTGAGATATCTATTTTGTTAAAAATAGTCCAAAGATCATATGACCAAAACTCCAGTGTTGACACAACCCCCCAGGGCTCGGGGTAGGCGTTATAAGTTATGCTCTGGGGGCATATATGGTTATAATAGAAGGGATGCTTATATGAACTTCAAAGAGGGCTCATTTGATTTGAAATTGAAAGTTCTAGTTCACTTTTTAAGAGTCAAAAGAGATTGAAGGGCACCTAGCCCCCCCCCTCCACGTCCTTTTTTCTCAAACCCATCTGATAAGAACTTTGTGATAGCCATTGTTTTTAAAAATAGTTCAAAGACCATATAACGAAAACTTCGGGGTCGACACAGCCCCACCCCCTGGGGACCGAGGGCAGGTGTTGTAAGTTATGCCCTGGGGGAATATAGTTTTTATGTAAGGGATTCTCGTAAAAACTTCACAGAGGACTCATTTGATTGAAAATTGAAAGTTCTAGTTCAGTTTTTGAAAGTCAAAAGAGATTGGAGGGCAAAAAGCCCCCGCGCCCTTTTCTACCGAATGCATCCGATAAAAATTTTGAGATAGCGATTAAGTTTAAAATTGTTCAAAAGTCAGATAATAAAAATTCAGGTGTCGATACAACCCCCCAGGGCCCGGGGGCAGGCGTTGTAAGTTATGTCCTATGGCATATATGGTACTTATGAAAGGGATGCTCGTACAAACTTCAGAGAGGGCTCATTTGTTTGGAAATTGAACGTTCTAGTTCACTATTTATAGTCAAAAGAGAGTAAAGGCCATACGGCTCTAGTGTTTTATTATTTCTTTTCCCAGATGCACTTCATAAGGAAGGGGTCTTCGTATAAACTTCAAAGGGAAATTAGGTCTTTGGGGATGACAGATTCCCCCCCCCCCTGACAGCCCTCAGGGCCAGGGTGATAAGTTAGCCCTTAATGCATATAAGGTTCTTATAGAAAGTGTTGTCGTAGATCGTAGAAACTTCAAAAAGGGCTCATTCGATTGGAAATTTAAATGCTAGTGCCCTTTTTATAGTCAAAAGCGATTGGAAGGCATCTAAAACCCCTTCCACGCCCACCATTTCCCCAAAACCATCCAATCAAAATTTTGAGATAGCCATTTTGTCCAATGTAGCGGAAATTTCTGGTAATTATATCTTTGAGCAGGACACTCCTTCCACAGTCTTTAAGGCAAGAGTTCTAAGTTACGCCCTGGGGGCATATATGGTTTTTATGGAAGGAATGCTGTTATAAACTTCAGAGAGGGCTCATTTGATTGGAAATTCAAAGTTCTAGTTCACTTTTTAAGCGTCAAAAGATATCAGAGGGTAAACCAGCCCCCCCCCCCTCACACTCTTTTACCAAAATGCATCCGATAAAAAATTTGAGGTAGCTATTTTGTTAAAAATAGGTCAAAGATCATGTAACAAAAACTCCGGTGTCGACACAACTCCCCAGGGCCGGAGGGGAGTAGGCGTTATAAGGGTTGTCCTGGGGGCATGTATGGTTCTTATGAAAGGGGTACTCGCATAAAGTTCGAAGAGGGCTCATTTGATTGGAAATTGAAAGTTCTAGTTCACTTTTTAAGAGTCAAAAGATATCCGAGGGCAACTAACCCCCACGCACCCTCTTTTTCCTAAACCCATCTACACAAGTTTTGAGTTGACCATTTCTTTTAAATAGTTCAGAGGTCGGATAACAACAACTCTGCTGTCGACACAACCCCCAGGGCCCGGGGGTAGGCATTGTAAGTTATGCTCTGGGACCGCATATGGTTCTTATGAAAGGGATGCTCGTATAAACTTCAGAGAGGGGTCATTTGAATGGATATTATAGTTCCCGTTCATTTTCTCAGAGTAAAAAAAGATCAGAGGGTGACTAGCCCCTCTTACCCTCCACGCCTTTGGGTTTATCGGATGGTAAACTCATCCAATAAAAATTTGAGGTGACTATTTTGTTAAAAATGTTCAAACATCGAATATTAAAACTCTCTGGGGTCAACACATCCCCCCAGGGCCCAGGGACAGGCGTAGTAAGTTTACTCTGGGGGTATTTATGTTTTCTTATGGAAGGAATGCTCGTGTAAACTTCAGAGAGGGCTCATTTGATTGAAAATAGACAGTTCTATTTCACTTTTAAAGAGTCAAAAGAGACCAAAGGACAATTACCCCTCCACTCCTACAACGTTTTTCCCCAAACCTATCCGATAAAAATTTTTGAGATGGTCATTTTATTAAAAATAGTTCAAACATCAGATAATAAAAACTCCGAGGTTGATAAAAACCCAGTTTTTCACTTTGACACCAGTTTTGATACTTCAATGAACATTTGATTATAAAAAAAAGTTTGATTTTGAAATAAAAAAATTTTTAAAAACTTGAATTTTTTTGCAATCAAAAACGAACAAAAAATTAATTGAAAAAAAAAACTTTCCGAAAAATAAGTGCTTCAATGAAAAGTAAAGGCTATTTTAAACCTAAGCTTAGCAGATACAAATACCTGTTAAAATTCAAACTCAAAACGACCAGAAATTACTATTAAAGAATAAATGAAACCCAAAACGATCAGAAATTTAATAAAAAATAGCAGCAAAAAACATACAACAAGAAATAATATAAATGAATAAATAGATCTTAAAGCGAGTAATGCTTGGATTGAATATGAAAAAAATCAAGCTTAAAACGATAAAAATATATTTTGCCATTGAAGCATAAATGAAACTTAAAACGAATATAAATTAAATAAACAATCAATCCAAACAAACATACAATAGATATTAATGTAAATGAATGAATAAATCTTAAAACGAATGAAACTGAATATACAAATCAAGCTTGAAAACGAACAAAAATCACTACTAACAAAAGTTTGCGTATCGCCGCATTCTCTCACTGTAAAGTCTTCTCTTCTTGGCTTGATTAATTGCAATCCCTTTTTTCTTATTGTTAGAAATTTCTTTTCTTTTCTGGTTTTTATCGGCATAGAACATGCCTCGTTTTTACGCGGTCTAAAGAAGAAATTATATATTTTTTTTCTTTCTTTTGCTTGTCGTTTTTCAGTGGCTGGTGTTTATCCCCTGAAAAATAACCGCCACACGTGGTTGGTTGGTCTCCAATCCCTCTGGACATTAAAAAAAAAAAAGACTAGAACTCTTAATGTCTGATTTAATGAGCACGCTCCGAAGTTTCTTCGACCTTTAGGTGGAGGTGTGGATGAGGAAAATACAGTCCCCCTCTTGTACGGAATAAAGCTGCTCATTTTGGGGTGTAGTTTTATTCTTTACTTTCATAATAACAGTGTAGACCAGAAATATTCCCAGAAATCATAAGGGAGTAGATATCAATTTCACATTTTTGATACATTTTTAAAAGTTTCTTTTGTAACTCACCAAAAAAATTCTGGAAAATACCCTTATGCTGGCTTTTTTGCTAGAAAACTTTTCCACCGAGAAGGGGGATTACCGGCATGATTTTAAAAACAATCAGTCTTTTTCTCATGAAAGTGTGCTAAGAAAAATTTTTTCACCCGAGAACGTCTGCAAGAATTTTTCGGGGTGGAATTTTCAGCTAAAATGGAATTGCCTTGGAGAAATTTCCCTGGAGGGGGGGGGATATTTCTACGTAAAACAATTTCCTTGGTGGAATTTTTTCCGTGGTGGAAAGGAATTTATGATGGAGAGGCAGCCAGATTCGCCGGTATCATTTAAAGCGATCGGAAATTAAATTAAAAAGAAAAGTTTTTTCACCTAAAAGTAAGGAGAAACATCAATTCTTAAACGGACAGAAATTATTATGTATAAGAAAGGGTTCTCAAGACCTTGCTCGTGATGCTAAAGTTTTGACTTTTTGTCCGAATTCTTTAAGAACGACTCCTGAAAACACAATGACCGTTTAATAAGAGTTAATTTTTTTAAAAAAATTCCACAAGACAAGTTTTTCAAACAAAAAAGTAAAGAGCTCCATTAAGCAAGAGCGAGCAAAACTAAAGTAAAATAAATTGGCAAGCATAAAAATACCAGAAATCTCTATCAATAATTAAATGAAACTCAAAACGAACAGAAATTATAATAAATAGCCGAGTCAAACTCAAAAACAAGCAAAAATTAACATGAGTAGGGCTGATAATCCCAATGTTTTCTCAAAATATCTTACTTTTGACCTTTTTCTTTACTTCTTTAGACTGTTTTCTCTACAATTCACAGTTTTTCATAAGAAAAGCAACTACCCCCAGTTCTGTTTTAATTTACATGAAGTGAGAATAAAAATCCAGAAAAGCTAGCAGAAAACCATTCTTCTCACTTCCAGTCTAAGCGCTCCTCACAGTTGCATTTTCCTTTTGCTGCATTTGGAGGACTGACAAAAGCAGAATTGGCTAGGGTATGTCTTCACTACCTTAAAATGGACTTTTTCGCAAAAACGTGTTTTGCTATAAAGGTTCCCATTTTTCTGGGAGGAAAACACGCCCTGGGTCTGGATGTGTTATAGGATACAGGTGTTTTTTTTAGGTGGCAATAATCATAAAAATCAATATTCTACTTTTGGATGTTGCAGAAAATCTTTGCATAGGTGAGCTTTTCAAATAAAATAGCAAAAACATCAGGTAAAATATTGTTTGCCAACGCATGCCATCAAAAGTAATTGGCATTTGATTATTTTTGAATGAACAATTTATGTATTTAAATAACAAAATATTTTTATATCCTATACAATGGCATTTTTCGACATTTATCAGCTAAACAAACATTATCTTTATCACATATGGTAGATGAAACAGCTAAAAGCTAAATTGTCATTGACCAAGAAGAAGCAAAGGCAAGCAATATGGGGAGAATATCTAATGCTAAAAAATATGAATTTACCTTGAGCAGCAAAACCATATTAAATTCCAGTTAAAAATAGGAAAGAAGTTATAAAAATTATTTAACAGCTAGAAACAAGCGGGGACGAGCTGCTTTGACCTTAGGTGCAGGCTAGAACATAGACAAAATCATACCTTGCTTGTCAGGTATATTAATTTGTGTCAAGTCTCTGTCACTGCCAGGCCTAGCTGCCAGTCCCTGTTGCTTAAAGGGTTTTATCTTGATAATGAAAAACAGGAATAAGAACAACACCTTAAATTTGAAATATAAATAATCTTTGGTCTCTCTGAGCATTGTCAGTTTATTGGAGGTACTGCCTCACTAAAGTTGGGTTCAGACAATATATAAGAAAAATCTTGAAATATAAAATAAAGAAAAGCCATGGATAAGTGTTTTATTCTATTCTGTAACTAAGTAGCTAAGCATTGAATTGAATAAAAGGACAAACCCACAGAGCTGTGTCAAATTAGTAGCGCTTTAGTTATTATGAACTTCAACTATTACTAGTTACATTACTGTTTTGCCCTGGCAATGAGCCTTATTTTTGCAACATAGTATTATTGTTACAAAACATTAATGTGGGGCTGCTGTGGTTTAGTAAGTCAGTGTATGTTTAAACACTGGCATACGAAAGGGACATTGCCAAAACGCAATATAACAAAAAGAAGGGTGTGTAAGGCATTATTTATCCTTAAGTTTTAATTTCGAAACAAGCTTGGATTCATAATCACTGACAGTAGGCTAGTTCCCATGAGTAATTTGAGTTTTGACTGAGAACTGAGTTAATTTGATTGAATTTTCAATAATGTGATTTTTTTTTTAGGTACTTTCACTGCCTAGCTTTCCCAAATGTTCCTCCATCTTATAAGGTGGCAGACCAGATTCGTGATTCACCAGTTAAAGCTAAGAACACATCAGAGAAGGAGAGTGAACATCATGAAGAAGAATTTCGTCAAAGTGCTAGACAAACTTAGCTGAGTTACTTCCGGTGCCATGTGAAAATTTAGATTTTGATGGAAATACGTAGCTGTTGAAGTTTCAGCCCAAGTTGAAAACCTGTTCCAGTGGAAAGTGTAAGCTCCAACCAGTTGTTGCCAGTAGAAGATGGTCCTCATCGTGACATTCATAATGGCCTTGTTGGAGGTTTACAGTCCGGAATGGAAACAAGTGAAGCCAGCTTTAGAGAAGCTGGCGTCCCACGACAATTCTGCACGTTTCGAGAGAAGTGTAACTGAAATTCCTGAAAGTGTTTCTGATTCAGAAGCTGGTACTGAGCAGTTTACTAAATGAAAGCCTAGGATCTCGCAAGAGCAAAGGAAGGTCAAAGCCAGGGGAAAATTATTTAGACAAATGCTACTCTCGATGTCAGGAAAAGCGTACCTTGGAAGAAAAGTACAAAGCAAAAAAAGGGCGAAAAATTGAGTGCCACTGAAGTAACAAGGCTTGCTCGTACCCCTTGGTATTTGTTTGCGTTCACTGTAGGATGGACGCTGGCAAGATAAGACACTTTAAATGTTCTGTTGTTTCGCAAAAATGGACAGAGAGCTTATCTTTACAGAGTATTGGATGAAAATGTCGTAACAGCAGAAGAAAATATATATTACAACTCTTGTTGACTGTGATGACACAAAAAAAGAAAATGAATGGCAGCTCGTCAAGAAGTACTTCAACCATCAAGTACCGTTTGAAAACCTCGCAGGGACTGTTGGTGGTTTGCAAATCTTTGTTTTTGAACACACTTTGCCTGGGCGAGTGGCAGGTTAGGAATTAGACATCAGCTGCTGCAGCAGTGGGCATTCATCATCAAGTGATCCTTATCACCCATCAAACTTACACGAATGGATACAACAAAATCCGCTGGTTTTGCAGAACGTAGAGTTTGTCCTGAAATTCTTGGAAGATCTACCAAAGCTTCCCTCATACTATTGTAGGTCCTGGACTCTGAAAAACATTTTGAGTATCCCTTTGGATCTTTGACTGAAGTCTTCTCTGCTTACCAGACAGAAGCAGAGAAGCTTGGAAAAGATACTGTTGGCATTAGTGCGTTCAGTGAACTTTTAAAGACAAAGGTTGTGCCATTTTCAAACCAAAAAAAGACCAGTGTGTTGTTTGCATTGCAAAAAAGCTTGGAAATTCTAATGAGGGAGCATATCAGCAACACATGCACGCAAGAACATGCTAGGTCTGCCAAGAAGAAAGACAAAGACAATGCAAGTAAGAGTGCAGGCAGAATTGTTGTCGAGATACACGATTTGCAGTTGACCCTTCCCTGTCCCTGAATCAAGGCTTCATCCCTTTACTACAAAAGAAAAGTTGTCATTCACAACTGGACTTCATACGACTAGTCTCGTTCGATACACTGAATATAATGTGTGATGAGACGGAGGGACAGTTGAAGGCTTCACAATTCCTACTTGCGTTGTAAAAAGACTGGACGACTTGCGTGGAACTTACCCTAATGCAAAGACGATTCTCTCGTGGGGAGTGACGATTTGTAGTTACAAAACCAGAATACTGTTATGTCGAATGCTTTGATAAACTAAGCATTTGAGAAAAACATTACGATAGTTCAGAAATATCTTGAAAAGGGCATACACAAAATAGAATGCGACAGCGTGCATAAAAAAATTGAAGTTCGCTGCCGAAATCGTGATATTATCTTCCATCTGCGTCCAAGATAAGGTTAGCTCGTAAGAATTCGTTCCCGTATCGCGTGATACAAGCTGATCATGACTTCTTCAGCGATTTTTCTGATTTGAAGTATTTTCCTGACTATCACCCAGGTTCGAGAAAGGGGTCACCCCATAGTGAATGAAATGGTTGCTTACAGTATACTCCAGGAATGCTTGTCGATTACAAACTGTGCCATGGTGATGAGTGGGAGGTTTTGCCAAAAAAGAAAAAAAAAAACAATGAAGAAACCAAAGACTGAAATATCTACGTTATCTCTGGATCTGCTACCGTGTTACCAAAAGACTGCCATGGTTTCTATGTTGGGGACTCAAGCTAAAGGCTGGTAAATGTTGCCTTAAGGAATGCTAGTTTTTTCTTATCTACTTTTGGGAACAGCAATGTGTCTTTTTCTAAATTAAATAGCCCAGGCGCCATGCATTTTTTTTCTTTCCCATGTTGAAAAAAATGTGATTTTTCTATGATTTTCAGTATTCATTTAAAACAAGAGCTTATTGGCAATGTGATTTTTTCTAATCAAATTTGAAAAATAAAAGAATATTTTGTTGTTTTTTTTGTGAATAAAAAAGGTACCATGCCTTGCCGTTCTTAGTTGGCGTACTAACGTGCGTCAGGGTGCAGTAATCAAAACTGCTAAATCTGTGTAGACCCACTTCCCGAATAATAACGCTAAGTTGAATACGGCTCGATTTTTTGTGAGCCACGCTACTACCACCGTAGTACCGGCAACTAATCGCGTTGATACATCCTACTAGACGTTGTCAGTACACCTATTAAGACAACGCTTTTGACAACACCTGGGTTCACACTTTTAAAAAGGGACAAAAACTGTTCAGCAGCTTTTTGATCAACGATCTTACTCGTCTCGGATACGCTTTCATACAAAGTCGTGCTCGATTTAGCTTGACACAATTGGTCTTAACTGTAGGTTTGGCTTATGATTTTGGGAAGTCCATATAATTTTAGGGCACAAGGAACTGCGTGGCAGGTATTTGTATTAAAGTTGAGTGTATTTTTTTCCTTCGTCCTTCAAACACTTTAATTTTTTTAAACTTATTTGTTAAAGAGTCTGTCTGATTATATGATAGGAACTGCCACGCAGTTCCTTGTGCCCTAAATTATATGGACTTCCCAAAATCCATAAGCCAAACCTACCGTTACGACCAATTCTGTCAAGTACAAGATCACCGAGAAGTTTTTTTGAGCAACTGGTTAGTGTCAATCTGTAAACCAATTCTGTCTACACATATTTTTTTTTTTTTGAGTGTCGTACATTAAGAATTCTTCTTATTTGGTTGAAAAAACTAAAAAAAGCGGAAATTTCTTCAAGTTCTTTACTTTCAGCTTTCACATTGTATCAATGTACACAAATAGTGAAGTAGAAGCAGCCGAAACTTCTAGAAAGAAAGCTATAAGAATGTGTACTTGATTAGTGGTAAAACAGATTTTGGAAGTTTCTGTAATTATGTATTTAGTAAGGTTGTGCTATATGTTCTCTTATTTTTTTTTCAATTTAGAAAGAAATTTTTCTCGGACAATTAAATGGTTTTACCGATGGGGCCCTTTATCTCCATTATTCAGCTAATATTTTTTGTGGAAAATATTGAAAACAACTGCGATAGATTCATATTTTTTTATACATTTTTTTTGGGACCGCGGTATATGGATGACGTAATTTCAGTACGGATTATGGGAGGAGGAATTAAAGAATTTTTGGAACATCTTATTGTTTGGGGGTGATTTAAAGTTTACTGTTGAATTAGAAGATAATGGAAACTGCCTTTCTTGATGTTCTTCTTTTAAAAATGATAATAGTCAGGATTTTAAAATTTATACAGAAACCGACTAATAACAATAGATTTTTGTGTCATATACGGTGCTCCGGTCACGCTCGCCAAGTAAAAAATTTGTTTGATCAGTTACTTTAAACTGACCGGATCTTTAGTTATTTCTCTACAAAATTTTTTGAGGAGGACTTGTCTTTTCTAAGAAAACACTAATAAGTAACAATGTATCCCAGTGGTTAATAAACCAGACTTTTTCAAAAAGAAGAAAAAAAAGTCTTTTAGAGATTTCTAGGAAGTCTTGGAGACAACTCAGGAGAAGGTTTTTTGTTCATTACCATATGTAATCGCAGGCTAAGTGAAAAAACTTAAAAGAAATTTACAGAGTAGTGGTCCTAAGATAGCTTAAAAGAGTAATAATACTTTTTTGGTAGTTTTCTAAACTCTGGGAAGGATCTAACTTCGTTGGGGCAACAAAGTGGGGTTTATCAGGATCCCATGTAACTTGTGGAAGCTCATATGTGGGACGTATAACCCAGAATTTGAAATGAGATAATTACCTCTGTCTATTAAAAAGATTTTTTATCCCTATTTGAATTTTTATTTGCCGTCATGGAAAGGCAGTGTGGTCTCCAAAATTATCTAAAAACCTATAATACTCTAGGGCATCAATTTAAAACTCTGGGGGATTCTGTCCTCCCCAATATCTTTGGACTATTTTTGAAAAATGGAGGTGGGGCGGCTATCTTAAAATTTTTATCGGATTGCATTTTGTGGAAATACAACGTAGGGGGGGCTGGTCCCGATCAAATTGACTCTTGTGTGTGAAAAGGAACTAGAACATCTGATTTCCAATCAATTAGCCCCCCTCCGGAGTTTTTATATGACAAAAAAAAAAAAAAAAAAAAAAAAAAAACACCATTTCAATAGAAAAAAAAAAAAAAAAAACACACCGCTTTTCCAAAAACTTATATGTCTTTCAGGCATAACTTACAACATTTGCCCTGAGGGCTGAGAGGGGGGGGGTGTCAATCCTCAGACTTAATTCCAGACCTTTTAACTACACTGAACAAAATGGCTATCTCAAAATTTTGATTGGAAATGTGTTTGGGGAAAATGATGGACGTAGAAGGGTGGGGGTTAGTTGCCTTCCTATCACTTTTGACTATTAAACGGGGTACTAGCCCCTACAATTTCCAATCAATGAGTCTTTTTCGAGGTTTCTACGACAACAATTGCCATCTCAAATTTCTATCACATGCATTTTGGGAAATACTAGGTGTGGGGGGATATACACCCTCCTATCACTGAATCTTAAGAGGCACTAGAGCTTCTAATTAACAATAGAATGAGGCCCCCTCGAACAGTTTATACAATCACCTTTTTCTGTACAAACCTTATATGCCCCCAGGACATAACTTATAACCCTTTGCACTGAAGGTTCTGCGGTGGGGAGGGGGTGTCTTCCTCAAATACATAATCTTTCCAGACCCTTTCAACTACGTTTGAAGAAAATGGCTATCTCAAAATTTTTGAGTGGATGCTGTTTTAGGAGAATTAGTGTGAGTGGGAGGGGGGTTAACCTGCCCTCCAATCAATTCCGACTAATGACGCAGTAAGTTTTGACTTTTAACAGGTTTTGTTTTTTTTTTTTTTTTTTTTTTAGGGAAGAAAGTAGTAACCCCCCCCATACCCTTCCTTTGAAAGAAGATCTTCTTCTTTATTATTATTACTTGGTGTATATTTGTTTTGCTATGATTGTTTTATTTAAATTTCTGTTCGTTTTGTTGGGTTTCATTTATGCTTCATTAGTTAAAATACTTTGTTCGCTTTAAGCTTGATTTGCTTATCCAATTTAGTCTCTACTCATTTGTTAGCATTTTATTTATTCATTTTATATTAGTACAACGATCAGCAATTACAAAAACCATAAAAAATGGAACAAGAGGCACAATGCAAGATGATATAAGAAAACTAGAAATAATATTTTTTTTTTTAAGAACCCCAAAAACCACATTGATGGCCAACCTCCATTTAGCTAACTCCATCTAGTAATAAGACTCCAGCCTAATGTCAGGGTTAGGGTTTGACTTACTTTTTAGTTTTAAATGACGAAAAATTCTGCTTTTTCACCTTCCTCTTCCTGGCTTGATTATTGCAATCCCTGTTTTCCTTATTGTTTAGACATTGGCTCGTTCTTTTGTCGGTTTTTATCGGAATAGAAACTGAAAAATAAAAAAAATCTCTAGACGCGTAAACCGATGCAGTTTTCTTATTAAAACATTTACCACCGCCCCAATTAAAAACACCAAGGCAATAGTGAAACTAATACACAAGGAAAAACAAACAAAACCAACGTTCTTATCTTGAAAAGAAAAACAACATTTCAGATACAAAACAAATAGCGGATAAAGAAGACGGTTCCGAAAAAACAGTTTCTAAGCTAGAGCATTACTATCCAATGCGTAACTCCAATCTCCTGGTTTTGTGCATATTGCGAAAAAAGGGATTGATCTTCTTGAGTGATATTTTCTTTATAAAATACCATATCAATTGTTTAGATAAAAGCTTTGCATAAAAATTCTAATTTGTTTGTTTATGTATTTATAAGTGTTGCTTAGGGCTTTGTGGAAATTATAAAAAAAAGTTTTCTTAAAGATTGCTGACAAAAATTTTTCTGTAAGACACAAAATTACATTACAACAAGAAGTTTTCCTCTAGCATGATTCTTTGATAAATCAAACCAAGGAGCAATTTTACTAAGGCATATAACTTTCTTAAGACACTGACATACACAAAGAGTTTTCCCCTCATTGTGCTTTCTTAGATGATCCGATAAGACGAACTTGAAGTAAAAGATTTTCTTACATATATATACACTTTCAGATTTTTTTTCACAGTATGAAGTTCTTTGATGAATAAATAGGGTGGCTTTTTGGCGGAATGTTTTTGTCATATATATCACATTCACAAAGGGATTTTCTCCAGTTACAAGTTCTTTGATTGATCATTTCAACTGAACACTTGGAATAAAACATTTCTTACGAAATTTCTCTTATCCGAATGGTTTTTTATCCAGTATGAGATTCGTTGGTGATTATATAAACCGGATCTTGAAAGCAATTTTTTTTTTTTACATTATATCCAACATTTCAAAAGGTTTTTCGAGCACAATGAGTTCGTTGATGATTGGATTTAAATGGAGGCACTTTAAGTAAAAGACCTTGAAATGTTGAACAGACACTCTAAGTGGTTACATTAACCAGTATCGTTTAAAAAGGGTTCAAGGATGGGGGCTGGTTACTCTCCAATCACATTTTGGAATTTAAAAAAGGTAACAAAACTCTAAGTTTCAAATTAAATGAGCACCCTCCAAATTTGTATACGACCCATCGAGGGGCAAGGATTGAGAGGGGACAGACTCATCGATACGAAAATCAATGCTGTGGTGCTGATAGTACTTGTTATTATTTCTCAATACCAGAAAAAAGAAATTCATCTTTTGTTTTTGGTTGTCTTATCAGCTTTGAGCTTTCTAGGGATTGTTAGCTACGCAGATATTAAAAAATTTTTCAGTAAAAGTATTGTCTGAAAAGAACAGGTGGAGTTGAGTAAAGTTAAAAGACTCTGTACTCATCAGTCATTTACATTATTACTGCACTGGAGATTGAGTTTTTAACTTCAAAGAAAGCATTGGACATACAATTGACCTTCAAATTCTGATTTAAGGGAGTAGACTGAGAGGGAACCGGAACAGACAATTGTGTGTCTGATCTCAAAATAAGAAGGGCAGAGATCACTCTTATTTGTAAAAGTTGGCTGGCCTAATGAATACTATAATAATCTGAACTTAATTTAATATAAAACAGTTGATGATGATAGTAATATTTAACTTCAAAAGAGATTCGGTTAGACAAAGAAGAAGTTTGGGTCCCAAAGTTTCAAATAACAGAAAACAAAACACTTGGTCTACTGAAACCAGAAAATATATTCTGATCGCAACGTTCATCGTTGTGAGGTTTTTCCTTGGTTTATCTGTGCCCGACACCTAACCCTCCTACACAAAGGACAAACTTCCTAAAGAAGACTATAATACACACGTTATAATAGTTGCAAATGTGAACTATCAAAAGAAGTCAGACATAGCTCTGGTCCAAAAGTAAAATAAAAGTTAAGATATGACAGAATAAAACAAGTCTTTAAGCTTATCTGAATCAATTGCCCACCTAACAACGTTGTTGTATGAGGGCAATACTGGTCGTTTTAGTTGGCAACTATTTGCAGCACATTTTTTTAGGATTCAATATAATTCAGTGAATTCTTAAAGGAAACAAAAACAAAACAAAAAGGGCAATCCTTGAAAAATATATACAAGGAAAAACATTTAAAAAAAACATCTCTTTTTCTGAATAGAAAAACAACATTTCAGATACAAAACCAAACGTGGAAAGAAGACGACTCATCCCTCTAGCATGATTCTTTCAGGCTTGAGCATGATTCATGCATGATTCTTTCTTGTTTTAAATGCTCAAACAAGAGCATTTTAATAAGCATATAACAGTTTTTTACCACACTGACATACACAAAGGGGGGTTTTCCCTCAGGGTGGCGTGTTAGATGAATGAAAGGTAACAGCGGGCAACTGAGAAAATAAAACACTTCTTAACATTATATTAACACTCGAAAGATTTTTCTCCAGTAAGAAGTTCTTTGATAGAATAAATGTGTCCTACGTTTTGGGCGGAATGTTTTGTCACATATAATCACATGAAAAAAAGTTTTCTACAGTATGGGCTCTTGGATTATTAGACAAAACGGACCTATAAGTTAAAACATTTTTTACATAATAATCAAATTCCACAGGTTATTCTCTCAGTTTGTGTTTCGTTTGTATGAATAATTAGTTTGGGTTTTTTGGTATTCTGTTTTGTCATATTATATATTACATTCCGAAAGTGTTTGTTCTCCACTAAATTCTTTGAATGATTGATTAAAATGGAACTTGACCGTAAAACAATTTCTTACATACATAAAATTCGAAAGGTTTTTCTCCACTAAGAGTTCTTTTATGATTGGATTAAAATGGACCTTGAAAGTTAAAACATTCTCTATACTACATCCACAGTCGAAAGGTTTTTTCTCCCGTATGAGTTCTTCTGTGATAAAGATAATCCGGAACTTCCTGTATAACTTTTGTGTTTAATATATCACATTCAAAAGTTTTTCTCCCAGTATGAGTTTTTTTGATGAATATATAGGTCTACTTTTTGGCGGGAATCTTTTGTCCACATTATCCACATGCACAAGGGTTTTTCTACCAGTATGGGCTCTTTGATGATTAGGACAAAACGGAACTATAAGTAAACAACATTTTTTACATATATCAAATTCCAAAGGTTATTCTCCAGTTTTGTGTTGCTTGATGAAATAATTCGTTTGGGTTTTTGGGTATATTGTTTGTCATATATATATTACTTGCGAAAGTGTTTCTCCACTAAGTCTTTGATGAATTGGATTAAAATGCGAACTTTGAAGTAAAAAACATTGTCTTACATACTATAAAATTCGAAAGGTTTTTTTCTCCACTAAGAGTTCTTTGATGATTGGATAAAAGGGAACTGCAGACAAAACATTTCTTTACATACATCACATTCGAAAGTTTTTCCTTCCAGTATTAGTTTCTTCTGTGATTTACGATAATCCCGGAATCTTCCTGTATTAACATTTGTTACATAATATATCAACATTCAAAAGGTTTTTCTCCATAATCGAGTTTTTGTGATGAATTATAGGGCTAATGGTCTACTTTTTTTCTACTTTGGGAATCTTTTGTCGCATTATCACATGCCAAAGGTTTTTTCTACAGTCTGGGCTCTTTGATGAGTAGACAAAACGGAACCTATAAGTAAAACATTTTTTTCATAGTTATCACAAATTCCCAGTTATGCTCCCAGTTTTGTGTTCTTTGATGCAATTATTATTTTGGGTGTTTTGGTATATGTTTCGTCACTATATATTACATTCGAAAGGTTTTTTACTCCACTAGAGTTTCCTTTGGGATGATGGATGACAATGGAACTTGAAGTAACACATTCTCTACATACATCACATTCGAAAAGGTTTTTCTCCAGTATGAGTTCGTTTGATGAATATCTATGTCTACTTTTTTGGCGGAATCTTTCGTCACATTATCACATGCAAAAGGTTTTTTCTACAGTATGGGCTCTTCGGATGATTAGACAAAATCGGAACTAAAAGTAAAACGATTTTCTTTAACATAATGTCAAAAAAAACCAATTTGAAAGTTTTTCCCCAGGATGAGTTTCTTTGAATGGAATAAATTAGGTTGCTTGTTGGCGGAATGTTTTGTCACATATATCACACATGGAAAAGGTTTTTCTTCCAGTATGATTTCTTTTGTGATAAGATAAGTAACTGGAACGTCTCTGTATAACATTTCAAATTACATATATCACAGTTCAAAATGGTTCTTCTCCAGTATGCGTTTTCTTTGATGAATAAATAGTTACGCTTTTTGGCGAAAATGTTTTTGTCACCTATATCACATGTCAAAAGGTTTTTTTCTCCAGTAAATGAATTCTTCGGTGAATTAGACCCAAACGGAACTATAAGTAACACATTTTTTACATTATGTCACCATTTGAAAGGTTTTTCCCCAGTATGAGTTCTTTGAATGAATAAATAAGTCCAGCTTTTCTGCTGAATGTTTTTTGTCACATATATTACATTTAAAAAGGTTTTTTTCCTGGTATGAGTTCTTTGATGATCGTATAAAACTGCCTTCCACTTATGAGTAAAACATTTCTTACATAAGTATCACATTCAAAAGTTTTTCTCTCCAGTATGAGGTTCTTTGATGGACTAAATAGGTGGGCTTTTTGGCGAAATGTTTTGTGTCACATCTATCACATCCCAAAAGGTTTTTCTCCTGTCTGGAGTTCTTTCGATGAACGAGATAAATTGGGCACTTGTATTAAAAACGTTTCTTACATATATGACATTCGAAAGGTCTTTTTTCAGTATGAGAAACCTCCTGTTTTGCTAAATCATTTTCAGCAAATGCACATATGTGACTTGGCATCTCATTCCTGACAGTTCAAACTCCACTAATCGTTTTTAGAATATTCTTTGCATTGAAATGGTATGCTAAGATCATTCCACAGTCTTGTTGTGTTCATATCTTTTATCGTAGGAACCCGCTGCAACAAGGAGAAAACTATAATATAAAAAATTCACATCAAAATCCACAGGACCCTGTATTTTTGTTTTTTTTTTAAATCCTTTTTTTTTTCATTTAAGCATAAACTCAGCTTTTTTTTAGCTTTTAGCCTTACACAGTCATCATAAAAGTGTAGTTTTACATTACTCTTCTTCTTTCTCGTTTATTTTAAAAATTTATAAAGCCAGCATGAGCCGTCATTCTGATATTACTTTGAATCCTTTTATTCTTTCTTTATTCGATAATACGGAATTCTGGTTGTAATATCATTTTAACTTATAAGGGTTGGATTTGTGCTAAGAAAAGATATGGTTGTACAATACCATCCATGAACTATATTGACCCTTTTTTTTTTATCAATTTATATATTTTTTTTTCAAACTACGTATTTAACAGAGAAAAAACAACAAGAATCAACTCTATAAATGAAACTAAATCAAACAATACATAAAATACTCAACTAAAAAGGCATTGTGTCAATTCGCAAACAATTGTGATAAACCTGAGAACCAAATATTTTTTATCTCTCTCTTATGAAATCATAGGCCGCAGGTGGCCAAAGAGGGCTTTTAAAAGAATCCTTAAATGTTATTAAATAATGTGAGTCAGTAGTGCGACCTCATGAAGCACATCTCCACTTTCAATTCTGTAAAAGAAAATGTTTATGAAGAAGCCCTGTTTTTATTTTACTTGGATTTTACTTGACTGGATTTTAAATTGAACACCCTATTAGAAAAAGGCTTACCACCGGGGACCCCCTCCTTAGTCCTCTTCTGTTTAATGGTCATATATCTCTTTGAGTTTGCAATTAACAGCATGGACCGTTTGGGCTTTATTTCTGATGACCATTAATATGGCTGTCAGGCACAAGTGGTCCCCTTGAATTATGGTCGAGAGATCTTTATCACGATTTCCACCTAATTCTCTTGCTTCTCAGAAGCATTAGATTTGTCTATATCCCACTTCAAAAACCCAAGCAATCCTATTTACTAGACAAAAACCTATAGAGCATAATCCAAGCCCTTATTTTGAATAGCTCTCTTTAGATTAGGAATCTTCAGTGAAGTTCTTTGAGAATTGTCTTTAGTTTTTCCAAACTAAGATGGCACGATCACCATGCATAACTCATGCAATACTATTTGTCGCGGAAGCTCCCGGCTCTACTAAAACGACCTTTATTTTCTAAAGGGGTTCGTCAACTACCTCAAAGATTGATGTTTAGTAAAAGTTAATGTAAACTTAGTGAGTGGACGCATAATACACAAGTACCAAAATTTCCTTCCCCCTACGGAAAAAAAAACCCAAATAAAATTCTCAAATTTGGGAAGGCCTTATTTTCCCATGGGCGGGGGGGTATTTTCCATGGGGGGAATATTTTTCACTGGGGAGTTTTTTCCGGGGGGAGGTATTTTTCCCGGGGGGGTAAATGCCGGGGGGTTGGGGCGGGGTTAAAACGCCTAGAACCAATGTTGTTTGGTTTCTCAGACTGCAAGTATGTTTTTTGGAAAAATAGTTGAGATCATCCAATAATCAGTGAAAGCTCCAGGAAGGAATTCAAAGAGGTGAAAATGTGATCCCTTTCTGGAAATCTACCCAGGGAAAATAAAACCCCCCCCTTATTTATATCGTAACAACATAGAAAAAAAATAATTCAAATAATCCTTGAGGACTGGGAACCCCATGTAATTATCCACTTCTTTGTAGATAGTGCGCATTAAAACCAAGCGATACTGAGGCTAGAAGAGGAATGATTAAACTACGAGAGTTCGTACATGGAGAAGAGGTATAAGGCAAATGTGCCATGAACGGCATATTGTTTTAATTCAGTATTGCTGAATACATCTTGTAAAATTTTTAAGAGTTCTAATGATTTCCTAAAAGACCTAATGTTCCAAATAAAATTCAGTTTGTCGTTTTATTGTCGGGGGTTTATTTGGATACAGAATTTTTATTTCTTAATAATTAAAAACAATCTGGGACTGTTATTTACTAATTTTTTTCAAATGCAACAATTCGCTCAGATGCAATAAAAGCCATCTTCCCCCCCCTCCCACCACCACCACATTTTTAACTGAATTTTAAGATACGCGTGCTCATTTTTGGACACGCTAAAAACAAAAAATGGGGATATCTGACAGAAAATAACCTTTGTTCTCTCGTCAAGTGTTCGACTCCAGTTTAACATGGTCCAAACATTATGATGACAATCTCCGAACGATGCCAATCGATGAAGAAAAAAGTTTGGCCTCTTGTTTCATTAATAGCATGGGATGTATGATTTTCCAAATATCTCCTTATCCTCATTTGAGGGGATGTCTTCAGCTTCTACAAAATTAGAGTAAAAAAAAAATCAAAAATAAAAGCTCAAAACCCAAATAGGAGTCAGCCATGAGGTAGTATAAACTTCTGTCCTACGGGAGGCTCACTTGGACACTATACGTAAATAAATACAAAGATAAAAAGCATTAGATCTGGAAAAGAACAATATTATGAGGATAATGGTCGAAGTATCAATAGGCTCTAGTCCAAAAAGCTCTTCATCCAAGTTGAACCAATAGCTACTTCCTATTGAATATCAAACCACCTAGAGTAACAGCAAAAACCTGACTATTATTTTAGATATGAAGTTATCTATCAATTGATGAAGTTATCCAAGTATTTTGGGTTGCAATCGGTTGCATAGGTTGCATCAGAGACTGGGATGGGGGTAATTGTAGACAGAGGAAAAGCCAAGACCAGATAGTCCAGTAATTGGTATTGCTTATAAGTTTATAAGCAAAAAAAAAAAAATTATGGTAATTGTAAAAGAGCTTCGAATTCTATTAGAATGAAAACCCTTTATAAGGGAGTTTTGATAATCTTCGGTTCTTGAATATCATATTCTTTGAGGGGGGGGGGGGGAAAAAAGGTTAAAACCAAAATATTGAAAAAACAAATATATGGACAAAAAAGCCAAAAGAACAAGAAAAGTATCCGCAAAAACGGTGAAAGAAACTTGGTGACAAGCCTACTGCCGGTAACATATTTCAAGATGAAGAAGATAGTTTTATCATTATCTTCCTTAGTTTTAAGATCTAATCCATTCAAACCTGGTAGAATGAAGATATCACTTGACCGTTGCCTAGGGCAGATTCTAGACTCGTGATGATTCAAATCCCCTGGCTGCAGGCGGCACTGTAGCCCTGCCTTAAGATTTATGTTAGGTCTCCACTAATTAATTTCCTTCCTCTTTCATTTTTATTCATGCAAGTGACAATGGCGGCCCAGTATAATTAAAACTTGAACATCCTAGTTCTAGACTTTCTTTACAAATCCTGGACATCCGACCTTGCTTTTTAATTAGGTTCATCCCATTTTCTATCTAGAAAACCATGCATTCCATATTTTGAAAAATGTTACCTCGAAGACGGATGGAGTTAAATCTTAGCTAGAAATTATATTCATATTGTCATCTATCATATATAACATTGAATCGTACAAAGCTATAATGACTCTGGGCGTTTGTATTCTGTCTTGATTTATCCTCTCCGGTAGCCTCAGTAGGCAACAATTGACGCGAAATAAATTTAAAGCAAATTTATTAAGAATATGTTCATTTTAGTTTACTGTAATTTACATAAACATTATCTCAGAATCCGAAACAGAGTCTGAAAACCTGGCGAATCTTCTGTTTCTTTTCCAATACAAAAAGCGGCACTACAATTTTACAGAGGTGTTTAATTGAACAATGAAAACTTGGAATTCAGCCCTATATTGTATTATTTTCATCCAAACCTATTACATTTTACTATTAGATATTTCTTGACTAGAGAAAAATTCAATAATCGTATAAAAATTCAGCTTGATCGTTGTTAAAATTTTTGGGACTATGAGTTTTATAACAAGTTGCTTATGTTGAGCAGCATAATAATTTAAAAAAAACGAAACAAACTATTGATAATTTTAAAACTATTGACTACCTATGTATATATATACGATATATATATATTATATATATATATATATATATATATAGATTAGTATATATAATAATAGATATATATATATATCTTATAATATATCTATATATAATATATATATTATATATGATATATATAATATATATATACTGTATATATATATAATAGTATATAATTATATAATATATATAGTATATATATATCTAGATATAGATATATATATATATATCCTAATATCTATATCTTAATATATATATATATAGATATAGTATATCATATATATCTATAATATATATCTAATATTCTCTATATATATTAGATATTATATATAGATATATATATATCTCTCTAATATATCTATAGATAATATATATATATATATATATCTATATATATATATATATATATATATATATATGTACTATATATATATAGATATATAAGATAATATATATAGATATATATATATACTATATATATATATATAATATCTATTATATGTATATTATATATATAGATACCTAGTATATATAGATATATGTAGATTGATACATATATAACTTATATATATATATAGTATAAATACTACTACCTACTACTGCTACTAATAAAAACTCACCGTAGCACCAAGCCGCCCTGAGGCCAACACAAGCTACGCACGATCCTCCCCCCCCAATCTATTCAGAGCTCCCTTTTTTACACCCGCCCACGAAGTTCCCATTTCTCTTTAAATCTTTCTTTATGACGTCCTCCCACCCCAGACTGGGACGACCTGCTTTCGTTTAGCCCTAGATGGTTTCGCGAAAAAGAACAATCTTCGGCAATCTGTCATCCTTCATCGCCACCAACGTGCCCTAACCATCTCAACCCTTTCTTTCATTATAGCCTAGAGAGTGTATGAACCACCATTTTTTCGTATAGCCTATTGTTTGAAATACGCGTCAGTCAGGTCAGTATCCTAAGGCAATTTCTCTGGAAAACATCTAGCAAATCTTCATCCGCTTTCGGAGCGTCCATGCTCTCAGAGCCATATTTGACCACTGTCATCACTGTAGCTTCTAATATTCTAATCTTGGTTTGCAGACTTATCTTCCTATTCTTCCAGACTTTTTTAAACTGTGAAAAACACCCTGAGCCTTGGCTATTCTATTTTTAACATCTTCACTGCTCCCACCATCTTTACAAAAGAAATACTACAAGGTAAGTGAAGCTGCCTCCTGATCAATCTTTTCATTACCCAACGTCACCTTTTCATCTTCACTTATTCTAGCATTAGTGACTTAGTCTTCCTAACATTAAGTTTCAAACCAATTCTAGCACCCTGAACTTCGCAAAATACCTCTAAAACTTCATTCATTTGCTCACGACTTTCATCTAGGATGCTTAAATCATCAGCATAATTCAAAGTCTCAGGAGACTTTTTTCCTTTCCCCCCCCCCCCTCCCC
This sequence comes from Artemia sinica, assembly GCA_027921565.1. Taxonomy (NCBI): domain Eukaryota; kingdom Metazoa; phylum Arthropoda; class Branchiopoda; order Anostraca; family Artemiidae; genus Artemia; species Artemia sinica. The sequence goes on along the minus strand of CM051267.1, from coordinate 60,182,344 downwards.
CCCCTTTGATTCCGTGGTCTCCCATTTGCCTTTCCCGTGCTCCTTAAAACTAAGCCATCAAAATAATCCATATAAAGGGGGATAGAACACAGCCCTGCTTACCTAATGCTGATTTAATACAAAACCAGCTGCTAACCTCATTTCCTCCTTAACCGCAGCAGTGGTTATTCTCGTACATAGGCACTAATCACTTTAATTGTATTTGTCTGGGAATACCATACAAGGATAAAAACTTTTACTAAAGCTCCTTCTATCAACAGAATCGAAACGCTTGCTCGTAATCTATAAAACTTGAGGACAAAAGTTTTTGAAAACTCAAGGCACTTCTCAATTATTTAGCCTAAGAAGTGAAACTTTGTCGACGACATCCTCTACCTTTTCTAAAACAGTCACTTCTCTTGCATTAAACTTGTCTACGGCTCTCTCAGTACTGAAAAGTATCAGATTAACTATGTAATATTTACTACCTAAGAGACCAGGACTAATTGCCTCGATAATTTACCACCCTAACTTTTATCACCTTCTCTATAAGTGTGGCTTAAATTAAGGTTTTCCTACAACTCGTTAGGTACTTCCCCTTTTTCAAACAAGTATATTGCATAATCTTCTACTAACTTCATTTCTTGACCTCAGAGCCACCATATTTAAGGAAACATCATTTACCACCCTAATCAACACCTGGAGCCTTATTAGTCTTAATCCTTTTTAGTATCTGGTTGCTAAATTTCCTTCCTCCTCACAAAACAAATTCTTCCTTCACATCCAAAGTATCTGTTTTTTTTGTTTGTTTAATTATACAAAACTTTTTCATTTTCCTCTATATTTTTTTCCTGTCTACTCGTATCTCGGTTAAGCAAGTTCTCAAAATGTTCGGCCCATTCTCTCTTTAGTTTTTTCCTTATCCGCTTAATTGCGACCCCATTTTCCTAATCCTTTCCACTGGGGTGGGACCAGTCCGGATTGACTGCTCCCTCTCCTTTTGTTAAACGTGCTCAGTACAATATTTTTACTATTTATGCCGTCTAGCTGCATCATTCCAGATCCTCCGGCCAATTTTTATCCCTTGCCTCAGCCACTTCACACCTCCTTAGTTTCATCTTTTTAAATTGCTTTCTCCCACTTTCCCTTTTACATTTCTTTTGATTTTCATATCCCGGACCATCTATCACTCAGATAATTTCTTGTACAATTCCTTTCTCTCCTTTCTATTAAACATAAAGCTTTTTCACTAATATTCTTAGCTGCGAGTTCTAAGCTTTCTTCCCTAATACACCTTCAGCACCTTCACAAATTATTTGTGTCTAAAATTATTCCAAACCATCTTCCACATTATCAAATTTTAAACTCTCAAGTTTAGTGTTCAACTGCTCCTGGAAAGTTTCTCTCTCAATTCGTCATCCTGGAGTCTACCAAACATCCATAACTTCCCGGGAGGTAGTAGTTACTCTTCCGATATTTTCAGTTTTAAAGTTAACCCTTGACACTACTAGATGGTGATTTTTACCTTTTAACCTTAAAACAATAACCGCGACTCCCATATACCGCTAGATACTTGCATTGCTCCTCCCAGTCTTCCGGTTTACTATAACCATAATCAATAAGGTTGCTGTCTTACCATTCACGTGAATAACCATGTTAACTTATGAGCCATTTTTATGACCAAACCACCGTATTGGTTTTATAACTAGATTGTTTTATACCTACAAAATTGTAAAAGTCTGTATCCATTACTTGTTTTCTTTTCCTTACAACCAAATTTACCTAGGCTGGGATACAATCTATCTCTATTTCTACCAACCTGGGCGTTAAAATTCTCCCAGTAATAACATCATATTTGATAACCCTGGGACCTGTGTCTATTTGGTCCTGTAACTGTAAGTAAAATTCATCTGAGTCCTCTAGTATCTCCCGTCAGTCGGTTTCTACATGGGCGTATATATACTATAACTGGATACCCTGAACTTTCTAGGTCATAAAATTAGCATTAGGATTCTATTATTAATTACCTTCCCAGCCTTAACAATGGGAACTTAGCAGCCTTCCTTAATTCATCATGAGCCCTACTCCCCTGTCTATGTACCCCCCATTCTTCCTGCCTGAGTCCTAAGTACAAATTCTATGATCACCTAATTGCATGCTTCCTACCCCTGCAGATATGAGTTTCTGACACTCCTAATAAAATGCAGTTCGAACGTTCGTCTGAATTCGATCAGTCAAATGTCAGATACGATATTCCATTTTTTAATGTCGTAAACATTCCAAGTTCACATTTTTCATTTCTTTAAATCGGTTTCAAATTATTTTCGCCTCAGTGACAAAGCAATGATCCCGGGATACCAGTGCAAGGACGGTGGATCCTATATACTTCTCAAGTCTAAAAGTGAAGTCGTTAAAAAGTGTAAAAAAGTGAAAAGGTGAAGGTGCAAGTCGTAAAAAGTGATGCGTTGAAGAGGAGGCACCCTCCTTTATATACGTGAATAATTTCTATATGTTTTAAGTTTAATGTTGCTCATTACTTTCAGTTGGAAAACACTTGTTTTTTTATTATTTAATTTGTTAAAAATTCGTTCGAAAAAGGGACAATTTCCTTGTCTTTTAAGGCAAGTTTAAAATCCCTCCTCTAAAGGTCCCCCCTCTCTTACCTTCATTTATATTGAGTATTACTATTCTAGGGAATTCGAAGTTTTGTCTATTCTTGAGGAAACGTCCTAAGTTACCATCCGAACTATGATGCGCCAACGTGTCATTATTAAGCTTTTTTGAAAGAATTTTTACCAAGAATGTGAATGAAGTGGCATTTTACCTTATGTGATGGTGATAGGAGCTAGATTTTTGCTATGGGGGAGAAAACACAGTGGACAAGATTTTCGTTAAACTCCATGTTCCAAATACTCCCTCCCCTCCTCGCCTCCCACTCCTTGTACTTTTGGGACATATATTTCTATTATTTGATGGTTTACCGAGTGCAGTTTCTAATTCACCTTTCAAATCGGTAGACACAATATGGCGCATATTATGACACAATAAGATTTAAAACAATGAACTCCTATGCCCCTTCACAAAATAAAGTTGGCGGCCCCAAAAAGTTAATTTGCCCTTGGGCAAAACTACGTATTATTGACTTCTAATAAGGGACTAGAATTAAAAGATATATAGAAAGCCACCTTTAGGGGGAGGGGCTTCGAAATAAACACAATTAAATAAGAGAATTCTATGGAAAGTTAAGATAAGTCACGCGATTCCGGGAAAGGGGTACGCGCACTAAGATATATATAAATATACATTATACCTATATATTATATATATAAATATATGAATAATATATTAATACATATAACTAAATATCTATATATATATATATATAGTATACATAGTATATATATATTATATATACTATATATATTCATTATATATATATATATATATATATAGATATAGATATATAATATAATCATATAATATATATATATATAATATATCTATATATATTATATATATATAAATATATATATATATATTATATATATAGATATATATATATATATATATATATATATAATATACATATATCTATTATGCTTATAACTTACACGCATTTATATTTATACCTATGTCATTATATTTAAATTAGAATGTATACCTATATTATGTATAGATTTTACACTTATATTTGGCAAAATTTCCGGAATAATTTTAGTTGTACTTATCTTATTTTACGTTTTATATGTTAAATTTTTTGCCAACAATGTTTATCATGTATGGGAATTCAAACCCAAATGTCAGAGAATTGAAATCAAAAAGAAATCGTTGTGGCAAATTAAAGACTTTACTTCTAGTCAAAGTTTTTACGTTTTAATTTATAGCTGGGTTCCTTCACAGGACACCTGAACAGTTATCTGACAAAAGTTATATGAAACAATTTTAAATTTCTGGTTGAACTAAAGCTATACCAAGTAAGAGCAAGCCTCACCAAATAGTAGCCAAAGACTTTTTAGTGCCTTTCAATCAAAATTGTCAGTGAAATTGAGGGCAAGGTTCTTTGATTCTATTTCCAAATCTTGCCTATTATTCCAAGTTTTTCGTTTTTTTTTTCATTTGTTTTTTTTTTTTTTTTTTTTGTTTTTATTTTGTTTTCTTTTTTTAAAGGGAACGGTAATTAGAATACGAAAATAATTTTTAAAACATGAACAAAAGAACTGAAAACACGAAGCAATCTGAAAATCTTCAAATTGCTAATACAAGCACACTATTGGAAATATTACCCCCACCCAAAAAAAGAACCCAGACTGGTCACTGGAGGCCTCAACTAATTACCAAGATAAATCATGTTTTTTCATTGGGCAAGATATATAAAGCTGTTTTTTTTCAGGATGAGCGGGTTTCAACGGGTTGTAAATATTGAAAGATGGCTGATTGGAATGGCTTATGGCTTTTAGTGCCCTTTTAAAGTAAAAAAACAAGAACATGGCACAACCAAAAGCGTTTTCAGACACAAAGCATGAATTTCCACCCCAAGAAAGCTAAAATGTTGATGAATCCTAATGATATTCAGTCTAGTATTAGGAAAACCATGCACAAAGAGCAGGAGGGAGGTGGGAGTGTACTGTTGTCGATTGTCATTGAAAAATAGTAGTTATAAGTAAGTACAGAATATATGTCAGATAATTAAAAGTATAATTAGTATCTGAAAACTTTGATGCTGCAGAATAGAGCAGGAATCTTGCGGGAAGGCGTGACTCTGATCAACAAAAGGCTTGATAACGAAGAGATAGGAAGATTTGATATAAGATGAGGTGTTTAGACATACTTTCAAATTTAGCTCTTTTAAGCTTCTGAAGTTTCTGCCATTTCCACATCCCTATCTTTGTGTTAATAGAAAAAAAAAACGTTTCAACTCTAATTTTTAAAAAAGAGTAAATACTAAATTGAGGGAAATTATTATCAACTTTACATGAAGGGTTGAATGGCAAGATTTTAGTTTCGAAAATTCTTTGCAAAATGTTTTCTATCAGTAAAAGTATGTTTTACAGTTTTGTGTTAAATTATTTTCAGGTAAAGTAGCAAGAACAAAGTAAGGAATAGTTACAAGTCTCCTCATTTTTGCACAAAAGTAGCAGGAATGAGCAGCAAATAATTTAAAGTTGCTTAAAACATTAATTGTTAACAGCAGTGATGTCAGACATTCATAGGTGTTTCCATTCTTTACAATTGAGTCACAAACATTCAGTCTCTCTGAATTTCCAGGTAGTGACTAGAAATCTCTAGAATCTAAAAAATAGGAAATATTATTAATATTATGCACTTAATTATGTTTTTAAAAAAAAACGGTAAATAATTATATGTCATACTTCAAAAGTAGATAAAGGAGCACATAGCCTAGAAATAATGGAAAACACAAAAGCAAAATAAGCACGAAAATTCTGAAATCAAGACAAATTATGCCAAATCCCATATATAGTGGCTAACTACAATTAATAATTATTAGTCTTATCGCTGAATTCTGAGTCCTCTGCATCCCCTTACAATGAGAGGAATCTACTCATGGACTATTAAGGTTGAAGGCTACTCTCTGACGCACACCCTGTGTGCTTCTGGAGGAAGTAGGTCTAGGTAGGCATAGTAAATGGATTAGGTTTTTTTTGCAACCCAAGGACAATACTTGTGATTTTAAGTCTCCTTGAAAAATTTTACAGCTTTCAAAAGAAAAAAGTTTTTAAAAGGGAATAGAACAATTTTTGAACAGCTATCATACTAGTGGAGTAGTAGTACTATTGGACCCTAATGTAGTTTATGTAAGTCAGTTGGTGTATTAAAATATTTTGCAAAATGTTGGCTCCTACAAGCAAGCGAGTTTAAGTCCCCTAAATGTGACAACTTCAACTGGTGTGCGTAAATAGGTGCAGTAGGGAAGGGAGGCAGGCCTTCCTCATTGACTAAAGAAGAATACAAATATTTCAAAAATTGGGTGGGCATATTAGTTTTTAAGGGGGACAGCGGGGGCATTGTCCCAAGAGCAGAAATTCAGGCACACATTCAAAAATAATTTATGGTTACTATAGATTGTAATTGTGAAACTTTGTTGTTATTACAAAACATATGTAGAGGGCACAGCGCAGAAAAATAGAAGAAATCAATCTGCCAATTTCCATCTTACCCTATATCATCTCCATTCTTGAAATCCAAAGTTAAGTGGACCAAATTAATTAATGTTTTTTTATCGACATTTTATATCAAATTTTTTAGGTAAAGACACTGTTGTTAAAATTTGGCATGAAAATTTGGGTGACAGGTGGAGACGCTAAGCAAGATTTGGGACATGCACCAAGGAGGTAGAACTGTTACACATATACGGGCCAATGTTAAACTTTGCATTAATTTGAAGTTTGTTCTGTTATTAAGCCCAAGGAAACACTTCTGAATCTGTGAACATAGGAAGGTGCAAATTCAAGCTCATCGTTCAGCTTAGTTTTATTAATGTGAAAAATTTGGACCATTCTTAATTCCTAAGAACCTACATTATTTGACTTTTGGTCCTCTTTAAAAGTCAATGAAAATCATTAGGAGAGACAATGGAATTAGCCAAGCTAGATATAAGAGAAAAATAGAAACATAAGATAAAATAATTTCCTACTAAGGATAAAATTCAAAAAAAAAAATCAGACAATCTTAATTTGGGTCATGGAATTTACTTTGGATCTTTTATAATTAATTTGAGGATTATAAAAATATTATTGTTAAGAAACAGAGCCACGGCTTTGCTCACCTTTGAAGAGGTTTATTACAAGGCCAAGGTTTATCTACCCAATTAACAGGGCAAAAAAAAAATCTCAGCAAACTTACAAAGATGGAATAAAAAATCAGAAAAAAAAAAATTCAATATTTGGATTAAGCGTCATCAGAGGGAAGGTCCACTGTTGCCTGTAGTAAAGGGAAAAGAAGCCTCAATGTATTATCATTTATTATTTTACACTAGGTCAATTAGTAGGAAGGGTTGGTTGTAGGAAATTGAGGGGAGACTGAAATTTGTGATAATCAATCATATGTGGCCCCTCCTAAGCGGTTTACTGTCAA
>CM051267.1:60100361-60175173 GCA_027921565.1 Artemia sinica | reverse complement strand
CAAGAAGCCCTCAATGTATTATATTTATTATTTACCTGGCACTTTCTGTAGAAGGCATTGATTGTAAGGACTTAGGAAGGGAGATTTGCCCTTTTTTTGGCTACTCAATCCTCTGTCGGGCCCTTCTGAGCAGCTACTGTCATGGGACGACAATCCCCACCAGAAGAAAGAAAAACGGGCGTGAAATTTTGGTTTGGTGATAACCAATCTTCCCACTTTTTGTCTAGATTCTTGAAACTCTGTCAATAAATCAAAATTTGCTTTGAATGTCTTACACCAAACACTATAATACTACAATCCACTTGATGTTGCTTTTTGGCTCTATATGAAGAGAGCTTGGAGGGACCATGCTTGAAGATTACAAAATGGGTGAACCCAAAAGAAACTATAGCAAGAAAAGAAACCCAGCTTCAGACGCTAATCATGGAAAAGTCTACAATCAAATTGAAAAGACAATCTAAAGAATGGACTTTGCAAAGTTGCTTATTACACTCCATTTTTTTGGTGACAATTTTTAGCCATTGGTATAGCTTTCACAACCACAAAAACTGACAGGTTTGGGACAGTTACCATTCAACACAGAGAGACATGTTACTAACAATTACCAAAAACCAATTTTGACCTAATGTTAGTTTAAAGAAAAATGTCCAAGAACAACCTTGAAATTTTCATGATTTTTAGTCCAACTTACCACCTCTCTAATGGTGCTTTTTGTTTTACCTGTGATGCCTATTTTGAGAAATTTCATCCTGCCTTAGAAAAATCCCTGTAAATTTTCATTTTGTGGTAAAGGCAAAAATGAGCCCCTTTCAGAAGGAGATAGCTCGAACAAAGAGATAAAAATTTTCTTATAGCTTTTAGGCTTAAGTTCATGGTTTTGTTTTGTGTTTATGAACAATCATTGCCATCCTTTCTTTAAGATTTATGTAGCACTTATAGACTATACAAAAAAATGGAATGAAACTCTTTCTATAGCCTATATTATACATCAAGGTTAGGTTATTAATGAAAAATTATCAAAAATATGTATGAACATAGGAAAAAAAATTGAGAAAATGAACTATTGATGCTTGCTGGCGCGTATTTATAAAGTAAAAAATTTCATGATTTTTTTGGATAGTTTCTTTATATATAGACCTAGGGATATGTGGGGTAAATATTGAATGATTTTCGCATAAATGTCCCACATATAAAGTGCTTGATGCTTTGTTTAATGTTCTTTCAGAATATAGTAATTCCTTTTTTTTGCCAGTATTCAATTTTAAACTAACAACCCTTTTAGAAACCCTCAAAGTGATAATGTCTTTTTTTTTTTTTTAATTTTTGTTTTTTTTTTATTTTTTTATTTTTTTGTGATTTCTTGGGCAGTGATTTTCAAGAATCTAGACAAAAAAAGTGGGAAAGATAGATAGGTTGTCACCAAAAACAAAATTTCACCCCTGCTCGGCCCTTTGCTTTGGTGATGATATGTCACTGACAGTAACCGGCTTAGAGGGGCCCGAACAGAGGAGGGTGAGTAGCAAAAAAGGGCAGGTCTCCCTCCAATGTCCTTACAACCATCCCTTCTACAGAAAGTGACAAGTGTAAAAAGAAAATAAATGATTAATAAACATTGAGGGCTTCTTTCCCTATACATACAGGCAACAGTGGAGCATTACCCTCTGATAACTTAATCCCAAAGATTAATTTTTTTTTTCTGTGATTTTTATATCATTTTTGGAAGTTTGCTGATGTTTTTTTTTTGGCCCTGTTAATTTGGGTAGCTAAACCTTGGGGAATGGTAAATAAACCTCTTCAAAGGTGAAAGAAAAGGCCAGTGGCCTCTTTGCAGTGAGAAATAATATTTTTATAATCCATCCAATGAATTATAAAAGATCCAAAGTAAAATTACCAAGGACCCAAATTAATTGTCTTGATTTTTTTTTTTTTAATTTTATTCCTAGAGGAAAGATTTATTTTATACTTATGTTTTCGTATTTTTCTTTTCTTATATCTAGCTTGCTAATCCATTGTCTCTCCTAATGATTTTTCAATTGGACTTTCTACCAAAGCAAAATAATAGTAGGTCTTAAGGAATAAAGAAATGGTCCCAAAATTTTCAACAGTAATAAAAAACTAAGCTGAAAAAAAAAACAGATTTGAGCTTGATTTGCACCCCCTTCCTATGTTCAACAGATTCAGGAAGTGTTTTTTCCTTAAGGTGCTTAATAACAGAACAAACTTCAAATTTTATGCAAAGTTTAACAATTTGGCCCCAGTATGTAGTAACAAGTTCTGACCTCTTTTGTGCATGGGCCAAATCTTGATTAGCAGTCTCCACCTTGTTACCAACAAAAATTTTCATGCCAAATTTTAAAAACAAACATTGTCTTTTTACTAAAAAAAAAATTTGAATATTAAAAATATCATAAAAAAATTAACATTAATTAAATTTGGTCCACTTAACTTTGGAATTTCAAGGAATGGAGATAGAATATAAGGGGAAAAATGGAAATTGCAGATTGATTTCTTATATTTTTCTGCCAGCTGTGCCCTCTACATATGTTTTTTTAATAAAAACAAAGTTTCAAAAACATTTACAAGATAATTATAAGCCATAAAAATTATTTATTGGAAAATATTGTGCCCCTGAATTTTCTGCTCTTGGCGGACAAGTGCCCCCTCTGTCCCCCTTAAAACTAAATCTGCCACCCAATGTTTGAAATATTTGTATTCTTCCTTTAGTTTACATGAGGAAAGGCCTGCCTCCTCCCCTTCCCTACTGGCCCACCTATTTACCGACACACCAGTTGAAAACAATTGTCACATTTAGGGGACTTAAACTCGCTTTGCTTGTAAGGAGCCAACATTTTGGCAAAAATATTTTAAATACAACCAACTGACTTACAAAAAAAAAACTTACATTAGTCCAAATAGTAAATACTACTCACTAGTATGATAGCTGTTCAAAAAATTGTTCTTTCCCTTTTAACTTTTTCTTTTGAAAGCTGTGTAAAATTTTTTTCAAGGAACTTAAAATAAACAATAGATTGTCCTTGGGTTGCAAAAAAACCTAATCCATTTACTATGCCTTACCTTAGACCTTACTTCCTCCAGAGGCACACAGGGTGTGCGTCAGAGAGTAGCCTTCAACCTTAATAGGCCAATGAGTAGATGTCCTCTCATTGTTGGATGAGACCGTTCACAATAAGACTATTTTATGTAGTTGGCCACTATGATAATGGGATTGGCAATAATTGGTCGTTGAATTTAAGAGATTTCTATGCTTATTTTGCTTTTGTGTTCCAATTAGTTTCTAGGCTATGTGCTCCTTTATCTACTTTTTGAAGGTATGAAACCATATAATTATTACCGTATAATGAAGGCATAAAAGTATTAATAATATTTCCTTAATTTTTTAGATTCTAGAGATTTCTAGTCACCTGGAAAATTCAAGAGAGACTGAATGTTAATGTGACTCAATTGGTAAAGAATGGAAAACACCTATGATGTCTGACATCACTGCTGTTAAGCAAGGTAATGTGTTAAGCAAGCAATTATAAGATTATTTGCTGCTCATTGTCCTGCTACTTTTGTGCAAAAACATGAGGAGACTTGTAACTATTCCTACTTATTTCTGCTACTTTTAACCTGAAAAATAATTTAAACAAAACTGTAAAACATAACTGTTACTGATAGAAAAAACATTTTGCAAAGAAATTTTCGAAACTAAAATCTTGCCATTCAAACCCTTCATGTAATTTGATAAATAATTTCCCTCAATTTACGTATTTAACTCTTTTTTAAAAATTAGAGTTGAAACGTTTTTTGTCTATCTATTAACACAAAGAATGGGATGTGGAGAAATGGCCAGACAGAAACTTCAGAAGCAATTAAAAAGAGCTTAAATGTTTGAAAGTATGTCTAACACCTCATCTTATATCAAATCTTCCCACCCCTATCTCTTCGTTATCAAGCTTGTTGATCAGAAGTCACGCCTTCCCCAAGATTCCCATGCTCTAATTCTGCAGCATCAAAGTTTTCAGATACTAATTATACTTTTAATTATCTACATATATTCTGTACTTACTTATAAAACTACTAGTTTTTCAAAGACAATAGACAACAGTAACACTCACCTCCCTCCGGCTCTTTGTGCATGGTTTCCTTAATAATAGACTGAATATCTTAGGATCATCAACATTTTAGCTTTCTTTGGGGTGAAATTCATGCTTTGTGTCTGAAAAAACGCTATTTGGTTGTGGCACTGTCTCTTTTTTTTACTTAAAAAAAGGGCACTAAAAAAGCACCATATCCATTCAAATCAGCCATCTTTCAATATTTAAAACCCGTTGAAACCCGATCATCCCTGAAAAAAAAAACAGCTTATATATATATGCTGCCAATGAAAAAACATGATTTATCTTGTTATTAAGTTGAGGCCTCCAAGTGACCAGTCTAGGGTTTTTTTCTTTTTTTGGGGGGGGGGGGGGAATATTTCCAATAGTGTGCTTGTATTGCAATTTGAAGATTTTCAGATTGCTTCGTTTTCAGATTCTTTTTGTTAATGTTTTAAAAATTTATTTCAGTAATTCGTAAATTACCGTTCCATTTAACTGGAATAATAGGCAAGATTTTGGAAATAGAATGCAAGAAAACTGTCTCAATTTCACTGAACAATTTTGTTGAAAAGGCACTAAAAAGTCTTTGGATACTATTTGGTGAGGCTTGCTCTTTACTTGGTTATAGCTTTTTAGGTCCAACCAGGAAATTTAAAAGTGTTTTCATATAAGACGTTTGTCAGATAAAAACTGTTCAAGGTGTCTGTTGAAGGAACCAGCTATAAATTAAACGTAAAAACTTTGCTAGAGTAAGGCTTATAATTTGCCACAACTATTTCTATTTGATGTCAATTCTCTGACATTTGGGTTGAATCCCATACATGATAAACATTGTTGGCAAAAATTTAACATATAAAACGTAAAAATAAGAAATGTACAACTAAATAGTTATTCGAATGCAAATATAAGTGTAAAATATATACATAAATATAGTAGTAAATATAAATGTAAAAATATATGAAACATAGGTAGTAAATATAATGCAAGTGAAAGTTATACATATAGGTATGTTGTATATATAAATGTCATAGTGTTCGTAAGTTAAAGCATATATATATATATATATGTATATAGATATATATATATATATATATATATATATATATAATTATATATATATATATATATAATATATATATATATATTATATTATATATATATATATATATATATATATATATATATATATATATCTATATTATATATATATATATATATATATATATATATATATATATATATATATATATATATATATATATTTATATATATATATATATTTATATATATGTATATATATATATATATACATATATATATATATATATATATATAGGTATATATTATATATATATATATAGCTTAGGGCGCGTACCCCTTTCCCGGAAATCGCGTGACTTATCTGTAACTTTCCATAGAATTCTCTATATTTATTGTGTGTTATTCGAAGCCCCTCCCCCTAAAGGTGGCTTTCTATATATCTGTTAATTCTAGTCCTTATTAGAAGTCAATATAAGTAGTTTTTTGCCCAAAGGGGCAAATTTAACTTTTTGGGGCCGCCAAGCTTTTATTTTGTGAAGGGGCATAGGAGTTCATGGTTTTAAATCTTATTGTGTCATAATATGCGCCATATTTGTGTCTACAGATTTGAAGGTGAATTAGAAACTGCACTCTGTAACCCTAAATTAATAGAAATATATGTCAAAAGTACAAGGAGTATTTTGGAACATGGAGTTTAACAAAATCTTGTCCACTGTGTTTTCTCCCCCAAGCAAAAATCTAGCTCCTATCACCCTCACATAAGGTAATCCACTCATTCACTCTTGGTAAATTCTTTCAAAAAAAGCTTAATAATGCACGTTGGCGCATCATAGTCGGATGGTAACTTAGGACGTATCCTCAGAATAGACAAAACTCGAATTCCTAGAATAGTAATACTCAATATAAATGAAGGTAAGAGAAGGGGGACCTTAGAGAGGGATTTAAACTTGCCTTAAAAGACAAGGAAAATTGTCCTTTTTTCGACGAATTTTTAACCAATTAAATAAATAAAAAAAAACAATGTTTTTCAACTGAAAGTTAATGAGCAACATTAAAACTTAAAACATATAGAAATTATTACGTATATAAAGGGGTTGCCTCCTCTTCAACGCCTCACTTTTTACGACTTGCACCTTCACTTTTCACTTTTTACACTTTTTACGACTTCACTTTAGACTTGAGAAGATATATGATCCCCGTCCTGCACTGGTATCCGGATCATTGCTTTTGACTGAGGCGAAAATAATTTGAACGATTTAAAGAACATGAAAAATGGAACTTGGAATGTTACGACATTAAAAAATGACTATCGTATCGACATTTTGACTGACGAATTCAGGACGATTCGAACTGCATTTATTAGGAGTGTCAGAAAACTCATATCTCAGGGGTAGGAAGCATGAAATTAGGTGATATAGAATTTGTTTACTCAGGCCAGGAAGAATGGGGTACATAGACAGGGAGTAGGGCTCATGATGAATAAGGAAGCTGCTAAGTCTTGTTTAGGCTGGGAAGGTATTAATAATAGAATACTAATTGCTCATTTTTGATGACTAGAAAGTTCAGGGTATCAGTTATAGTAGTATACGCCCTGTAGAACCGACTGACGGAGATACTAGGGACTCAGATGAATTTTACTTACAGTTACAGGACCAAATAGACAAGGTCCCAGGTAGAAATATGATGTTATTACTGGGAGATTTTAACGCCCAGGTTGGTAGAAATAGAGATAGATGGTATCCCAGCCTAGGTAAATTTGGTGTAGGAAAAGAAAACAGTAATGGATACAGACTTTTACAATTTTGTAGGTATAACAATCTAGTTATAACCAATACGGTGTTTGGTCATAAAATGGCTCATAAGTTAACATGGTATTCACGTGATGGTAAGACAGCAAACCTTATTGATTATGTTATAGTAAACCGAAGACTGGGGGATCAATGCAAGATACTAGGGTATATGGGAGTGCTGTTATTGATGTTAAAAGTAAAAAATCACCATCTAGTAGTGTCAAGGGTTAATTTAAAACTGAAATATCGGAAGAGTAAACTACCTCCGGGAAGTTATGATGTTGGTAGACTCCAGGATGAGAATTTGAGAGAAACTTTCCAGGAGCAGTTGAACACTAAACTTGAGAGTTTAAAATTTGATAATGTGGAAGATGGTTGGAATAATTTTAGAAAAAAATAATTTGTGAAGTTGCTGAAGGTGTATTAGGGAAGAAGCTAGAACTGCAGCTAAGAATATTAGTGAAAAAGCTTTATGTTTAATAGAAAGGAGAAAGGACTTGTACAAGAATTATCTGAGTGATAGATGGTATGAAAACAAAAGAAATGTAAAGAAAGTGGGAGAAAAAAGCATTAAAATATGAACTAAGGAGGTGTGAAGTGGAGGCCATGGATAAAATTGCCGAGGATCTGGAAGATGCAGCTAGACGGCATAATAGTAAAAATATTGTACTGGCACGTTAACAAATTGAGAGGGAGCAGTCAATCCGGACTTGTCCCAGTTAAAGATAGGAATGGGGTCGCAATTAGCGATAAGGAAAAAAAAACTAAAGAGAGATGGGCCGAACATTTGAGAACTTGCTTAACCGAGATAGAGTAGCAGGAAAAAATATAGAGGAAAATGAAAAAGTTTGTGATACTTTGGATGTGAAGGAAGATTTGTTTTGTGAGGAGGAATTAGCAACAGTACTAAAAGGATTAAAGAATAATAAGGCTCCAGGTGCTGATAGGGTGGTAAATGAGTTTCTTAAATATGGTGGCTCTGAGGTCAGAAATAAGTTATTGAAGATTATGAATATAATTTTGAAAAAGGGGAAGTACCTAACGATTTTAGGAAAACCTTAATTAAGCCACTTTATAAGAAAGGTGATATAAAGTGAGTGTGGTAATTATCGAGGCAATAGTCTGGTCTCTTTAGGTAGTAAATTACATAGTAATATGATACTTTTAGACTGAGAGATGCCGTTAGACAAAGTTTTAATGAAGAGAAGTGCGGTTTTAGAAAGGTAGAGGATGTGTCGACCAAATTTTCACTCTTAGGCTAATAATTGAGAAGTGCCTGAGTTTTCAAACACCTTTGGTCCTTCAGTTTTATAGATTACGAGCAAGCGTTCGATTTCTGTTGATAGAAGAGCTTTAGTAAAGGTTTTATCCTTGTATGTATACCAGACAAATACATTAAAGTGATTAGTGTGCTATGTACGAGAATAACACTGCTGCGGTTAAGGTAGGAAATGAGGTTAGCAGCTGGTTTTGTATTAAATCAGGAGTTAAGCAGGGCTGTGTTCTATCCCCCTTTATATGGATTATTTTGATGGACTTAGTTTTAAGGAGCCACGGAAAAGGCAATGGGAGACCACGGAATCAAATGGGGAGGAAAAAGTCTCCTGGACTTGGATTATGCTGATGATTTAAGCATCCTAGATGAAAGTGTGAGCAAAATGAATGAAGTTTTAGAGGTTTTGCGAGTTCAGGGTGCTAGGAATTGGTTTGAAAACTTAATGTTAGGAAGACTAAGTCACGAAGGCTAGGAATAAGTGAAGATGAAAAGGTGACGTTGGGTAATGAAAAGATTGATCAGGAGGCAGCTTCACTTACCTTGGTAGTATTATTTGTAAAGATGGTGGGAGCAGTGAAGATGTTAAAAATAGAATAGCCAAGGCTCAGGGTGTTTTTTTCACAGTTAAAAAAAGTCTGGAAGAATAGGAAGATAAGTCTGCAAACCAAGATTAGAATATTAGAAGCTACAGTGATGACAGTGGTCAAATATGGCTCTGAAGCATGGACGCTCCGAAAAGCGGATGAAGATTTGCTAGATGTTTTCCAGAGAAATTGCTAAGGATACTGACCTGACTGACCGTATTTCAAACAATAGGCTATACGAAAAATGTGGTTCAATACAACTCTCTAGGGCTATAATGAAAGAAAGGTTGAGATGGTTAGGGCACGTTGTGCGGATGAAGGATGACAGATTGCCGAAGATTGTTCTTTTCGGCCAACCATCTAGGGCTAAACGGAAAGCAGGTCGTCCCCGTCTGGGGTGGGAGGACGTCATAAAGAAAGATTTAAAGGAAATGGGAACTTCGTGGGCGGGTGTAAAAAGGGAGGCTCTGAATAGATTGGGGTGGGGGAGGATCGTGCGTAGCTGTGTTGGCCTCAGGCGGCTTGGGTAGCTACGGTGAGTTATTAGTAGCAGTAGTAGTAGTAGTATTTATATAATATATATATATAAGTATATATGTATAAATATACATTATATATATATATACTTATTGTATATATATATAAATATACATATCTATTATATATATATAGATATATATATATATATATATATATATATATAATATATATATAAGATATATATATATATATATATATATATATATAAGAGTATATATATATATATATATATATATATATATATATATATATACATATATATATATATATATATTATATATATATATATATATATATATAATATATATATATATATATCTATATATATTATATATTATATATATATATATATATATATATATATATATATATATATATATATATATATACATAGGTAGTCAATAGTTTTAAAAACTTATCAATAGTTTGTTTCAGTTTTTTAAATTATTATGCTGCTCAACTAAGCAACTTGTTATAACTCATAGTCCCAAAATTTTAACAACGATCAAGCTGAATTTTTAATACGATATTGAATTTTTTCTCTAGTCAAGAAATATCTAATAGTAAAATGTAAAGGTTTGGATGAAAATAATACAATATAGGGCTGAATTCAAAGTTTTCATTGTTCACTTAAACCTCTGTAAAATTGTAGTGCCGCTTTTGTATTGGAAAAGAAACAGAAGATTCGCCAGGGTTTCAGGACTCTGTTTCGGAATTTCTGAGAAATGTTATGTAAAATACAGTAAAACTAAAATGAACATATTCTTAATAAATTTGCTTTAAATTTATTTCGCTTCATTGTTGCCTACTGAGGCTACCGGGAGAGGGATAAATCAAGACAGAATACAAACGCCCAGAGTCATTATAGCTTTGTTACGATTTCAATGTTATATGATAGATGACAATATGATATAATTTTCTAGCTAAGATTTAACTCCATCCGTCTTCGAGGTACATTTTCAAATATGGAATGCATGGTTTTCTAGATAGAAAATTGGATGAACCTCTTAAAGCAAGGTCGATGTCGGATTTGTAAAGAAAGTCTAGAACTAGGATGTTCAAGTTTTAATTATACTTGGGCCGCATTGTCACTTGAAATAAAATGAAAGAGGAAATTAATAGTGGACCTAACATAAATCTTAGGCGGGCTACAGTGCCGCCTGCAGCCAGGGGATTTGAACATCCCTAGTCTAGAATCTGCCCTAGGCAAAGGTCAAGTGATATCTTAATTCTACCAGGTTGAATGGATAGATCTTAAAACTAATGAAGCTAATGATAAAACTATCTTTTCATCTTGAAATATGTTACAGCAGTAGGCTTGTCACCAAGTTTCTTTCACCGTTTTGGGAATACTTTCTTGTTCTTTTGGCTTTTTTGTCATATTTTGTTTTTCAATATTTTGGTTTTAACCTTCTAAAAGAATATGATATTCAAGACCGAAGATTATAAAACCTCCCTATAAGGGTTTTCATTCTAATAGATTCAAGCTCTTTTTTAAATTACCATAATTTTTTTTTTTGCTTATAAAACTTATAAGCAATACCAATTCACTTGGACTATCTGTCTTGGCTTTTCTCTGTCTACAATTACCCAGCCCAGTCTTGATGCAACCTATGCAACCTATTGCAACCCAAAATACTTGATAACTTCAATTGATAGATAACTTCATATCTAAAATAATAGTCAGGTTTTCTGTTACTCTAGGTGGTTTGATATTCACTAGGAAGTAGCTATTGGTTCAACCTTGATGAAGAGGCTTTTTGACAGAGCCTATGATAATTGACCATTATCCTCATAATATTGTTTCTTTTCCAGATCTAATGCTTTTTATCTTTGTATTTATTTACGTAGTGTCCAGTGAGCTACCGTAGAATAAGTTATATACTAGCCGACTTATTTGGGTTTTGAGCTTTTATTTTGATTTTTTTTACTCTAATTTTGTAGAAGCTGAAGACATACCCTCAAATGAGGATAAGGATATATTTGGAATCATACATCCCATGCTATTAATGAAACAAGAGGCCAAACTTTTTTCTTCCTCTATTGGCATCTTTGGAGATTGTCATCATAATGTTGACCATGTTAAACTGGAGTCGAACATTGACGGAGACAAAGGTATTTCTGCAGATATCCCCATTTTTGTTTTTTAGCGTGTGTCCAAAAATGAGAAGGCGTATCTTAAAATTCAGTTAAATTGGTGGTGGTGGTGGGGGGGGGGGAAGATTGGCTTTTATTGCATCTGAGCGAATTTGTTGCATTTGAAAAAAATTAGTAAATAACATTCCCAGATTGTTTTAATTATTAAGACATAAAAATTCTGTATCCAAATAAAACCCCTCAATAAAACGACAAACTGAATTTTTATTTGGAACATTATGTCTCTTTAGAAATCATTAGAACTCTTAAAAAATTTTTAAATATGTATTCAGCAATACTGAATTAAAAACAATATGCCGTCATGGCACATTTGCCTTAATACTCTTCCAATGTACGAAACTCCGTAGTTTAATCATTCTCTTCTAGCCTCAGTATCGCTTGGTTTTAATGCAGCACTATCTACAAAGAAGTGGATAATTTACATGGGGTTCAGTCCTCAAGGATTATTTGAATTATTTTTTCTATGTGTTTACGAGGTCTGTAGATTCCAGAAAGGGATCCATTCACCTCTTTGAATTTCCTGGACTTTCACTGATTATTGGATGATCACAACTATTTTTCCAAAAAACATCTGCAGTCTGAGAACCAACAACATTGGTTTCTAGGCGTTTTTACCCCCCCCCCCCCCCCCCCCGCAATTACCCCCCGGGAAAAAATACCTCCCCCCGGAAAATAACTCCCCGTGAAAAATATCCCCCCATGGAAAATACCCCCCCGCCCATGGAAATAAGGCTTTCCCAAATTTGAGAATTTTATTTGGGTTTTTTCCGTAGGGGGAAGGAATTTTGGTACTTGTGTATTATGCGCCACTCACTCAAGTTTACATAAACTTTATAAACATCAATCTTTGATGTAGGTGACGAACCCCTTTAGAAAATACAGGTCGTTTTAGTAGAGCCGGCTTCCGGACAATATATTCCTGAGTTATTTTCATGTGATCGTGCCATCTTAGTTTGGAACTAAAGACAATTCTCAAGAACTTCACTGAAGATTCCTAATCTAAAAGAGAGCTATTCAAAATAAGGCTTGGATTATGCTCTATGTTTTGTCTAGTAAATAGGATTGCTTTGGTTTTGGAAGTGGATATAGACAAATCTAATGCTTCTGAGAAGCAAGAGATTATGTGGACATCTTATCAAAGATCTCGACCAATTCAAGGACACTGTGCCTGACAGCCATATTAATGGTCATCAGAATAAAGCCCAAACGGTCCATGCTGTAATTGCAAACTCAGAGATATATACATTAAACAGAAGAGGACTAAGGAGGGGTCCCCGGGGTAAGCCTTTCTAATAGGGTGTTCAATTAAAAATCCAGTCAAGTAAAAATCCAATTAATTAAAACAGGGCTTCTTCATAAACATTTTCTTTTACAGAATTGAAAGTGGAGTGTGCTTCATGAGGTCGCACTACTGACTTCACATTATTTAATAACATTTTAAGGATTCTTTTAAAAGCCCCTCTTTGGCCACCTGCGGCCTTATGATTCATAAGAGAGAGATAAAAATTATTTGTTCTCAGGTTTATCACAATTGTTGCGAATTGCACAATGCATTTTATAGTGATATGTTATAGTTTGATTTAGTTCATTTAGAGTTGATTCTTGTTTTTTTTCTCTGTTAAATCGTAGTTGAAAAAAATATATAAATTGATAAAAAAAAGGGTCAATATAGTTCATGGATGGTATTGTACAACCATATTTTTCTTAGACAAATCCACCCTTAAGTAAACTGATATACAACCAGAATTCCGTATTATCGAATAAAAGAAAGAATAAAGGATTCAAAGTAATATCAGAATGACGGCTCATGCTGGCTTTTATAAATAAAAAAACGAGAAGAGTAATTAAAACTAATTTTATGATGACTGTGTAAGGCTAAAAACGCTAAAAGCTGAGTTTATGCTAAATGAAAAAAAAGATTAAAAAAAAACAAAAAATACAAGTCTGTGATTTGAGTGAATTTTTTATTATTATAGTTCTCCTTGTTGCAGCGTCCTCCGATAAAGATATGAACAAACAAAGACTGTGGAATGCTTAGCATACCAGTTCATGCAAGAATATTTCTAAAAAACGAAGTGAGTTTGAACTGTCAGAATGAGATGCCAAGTCACATATGGGCATTTGCTGAAAATGATGTAGCAAAACAGGAGGTTTCTCATACTGAAAAAAAGACCTTTCGAATGTCATATATGTAAGAAACGTTTTAATACAAGTGCCAATTTATCTCGTCATCGAAGAACTCATACAGGAGAAAAAACACCTTTGGATGTGATATATGTGACAAAACATTTCGCCAAAAAGACACACCTATTTAGTCATCAAAGAATCATACTGGAGAAAAACCTTTTGAATGTGATATATGTAAGAAATGTTTTACTCATAGCGGCAGTTTATCCGATCATCAAAGAACTCGTCATACAGGAGGAAAAACCTGTTTAAATGTAATATATGTGACAAAACATTCAGCAGAAAAGCTGACCTATTATTCATCAAAGAACTCATACTGGGGAAAAACCTTTCAAATGTGACATATGTAAAAAATGTTTTACTTATAGTTCCGTTTTGTCTAATCACCGAAGAATTCATACTGGAGAAAAACCTTTTGCATGTGATATATGTGACAAAACATTTCGCCAAAAAAGCGTACCTATTTATTCATCAAAGAACTCATACGTGGAGAAAAACCTTTTGAATGTGATATATGTAAGAAATGTTATACAGAAAGTTCCAGTTTATCTTATCACAAAAGAACTCATACTGGAGAAAAACCTTTCCATGTGATATATGTGACAAAACATTCCGCCAAAAAAGCAACCTATTTATCATCAAAGAACTCATACTGGGGAAAAACCTTTCAAATGTGACATATGTAAAAAATGTTTTACTTTTAGTTCCGTTTTGTCTAATCATCGAAGAGCCCATACTGTAGAAAAACCTTTTGCATGTGATAATGTGACGAAAGATTCCGCCAAAAAGTAGACCTATATATTCATCAAAGAACTTCATACTGGAGAAAAACCTTCGAATGTGATGTATGTAAGAAATGTTTTACTTCAAGTTCCATTTTATCCCAATCATCAAAGAACTCTTAGTGGAGAAAAACCTTCGAATGTAATATATATGACGAAACATATACCCAAAAACCCAAACTAATTATTCATCAAAGAACACAAACTGGAGAATAACCTTTGGAATTTGATATATGCAAAAAAAAATGTTTTACTTATAGTTCCGTTTTGTCTAATCATCAAAGAGCCCATACTGTAGAAAAACCTTTTGCATGTGATAATGTGACAAAAGATTCCTCGCCAAAAAGTAGACCTATATATTCATCAAAAAACTCATACTGGAGAAAAACCTTTGAATGTGATATATGTAACAAAATGTTATACAGGAAGTTCGGATTATCTTATCACAGAAGAACTCATACTGGAGAAAAACCTTTCGAATGTGATGTATGTAAGAAATGTTTTACTTCAAGTTCCATTTTTATCCAATCATCAAAGAACTCTTAGTGGAGGAAAAACCTTTCGAATTTATGTATGTAAGAAATGTTTTACTTCAAGTTCCATTTTATCCAATCATCAAAGAATTAGTGGAGAAAAAACCTTTCGAATGTTAATATATATATGACAAAACATATACCCAAAAACCCAAACTAATTATTCATCAAAGAACACAAACTGGAGAATAAACCTTTGGAATTTGATATATGTAAAAAATGTTTTACTTATAGTTTCGTTTTGTCTAATCATCAAAGAGCCCATACTGTAGAAAAACCTTTTGCATGTGATAATGTGAACAAAAGATTCCGCCAAAAAAGTAGACCTAGATATTCATCAAAAAACTCATACTGGAGAAAAAACCTTTGAATGTGATATATGTAACAAATGTTATACAGGAAGTTCCGGATTATCTTATCACAGAAGAACTCATACTGGAGAAAAACCTTTCGAATGTGATGTATGTAAGAAATGTTTTTACTTCAAGTTCCATTTTATCCAATCATCAAAGAACTCTTAGTGGAGAAAAACCTTTCGAATTTTATGTATGTAAGAAATGTTTTACTTCAAGTTCCATTTTATCAATCATCAAAGAATTAGTGGAGAAAAACCTTTCGAATGTTAATATATATATGACAAAAACATATACCCAAAAACCCAAACTAATTATTCATCAAAGAACACAAACTGGAGAATAACCTTTGGAATTTGATATATGTAAAAAAATGTTTTACTTATAGTTCCGTTTTGTCTAATAATCCAAGAGCCCATACTGTAGAAAACTTTTTCATGTGATATATGTGACAAAAACATTCCGCCAAAACGTAGACACATTTATTCATCAAAGAACTCTTACTGGAGAAAAATCTTTCGAGTGTAATATATGTAAGAAGTGTTTTTATTTCTAGTGCCGTGGTTACCTTATCATCTAAGAAGCCACCCTGAGGGAAAACACCTTTGTGTATATGTCAGTGTGTAAAAAACTTTATATGCTTATTAAAATGCTCTTGTTTGAGCATTAAAACAAGAAAGAATCATGCATGAATCATGCTCAAGCCTGAAAGAATCATGCTAGAGGATGAGTCGTCTTCTTTTCCACGTTTGTTTTGTATCTTGAAATGTTGTTTTTTCTTTTCAAGAAAAGAGATGTTTTTTTATGTTTTTCCTTGTATATATTTTCAATATTGCCTTTTGTTTTGTTTTGTTTCCTTAAATCCTGAATTATATTGAATCTAAAAAAAATGTGCTGCAATAGTGCCAACTAAAACGGACAGTATTGCCTTCATAACAACGTTGTTAGGTGGGCAATTGATTCAGATAAGCTTAAAGACTGTTATTCTGTCATATTTTAACTTTATTTTACTTTTGGACAGAGCTATGTCTATGACTTCTTTTGAAGTTCACATTTGCAACTATTTATAACGTGTGTTATATAAGTCTTCTTAGGAAGTTGTCCTTTGTGTAGGAGGTTAGGTGTCGGGCACAGATAAACCAAGGAAAACCCACAACGATGACGTTGCCATCAGAATATATTTCTGTTTAGTAGACAAGTGTTTTGTTTTCTGTTATTTGAAAACTTTGGACCCAAAACTTCTTTTTCTACCGAATTCTTTTTGAAGTTAAATATTACTATCAAATCAACTGTTTATATTAATTAAGTCAGATTATATATAGTATCTTAAGGCCAGCCAACTTTACAAATAAGAGTGACTCTGCCCTTCTTATTTTGAGATCTAGACACACATTGTCTTTCGGTTCCTCAGTCCCTCCCTTAAATCAGAATTTGAGGTCCAATTGATGTCCAATGCTTCTTTGAAGTTTAAACTCAATCTCCATTGCAGTTAATAAGAAATGACTGATGAGTACAGAGTCTTTTAACTTACTCAACTCCACCTGTCTTTTCAGACAATACCTTTACTGAATTTTTAAATATCTGCGTAGCTAACAATCCTAGAAGCTCAAAGCTGATAAGACAACAAAACAAAAGATGAATTTCTTTTTCTGGTATGAAGAAATAATAACAAGTACTATCAGCACACAGAATTGATTTCGTATAGATGAGGCTGTCCCCTCTCAATCCTTGCCCCTCGTGGTCGTATAAAAATTTGGAGGGTGCTCATTTAATTTGAAACTTAGAGTTTTGTTACCTTTTTTAAATTCCAAAGTGATTGGAGAGTAACCAGCCCCCCTCCTTGAACCTTTTTTAACATCTGGTTAATGTAACCACGTAGAGTGTCTGTTCAACATTTCAAGGTCTTTTACTTCAAGTGCCATTTTATCCAATCATCAACGAACTCATTGTGGCGGAAAAACCTTTTGAATGTGATAAATGTAAAAAAAAAAATTGCTTCAAGATCCGGTTTATATAATCACCAACGAACTCATACTGGATAAAAACCATTCGGATAAGAAAAAGTAAGAAATGTTTTATTTCAAGTTGTCAGTTGAAATGATCATCAAAGAACTTGTACTGGAGAAAATCCTTGTGAATGTGATATATATGACAAAAACATTCCGCCAAAAAGCCACCCTATTTATTCATCAAAGAACTCATACTGGAAAAAAATCTTTCAAGTGTAATATATGTAAGAAATCTTTTACTTCAAGTTCCGTCTTATCGTATCATCTAAGAAGCCACACTGAGGGAAAACTCTTTGTGTATGTCAGTGTTTAAGAAAAGTTATATGCTTAGTAAAATGCTCTTGTTGATTATCAAAGAATCATGCTAGAGGAAAACTTCTTGTTGTATGTAATTTTGTGCTTACAGAAAAATTTTTGTCAGCAATCTTTAAGAAAACTTTTTTTTTTAATTTCCACAAAGCCTAAGCACACTTATAAATAACATAAACAAAAAATTAGAATTTTATCAAGCTTTTATTAAACAATGATATGTTATTTTATAAAGAAAATATCACTCAAGAAGATCATCCCTTTTTCGAATTATGCACAAAAACATGAGATTTGGAGTTACATTTGATAGTATGCTCTAGCTTAGAAACTGTTTTTTCGAACCGTCTTCTTTTCCGCTTTTGTTTTGTATCTGAAATGTTGTTTTTCTTTTCAAGATAAGAAAACGTTGTTTTTGTTGTTTTTCCTTGTGTATAGTTTCAATATTGCCTTGGTGTTTTAATGACGGTGTTAAATGTTTAATAGAAAATGCCTCGTTTTACGCGTCTAGAGATTTTTTTATTTTGCATTTTACTATTCCGATAAAAACCACAAAAGAACAGCAATGTCTAACAATAAGAAAAAGGGATTGCAATTAATCAAAGCCAGGAAGAGAAGGTGATGAAAATCAGAATTTTTCGTCATTAAAACTAAAAGTAAGTCAAACCTAACCTGCATTAGGCTGGAGTCTTTTACCTAGATGGAGTAGCTTAAATGGAGGGGGGTCATTGTTTTTGGGGTTCCTTAAAAAAAAAAATATTATTCTAGTTTTCTTATATCATCTTGCATTTTGCATTGTTGCCTCTTGTTCCATTTTTCTGGTTTTGTATGCTATCGTTGTACTAATATAAATGAATAAATAAATCTTACAATGAGTAGAGACTAAATTGAATAAGCAAAAATCAAGCTTAAAGCGAACAAAAGTATTTTACTAATGAAGCATAAATGAAACCCAAAAAACGAACAGAAATTAAATAAAACAATCATAGCAAACAAATATACACCAAGTACTAATATAAATGAAGAAGATATTCTTTTCAAAGAAGGGTATGGGTATACTTTCTTCCCTAACCTGTAAAAGTCTAAAACTTACTGCGTCATTAGTCGGAAGTGATTGGAGGGCAGGTAACCCCCCTCCCACTCACACTATTCTCCTAAAACGCATCCAATCAAAATTTGAGATAGCCATTTTCTTCAACGTAGTTGAAAGGTCTGAAAATTATGTATTTGAGGATGACACCCCTCCCCCCAGCGAGACCCCTGCAGTGCAAGGGTTATAAGTTATGTCCTGGGGGCATATAATAGTTTGTACAGAAAAGGTGATTGTATAAACTTTCGAGGGGGCCTCATTCTATTGTTAATTAGAATGCTCTAGTGCCTCTTAAGATTCAGTGATAGGAGGGTGTATATCCCCCACACCTAGTATTTCCCAACAATGCATGTGATAGAAATTTTGAGATGGCAATTTGTTGTCGTAGAAGAACTCGAAAAAAGACTCATTTGATGGAAAATTGTAGGGGCTAGTACCCCGTTTAATAGTCAAAAGTGATCGGAAGGCAATCTAACCCCCACCCTTCTACGTCCATCATTTCCCCAAAACATCCAATCAAAATTTTGAGATAGCCATTTTGTTCAGTGTAGTTAAAAGGTCTGGAAATGAAGTCTGAGGATGACACCCCCCCCTCTCAGCCCTCAGGGCAAATGTTGTAAGTTATGCCCTGAAGACATATAAGGTTTTAATTGAAAGGGTGTCATATAAACTCCGGAGGGGGCTAATTGGATTGGAAATCAGATGTTCTAGTTCCTTTTTCAAGAGTCAATTTGATCGGGACCAGCCCCCCTACGTTGTATTTTCCACAAAATGCATCCGATAAAAATTTTAAGATAGCCGTTTGTTCAAAAATAGTCCCAAAGATATTGGGGAGGACAGAATCCCCCAGAGTTTTAAATTATGCCCCTAGAGTATATAAGGTTTTTAGATAATTTTGGAGACCACACTGCCTTTCCATGACGGCAAATAAAAATTCAAATAGGGATAAAATCTTTTTAATAGACAGGGTAATTATCTCATTTCCAAATTTCTGGTTATTACGTCCCACATATGAGCTTCCACAAGTACATGGGATCTGATAAACCCCACTTGTTGCCCCAACGAAGTTAGATCCTTCCCAGAGTTTAGAAAACTACCAAAAGTATTATTACTCTTTTCAGCTATCTTAGACCACTACTCTGTAAATTTCTTTTAAGTTTTTTTCACTTAGCCTGCGTACATATGGTAATGAACAAAAAAACCTTCTCCTGAGTTGTCTCCAAGACTTCCCTAGAAATCTCTAAAGACTTTTTTCTTCTTTTTGAAAAAGTCTGGTTTATTAAACCACTGTGG
The DNA here is from genome assembly GCA_027921565.1 of Artemia sinica. Lineage (NCBI taxonomy): Eukaryota > Metazoa > Arthropoda > Branchiopoda > Anostraca > Artemiidae > Artemia > Artemia sinica. The sequence continues at coordinate 60,155,132 of CM051267.1, read as the reverse complement.
ATACATGTTACTTATTAGTGTTTTTCTTAGAAAAGACAAGTCCTCCTCAAAAAATTTTGTAGAGAAAATACTAAAGATCCGGTCAGTTAAAGAACTGATCAAACAAATTTTTTACTTGGCGAGCGTGACCGGAGCTACCGTATATGACAAAAATCTATTGTTATTAGTCGGTTTTCTGTAAATTTTAAAAATCCTGACTATTATCATTTTTTAAAAGAAGAACATCAAGAAAAGGCAGTTTCCCATTATCTTCTAATTCAACAGTAAACTTTAAATCACCCCAAACAATTAAGATGTTCCAAAAATTCTTTTAATTCCTCCTCCCATAATCCCGTACTGAAATTACGTCATCCATATACCGGGTCCCAAAAAATGTATAAAAAAAATATGAATCTATCGCAGTTGTTTCAATATTTTCCACAAAAATATTAGCTAATAATGGAGATAAAGGGGCCCCAATCGGTAAACCATTTAATTGTCCGAAAAATTTCTTTTTTCTAAATTGAAAAAAAAAATAAGAGAACATATAGCACAAACCTTACTAAATACATAATTACAGAAACTTCCAAATCTGTTTTTACCACTAATCAAGTACACATTTCTTAATAGCTTTCTTTCTAGAAGTTTGGCTGCTTCTACTTCACTATTTGTGTACATTGATACAATGTGAAAGCTGAAAGTAAAGAACTTGAAGAAATTCCGCTTTTTTTAGTTTTTTCAACCAAATAAGAAGAATTCATAATGTACGAAATATGTGTAGACAGAATTGGTTTACAGATTGACACTAACCAGTTGCTCAAAAACTTCTCGGTGATCTTGTACTTGACAGAATTGGTCGTAACGGTAGGTTTGGCTTATGGATTTTGGGAAGTCCATATAATTTAGGGCACAAGGAACTGCGTGTGGCAGTTCCTATCATATAATCCGACAGACTCTTTAACAAATAAGTTTAAAAAAATTAAAGTGTTTGAAGGACGAAGGAAAAAATACACCTCAACTTTAATACAAATACCTGCCACGCAGTTCCTTGTGCCCTAAATTATATGGACTTCCCAAAATCCATAAGCCAAACCTACAGTTACGACCAATTGTGTCAAGCTAAATCGAGCACGACTTTGTATGAAGCGTATCCGAGACGAGTAAGATCGTTGATCAAAAAGCTGCTGAACAGTTTTGTCCCTTTGTAAAAGTGTGAACCCAGGTGTTGTCAAAAGCGTTGTCTTAATAGGTGTACTGACACGTCTTAGGATGTATCAACGCGATTAGTTGCCGGTACTACGGTGTAGTAGCGTGGCTCACAAAAAATAGAGCCGTATTCAACTTAGCGTTATATTCGGGAAGTGGGTCTACACAGATTTAGCAGTTTTGATTACTGCACCTGACGCACGTTAGTACGCCAACTAAGAACGGCAAGGCATGGTACCTTTATTCACAAAAAACAACAAATATTCTTTTATTTTTCAAATTTGATTAGAAAAATCACATTGCCAATAAGCTCTTGTTTGAAATGAATACTGAAAATCATAGAAAAATCACATTTTTTTTCAACATGGGAAAGAAAAAAAATGCATGGCGCGCCTGGGCTATTTAATTTAGAAAAAAGACACATTGCTGTTCCCAAAAGTAGATAAGAAAAAACTAGCATTCCTTAAGGCAACATTTACCAGCCTTTAGCTTGAGTCCCAACATAGAAACCATGGCAGTCTTTTGGTAACACCCGGTAGCAGATCCACGAGATAACGTAGATATTTCAGTCTTTGGTTTCTTCATTGTTTTTTTTTTTCTTTTTTGGCAAAACCTCCCACTCATCACCATGGCACAGTTTGTAATCGACAAGCATTCCTGGAGTATACTTGTAAGCAAAACCATTTCATTCACTATGGGGTGACCCTTTCTCGAACCTGGGTGATAGTCAGGAAAATACTTCAAATCAGAAAAAATCGCTGAAAGAAGTCATGATCAGCTTGTATCACGCGAACGGGAACGAATTCTTACGAGCTAACCTTATCTGGACGCAGATGGAAGATAAATATCACGATTTCGGCAGCGAACTTCAATTTTTTTATGCACGCTGTCGCATTCTATTTGTGTATGCCCCTTTTCAAGATATTTCTGAACTATCGTAATGTTTTTCTCAAATGCTTAGTTTATCAAAGCATTCGACATAACAGTATTCTGGTTTTGGTAACTACAATCGTCACTCCCCAAGAGAATCGTCTTTGCATTAGGGTAAGTTCCACGCAAGTCGTCCAGTCTTTTTACAACGCAAGTAGGGAATTGTGAAGCCTTCAACTGTCCCTCCGTCTCATCACACATTATATTCAGTGTATCGAACGAGACTAGGTCGTATGAAGTCCAGTTGTGAATGACAACTTTTCTTTTGTAGTAAAGGGATGAAGCCTTGATTCAGGGACATGGAAGGGTCAACTGCAAATCGTGTATCTCGACAACAATTCTGCCTGCACTCTTACTTGCATTGTCTTTGTCTTTCTTCTTGGCAGACCTAGCATGTTCTTTGCGTGTCATGTGTTGCTGATATGCTCCTCATTAGAATTTCCAAGCTTTTTTGCAATGCAAACAAACACACTGGTCTTTTTTGGTTTGAAAATGGCCAAACCTTTGTCTTTTAAAAGTTCACTGAACGCACTAATGCCAACAGTATCTTTTACCAAGCTTCTCTGCTTCTGTCTGGTAAGCAGAGAAGACTTCAGTCAAAGATCCAAAGGGATACTCAAAATGTTTTTCAGAGTCCCAGGACCTACAATAGTATGAGGGAAGCTTTGGTAGATCTTCCAAGAATTTCAGGACAAACTCTACGTTCTGCAAAACCAGCGGATTTTGTGTATCCATTCGTGTAAGTTTGATGGGTGATAAAGGATCACTTGATTGATGAATGCCCACTGCTGCAGCAGCTGATGTCTAATTCCTAACCTGCCACTCGCCCAGGCAAAGTGTGTTCAAAAACAAAGATTTGCAAACCACCAACAGTCCCTGCGAGGTTTTCAACGGTACTTGATGGTTGAAGTACGTCTTGACGAGCTGCCATTCATTTTCTTTTTTCTTGTGTCATCACAGTCAACAAGAGTTGTAATATATATTTTCTTCTGCTGTTACGACATTTTCATCCAATACTCTGTAAAGATAAGCTCTCTGTCCATTGCGAAACAACAGAACATTTAAAGTGTCTTATCTTGCCAGCGTCCATCCTACAGTGAACGCAACAAATACCAAGGGTACGAGCAAGCCTTGTTACTTCAGTGGCACTCAATTTCTCGCCCTTTTTGCTTTGTACTTTTCTTCCAAGGTACGCTTTTCCCTGACATCGAGAGTAGCATTTGTCTAAATAATTTTCCCCTGGCTTTGACCTTCCTTTGCTCTTGCGAGATCCTAGGCTTTCATTTAGTAACTGCTCAGTACCAGCTTCTGAATCAGAAACACTTTCAGGAATTTCAGTTACACTTCTCTCGAAAACGTGCAGAATTGTCGTGGGACGCAGCTTCTCTCTAAAGCTGGCTTCACTTGTTTCCATTCCGGACTGTAAACCTCCAACAAGGCCATTATGAATGTCACTATGAGGACCATTTTCTAACTGGCAACAACTGGTTGGAGCTTACACTTTCACTGGAAACAGGTTTTCAACTTGGGCTGAAACTTCAACAGCTACGTATTTCCATCAAATCTAAATTTTCACATGGCACCGGAAGTAACTCAGCTAAGTTTGTCTAGCACTTTGACGAAATTCTTCTTCATGATGTTCACTCTCCTTCTCTGATGTATTCTTAGCTTAAACTGGTGGTGAATCACGAATCTGGTCTGCCACCTTATAAGATGGAGGAACATTGGGAAAGCTAGGCAGTGAAAGTACCTAAAAAAAAAAAAAAATCACATTATTGAAAATTCAATCAAAATTACTCAGTTCTCAGTCAAATTACTCATGGAACTAGCAGTACTGTCAGTGATTATGAATCAAGCTTGTTTCGAAATTAAACTTAAGGATAAATAATGCCTTACACACCCTTCTTTTTGTTTATATTGCTTTGGCAATGTCCCTTTCGTATGCCAGTGTTTAAACATACACTGACTTACTAAACACAGCAGCCCCACATTAATGTTTTGTAAACAATAATACTATGTTGCAAAAATAAGGCTCATTGCCAGGGCAAAACAGTAATGTAACTAGTAATAGTTGAAGTTCATAATAACTAAAGCGCTACTAATTTGACACAGCTCTGTGGGTTTGTCCTTTTATTCAATTCAATGCTTAGCTACTTAGTTACAGAATAGAATAAAACACTTATCCATGGCTTTTCTTTATTTATATTTCAAGATTTTTCTTATATATTGTCTGAACCCAACTTTAGTGAGGCAGTACCTCCAATAAACTGACAATGCTCAGAGACCAAAGATTATTTATATTTCAAATTTAAGGTGTTGTTCTTATTCCCTGTTTTCATTATCAAGATAAAACCCTTTAAGCAAACAGGGACTGGCAGCTAGGCCTGGCAGTGACAGAGAACTTGACACAAATTAATATACCTGACAAGCAAGGTATGATTTTGTCTATGTTCTAGCCTGCACCTAAGGTCAAAGCAGCTCTTGGTTCTAGCTGTTAAATAATTTTTATAACTTCTTTCCTATTTTTTAACTGGAATTTAATATGGTTTTGCTGCTCAAGGTAAATTCATATTTTTTAGCATTAGATATTCTCCCCATATTGCTTGCCTTTGCTTCTTGGTCAATGACAATTTAGCTTTTAGCTGTTTCATCTACCATATGTGATAAAGATAATGTTTGTTTAGCTGATAAATGTCGAAAAATGCCATTGTATAGGATATAAAAATATTTTGTTATTTAAATACATAAATTGTTCATTCAAAAATAATCAAATGCCAATTACTTTTGATGGCATGCGTTGGCAAACAATATTTTACCTGATGTTTTTGCTATTTATTTGAAAAGCTCACCTATGCAAAGATTTTCTGCAACATCCAAAAGTAGAATATTGATTTTTATGATTATTGCCACCTAAAAAAAACCTGTATCCTATAACACATCCAGACCAAGGGCGTGTTTTCCTCCCAGAAAAATGGAACCTTTATAGCAAAAACACGTTTGCGAAAAAGTCCATTTTAAGGTAGTGAAGACATACCCTAGCCAATTCTGCTTTTGTCAGTCCTCCAAATGCAGCAAAAGGAAAATGCAACTGTGAGGAGCGCTTAGACTGGAAGTGAGAAGAATGGTTTTCTGCTAGCTTTTCTGGATTTTTATTCTCACTTCATGTAAATTAAAACAGAACTGGGGGTAGTTGCTTTTCTTATGAAAAAACTGTGAATTGTAGAGAAAACAGTCTAAAGAAGTAAAGAAAAAGGTCAAAAGTAAGATATTTTGAGAAAACATTGGGATTATCAGCCCTACTCATGTTAATTTTTGCTTGTTTTGAGTTTGACTCGGCTATTTATTATAATTTCTGTTCGTTTTGAGTTTCATTTAATTATTGATAGAGATTTCTGGTATTTTTATGCTTGCCAATTTATTTTACTTTAGTTTTGCTCGCTCTTGGCTTAATGGAGCTCTTTACTTTTTGTTTGAAAAACTTGTCTTGTGGAATTTTTTTAAAAAATTAACTCTATTTAAACGGTCATTGTGTTTCAGGAGTCGTTCTTAAAGAATTCGGACAAAAAGTCAAAACTTTAGCATCACGAGCAAGGTCTTGAGAACCCTTTCTTATACATAATAATTTCTGTCCGTTTAAGAATTGATGTTTCTCCTTACTTTTAGGTGAAAAAACTTTTCTTTTTAATTTAATTTCCGATCGCTTTTAAATGATACCGGCGAATCTGGCTGCCTCTCCATCATAAATTCCTTTCCACCACGGAAAAAATTCCACCAAGGAAATTTGTTTTACGTAGAAATATCCCCCCCCCTCCAGGGAAATTTCTCCAAGGCAATTCCATTTTAGCTGAAAATTCCACCCCGAAAAATTCTTGCAGACGTTCTCGGGTGAAAAATTTTTCTTAGCACACTTTCATGAGAAAAAGACTGATTGTTTTTAAAATCATGCCGGTAATCCCCCTTCTCGGTGGAAAAGTTTTCTAGCAAAAAGCCAGCATAAGGGTATTTTCCAGAATTTTTTTGGTGAGTTACAAAAGAAACTTTTAAAAATGTATCAAAAATGTGAAATTGATATCTACTCCCTTATGATTTCTGGGAATATTTCTGGTCTACACTGTTATTATGAAAGTAAAGAATAAAACTACACCCCAAAATGAGCAGCTTTATTCCGTACAAGAGGGGGACTGTATTTTCCTCATCCACACCTCCACCTAAAGGTCGAAGAAACTTCGGAGCGTGCTCATTAAATCAGACATTAAGAGTTCTAGTCTTTTTTTTTTTTTAATGTCCAGAGGGATTGGAGACCAACCAACCACGTGTGGCGGTATTTTTCAGGGGGATAAACACCAGCCACTGAAAAACGACAAGCAAAGAAAAAAAATATATAATTTCTTTAGACGCGTAAAACGAGGCATGTTCTATGCCGATAAAAACCAGAAAAGAAAAGAAATTTCTAACAATAAGAAAAAAGGGATTGCAATTAATCAAGCCAAGAAGAGAAGACTTTTACAGTGAGAGAATGCGGCGATACGCAAACTTTTGTTAGTAGTGATTTTTGTTCGTTTCAAGCTTGATTTGTAATTCAGTTTCATTCGTTTTAAGATTTATTCATTCATTTACATTAATATCTATTGTATGTTTGTTTGGATTGATTGTTTATTTAATTTATATTCGTTTTAAGTTTCATTTATGCTTCAATGGCAAAATATTTTTTATCGTTTTAAGCTTGATTTTCATATTCAATCCAAGCATTACTCGCTTTAAGATCTATTTATTCATTTATATTATTTCTTGTTGTATGTTTTTTGCTGCTATTTTTTATTAAATTTCTGATCGTTTTGGGTTTCATTTATTCTTAATAGTAATTTCTGGTCGTTTTGAGTTTGAATTTTAACAGGTATTTGTATCTGCTAAGCTTAGGTTTAAAATAGCCTTTACTTTTCATTGAAGCACTTATTTTTCGGAAAGTTTTTTTTTTTTCAATTAATTTTTGTTCGTTTTTGATTGCAAAAAAAAATTCAAGTTTTTAAAATTTTTTTATTTCAAAATCAAACTTTTTTTTATAATCAAATGTTCATTGAAGTATCAAAAACTGGTGTCAAAGTGTGAAAAACTGGGTTTTTTATCAACCTCGGAGTTTTTATTATCTGATGTTTGAACTATTTTTAATAAAATGACCATCTCAAAATTTTTATCGGATAGGTTTGGGGAAAAACGTTGTAGGAGTGGAGGGGTAATTGTCCTTTGGTCTCTTTTGACTCTTTAAAAGTGAAATAGAACTGTCTATTTTCAATCAAATGAGCCCTCTCTGAAGTTTACACGAGCATTCCTTCCATAAGAAACATAAATACCCCCAGAGTAAAACTTACTACGCCTGTCCCTGGGCCCTGGGGGATGTGTTGACCCCAGAGTTTTAATATTCGATGTTTTGAACAATTTTTAACAAAATAGTCACCTCAAATTTTTATTGGATGAGTTTACCATCCGATAAACCCAAAGGCGTGGAGGGTAAGAGGGGCTAGTCACCCTCTGATCTTTTTTTACTCTGAGAAAATGAACGGGAAACTATAATATCCATTCAAATGACCCCTCTCTGAAGTTTATACGAGCATCCCTTTCATAAGAACCATATGCGGTCCCAGAGCATAACTTACAATGCCTACCCCCGGGCCCTGGGGGGTTGTGTCGACAGCAGAGTTGTTGTTATCCGACCTCTGAACTATTTAAAAGAAATGGTCAACTCAAAACTTGTGTAGATGGGTTTAGGAAAAATGAGGGTGCGTGCGTGGGGGTTAGTTGCCCTCGGATATCTTTTGACTCTTAAAAAGTGAACTAGAACTTTCAATTTCCAATCAAATGAGCCCTCTTCGAACTTTATGCGAGTACCCCTTTCATAAGAACCATACATGCCCCCAGGACAACCCTTATAACGCCTACTCCCCTCCGGCCCTGGGGAGTTGTGTCGACACCGGAGTTTTTGTTACATGATCTTTGACCTATTTTTAACAAAATAGCTACCTCAAATTTTTATCGGATGCATTTTGGTAAAGAGTGTGAGGGGGGGGGGGGCTGGTTACCCTCTGATATCTTTTGACGCTTAAAAAGTGAACTAGAACTTTGAATTTCAATCAAATGAGCCCTCTCTGAAGTTTATAACAGCATTCCTTCCATAAAAAACCATATATGCCCCCAGGGCGTAACTTAGAACTCTTGCCTTAAAGACTGTGGAAGGAGTGTCCTGCTCAAAGATATAATTACCAGAAATTTCCGCTACATTGGACAAAATGGCTATCTCAAAATTTTGATTGGATGGTTTTGGGGAAATGGTGGGCGTGGAAGGGGTTTTAGATGCCTTCCAATCGCTTTTGACTATTAAAAAGGGCACTAGCCATTTAAATTTCCAATCGAATGAGCCCTTTTTGAAGTTTCTACGACAACACTTTCTATAAGAACCTTATATGCATTAAGGGCTAACTTATCACCCTGGCCCTGAGGGCTGTCAGGGGGGGGGGGAATCTGTCATCCCCAAAGACCTAATTTCCCTTTGAAGTTTATACGAAGACCCCTTCCTTATGAAGTGCATCTGGGAAAAGAAATAATAAAACACTAGAGCCGTATGGCCTTTACTCTCTTTTGACTATAAATAGTGAACTAGAACGTTCAATTCCAAACAAATGAGCCCTCTCTGAAGTTTGTACGAGCATCCCTTTCATAAGTACCATATATGCCATAGGACATAACTTACAACGCCTGCCCCCGGGCCCTGGGGGGTTGTATCGACACCTGAATTTTTATTATCTGACTTTTGAACAATTTTAAACTTAATCGCTATCTCAAAATTTTTATCGGATGCATTCGGTAGAAAAGGGCGCGGGGGCTTTTTGCCCTCCAATCTCTTTTGACTTTCAAAAACTGAACTAGAACTTTCAATTTTCAATCAAATGAGTCCTCTGTGAAGTTTTTACGAGAATCCCTTACATAAAAACTATATTCCCCCAGGGCATAACTTACAACACCTGCCCTCGGTCCCCAGGGGGTGGGGCTGTGTCGACCCCGAAGTTTTCGTTATATGGTCTTTGAACTATTTTTAAAAACAATGCTATCACAAAGTTCTTATCAGATGGGTTTGAGAAAAAATAGGACGTGGAGGGGGGGGGGCTAGGTGCCCTTCAATCTCTTTGACTCTTAAAAAGTGAACTAGAACTTTCAATTTCAAATCAAATGAGCCCTCTTTGAAGTTCATATAAGCATCCCTTCTATTATAACCATATATGCCCCCAGAGCATAACTTATAACGCCTACCCCCGAGCCCTGGGGGGTTGTGTCAACACTGGAGTTTTGGTCATATGATCTTTGGACTATTTTTAACAAAATAGATATCTCAAAATTTTCATCGGATGCATTTGGGAATAAAGGGCGTGGGGAGCTGGTTACCCTCCGATATCTCGTGACCCTTAAAAAGTGAACTAGAACTTTCAATTTCCAATCAAATGAGCCCTCTTTGAAGTTTATACGATCATTCCTTCCATAAGAACCATATATGCCCCCAGAGCATAACTTATAACCCTTGCCCTAAAGAGTGTTGGGGGGGGGAGTGTCCTGCTCAAAGATATAATTTCCAGAACCTTCAACTACGTTGAACAAAATGGCTATATCAAGATTTCGATTTGATGTGTTTGGGGAAACGGTGGGCGTGGAAGTGTTCGTTGCCTTTCAATCACTTTCGCCAAATAAGAAGGACACTAGCCATTTAAATTTTTAATCGAATGAGCCCTTTTTAAAGTTTCTACGACAACACTTTATAAAAACCTTATACGCCCCAAGGGCATAACTTACAACTCTTGCCCTGAGGGCTGTGGGGGGGGGGGGGAGAGTTGTCATCCTCAAAGACCTAATTTCCAGAATTTTCAACTCCGTTGAAAAAAGTGGCTATCTCGAAATTTTGTTGGATTTGTTTGGGGAAAAGGTGGGCGTGAAAGGGGGTTAGTTGCCCTCCAATCACTTTCAACTATTGAAAAGGGCACAAGCCCTTTGAATTTCCAATCGAATGAGCCCGTTTTGAAGTTTCTACAACAAAGCTTTCTATAAAAAGCTTATATGCGCCCCCCGGGCAAAACTTACAAACCCTTGCCCTGAGGGTTGTGGGGGAGTGTCCTCCTCAAATATATAATTCCTATCGGAAAATCAACTACGTAGAACAAAATGGCTATCTCGAAATTTTTGATTGGATGTGTTTGAGGTAATAGTGGGCGTGGAAGGGGTGTTAGTTGCCTACCAATCACTTTTGACCCTTAAAAAGGGCACTAGAGCTCTTGATTCCCAATCGAACGAGCCCCCTTTGAAGTTTATACGACAACCCTTCCCATATGAAGTCCCTCTGGAAAAAAATGTAATTAAACATTGGAGCTGTATGGCATTGGGCGTGGGGGTTAATTAACCTTCGGTCTCTTTTGAATCTTTAAAAGTGAACTAGAACTTTCTATTTTCAATCCAATGAGACCTCTCTGAAGTTTATACGAGCATCCCCTCTATAAGAACCATATATATCCTCAGAGTATAACTTACAACGCCTGTCCCCAGGGGGTTGTGTTGCCCCTGGAGTTTTAAAATCTGATGGTTGAACTATTTTTAACAAAATGGTCACCTCAAATTTTTATCTGATGTTTTTTTCATTGGGTGGTTTTTTGCCCTCCGATCTTTTTTCACTCTGAGAAAATGAACTACAACTTAAAATTTCCATCCAAATGAACCCTCTCTGAAGTTTATACGAGCATTCCTTTCATAAGAACCACATACGGTCCCAGGACATAGCTTACAATGCCTGCCCCTGGGGGGTTGTGTCGACACCGGAGTTTTTGTTATCTGACCTTTGAACTATTTTGAAAAAAAAGGCTCTCTCACAGTTCTTAGTGGATGGGTTTGAGAAAAATAGGGCGTGGAGAGGGGGATAGTTGCCCTCTGATCTCTTTTGACTCTTAAAAAATAGTGAACGAGAACTTTCAATTTCCCATCATATGAGCCATCTCCGAAGTTTATACGAGCATACCTTCCATAAGAACCATATATGCCCCCAGAGCAATACTTACAAACACCTGCCCGGGCCCTGGGAAGGTTGTGTCGACACAGGAGTTTTTCTTATCTGACCTTTGAACTATTTTTAACGAAATGGCCATACGTAAAGGAGTTTTTGTTATATGATCTTTGAACTATTTCTAACAAATTGCTGCCTCAAATTTTTTATCAGATTTTTTTGGGGAAAATAGGCTTGGGGGGGCATAGTTGCCCTCCGATCACTTTTGACTCTTAAAAAGGACACTAAAACTCTCGATTTTCAATCGATTGAGCCCCCTTGAAGTTCATACAACGACCCCTTCTATATGAAGTGCCTATGGGAAAAAAATAAATGGAGGGTGGGGGGAGGCTAGCTGCCCTTCAATCACTTTTGACTCTTAAAAAGTGAAGTACAACTTTCAATTTCCAATTAAATGAGCCCTTTATCAAGTTTATATGAGCATCCCTTCCATAACAACAATATATGCCCCCAGGGCATAACTTACAACGCCTACCCCGGGCCCTGGGGGGCTGTGTCGACACCGGAGTTTTTTGTTATCTAAACTTTGAACTGTTTTAACAAAATTTCTACCTCAAAATTTTTATCTGATGCATTTAGGGTGTCGGGGGGAGGGGGAGACTAGTTGCCCTCCGATCTCTTTTGACTCTTAAAAAATGAGCGAGAACTTTCAATTTCCATTCAAATGAACCCTCTCCGAAGTTTATACGAGCATCCCTTCCATAACAACAATATTTGCCCCCAGGGCATAACTTACAACGCCTACCCCGGGCCCTGGGGGGCTGTGTCGACACCGGAGTTTTTTGTTATCTGAACTTTGAACTATTTTTAACAAAACATCTACCTCAAAATTTTCATCTGATGCATTTACAGCGTGGAGGGGGTGGGCTAGTTGCCCTCCGATGACTTTTGACTCTTGAAAAAGTGAACAATTACTTCCAATTTCCAATCAAATGAGCCTTCTCCGAAGTTTATAGTCTGCCTCAGGGCCCTGGGAGGTTGCGTCGACACAGGAATTTTTCTTATCTGACCTTTGAACTATTTTTAATGAAATGGCTATTATAAAAATTTTATCGGATGGGCTTGGGGGTGAAAAAAGGATGTGTGTGTGTGTGGGGGGGGGGAGATATCCGAGAGTTGCCCTCGGATTTCTTTTGACTTAAAAAAATTTAACAAGAACTTTCAATTTCCAATCAAATGAGCCCTCTGAAGTTTATACGAGCATCCCTTTCATGAGAACCATATATGCCCCAGGGCATAACTTAAAACGCCTACCTCCGAGTCCTGGGGGGTTGTGACGACACCTGAGTTTTAGTTATCTGACTTTTGAGATGTTTTTAACTAATGGCTATCTCAAAATTTCTATTGGGTGCATTTGGGGAAAAAGGAGCGTGGGGGGGGGGCTAGTTGTCCTCTAACCTTTTTTTTTACTCCAATCACTTTTGACCCTTAAAAACTACTACTACTACTACTTACAACTCACCGCAGCACCAAGCCGCCTGAGGCCAACACAGCTACGCACGATCCTCCTCCACCCCAATCTATTCAAAGCCTCCCTTTTTACACCCGCCCACGAAGTTCCCATTTCCTTTAAATCTTTCTTTATGACGTCCTCCCACCCAGACGGGGACGACCTGCTTTCCGTTTAGCCCTAGACGGTTGGCCGAAAAGAACAATCTTCGGCAATCTGTCATCCTTCATCCGCACAACGTGCCCTAACCACCTCAACCTTCTTTCATTATAGCCCTAGGGAGCGGTATTGAACCTACATTTTTCGTATAGCCTATTGTTTGAAATACGGTCAGTCAGCCGGGTACCCAGAACAATCCTTAAGCAATTTCTCTGGAAAACATCTAGCAAATCTTCATCCGCTTTTCGGAGCGTCCATGCTTCAGAGCCATATTTGACCACTGTCATCACTGTAGCTTCTAATATTCTAATCTTGGTTTGCAGACTTATCTTCCTATTCTTCCAGACTTTTTTTTAACTGTGAAAAAACACCCTGAGCCTTGGCTATTCTATTTTAACATCTTCACTGCTCCCACCATCCTTACTAATAATACTACCAAGGTAAGTGAAGCTGCCCTCCTGATCAATCTTTTCATTACCCAACGTCACCTTTTCATCTTCACTTATTCCTAGCCTTAGTGACTTTGTCTTTCTAACATTAATTTTCAAACCAATTCTAGCACCCTGAACTCGCAAAACCTCTAAAACTTCATTCATTTTGCTCACACTTTCATCTAGGATGCTTAAATCATCAGCAAAATCCAAGTCGAGGAGACTCTTTCCACCCCATTTGATTCCGTGGTCTCCCATTGCCTTTCCTGTGCTCCTTAAAACAAAGTTCATCAACATAATCCATACAAAGGGGGATAGAACAGAGCCCTGCTTAACTCCTGATTTAATAGAAAAACCAACTGCTAACCTTATTTCCTACCTTAACCACAGCAGTGTTATTTCGTACATAGCACTAATCACTTTAATGTATTTGTCTGGTATACCATACAAGGATAAAACCTTTACTAAACCTCTTCTATCAACAGAATCGAACGCTTGCTCGTAATCTATAAAACTGAGGACCAAAGGTGTTTGAAAACTCAGGCACTTCTCAATTATTAGCCTAAGAGTGAAAATTTGGTCGATACATCCTCTACCTTTTCTAAAACCGCACTTCTCTTCTCTTTAAAACTTTGTCTACGGCATGTCTCAGTCTAAAAAGTATCATATTACTAAGTAATTTACTATCTACAGAGACCAGACTAATGCCTCGATAATTACCACACTCACTTTTATCACCTGTCTTAAAAAGGGTACTAGAAATCTTGATTTCCAATCTAATGAGCCCCCTTTGAGGTTTATACGACGATCCCTTCCATACGAGTGCCTTTGAGGAAAAAAAAAAAACATTGGAGCCGTATGGCATTGGGCGTGGAGGGCTAATTAACCTTCGGTCTCTTTTGAATCTTTAAAAATGAACTAGAACTTTCTATTTTCAATCAAATGAGCCCTCTCTGAAGTTTATAAGAGCATCCCTTCTAGAAGAACCATATATATCTCCAGACTATAACTTACAACGCCTGTCCCTGGGCCCTGGGGGGTTGTGTCGACCCCGGAGTTTTCGTTCTATGGTCTTTGAACTATTAAAAAAAAGGCTATCTCAAAGTTTTTATCGGATGGGTCTGAGGGAAAAAAGGATGAGGAGGGGGGGCTGAGTGCCCTCCGATCTCTTTTGACTCTTAAAAAGTGAACTACAACTTTCAATTTCCCATCAAATGAGCCCTCTTTGAAGTTAATACGAGCATCCCTTCCATAAGACGCATATATGCCTCCAGGGCAAAACTTACAATGCCTGCCCCCGGGCCCTGGAGGTTTGTGTCGACACCGGAATTTTTGTTATGTGATCTTTGAACAATTTTTAAAAAAATAGCTATCTCAAAATTTTAATCAGATGCATTTGGGAAAAAAGGGTTTTGGGGGGGGGGGGCGGCGAAGCTGATTACCCTGCGATCTCTTTTGACGCTTAAGAAGTAAACTAGAACTTTCAATTTCTAATCAAATGAGCCCTGTCTGAAGTTTATACGAGCATTCCTTCCATAAGAACCATATATGCTCCCAGGGCATAACTTATAACCCTTGCCCTGAAGACTGTGGGGGGAGTGTCCTGCTCAAACATATTATTTCCAGAACTTTCAACTACTTTGAACAAAATGGCTCTATCAAAATTATGATTGGATGTGTTTGGGGAAATGGTGGGCGTGGAAGGGGTGTTAGTTGCCTTCCAATCACTTTCGACTATTAAAAAGGGAACTAGCCATTTCAATTTCCAATCGATTGAGCCCTTTCTGAAGTTTCTACGACAACATTTTCTATAAAAACCTCATATGCCCCAGGGCATAACTTAAAACCCTTGCCCCGAGGGCTGTGGGGTTGTTATCCTCAGAGACCTAATTTCCTGAATTTTCAACTACGTTGAACAAAATGGCTATCTTAAAATTTTGATTGGATGTGTTTGGGGATAAGGTGGGCGTGAGAGGGGGGTTAGTTGCCCTCCAATCACTTTTGACTATTAAAAAGGGCACTAGCCCTTTGAATTTCCAATCGATTGCGTTCTTTTTGAAGTTTCTACGACAAAGCTTTCTATAAAAAACCTTATATGCCCCCAGGGCATAACTTACAACCCTTGCCCTGATGGCTGTGGGGATTGTCCTCCTCAAAAACATAATTTCTATCTGGAAATGAACTACGCTGAACAAAATGGCTATTTCAAAATTTTGATTGGATGTGTTTGGGGAACTGGTGGGCGTGGAAGGGGTGTTAGTTGCCTTCCAATCACTTCTGATCCTTAAAAATTGCATTAGAACTTGATTTCCTGTCGAGTAAACCCCCTTGAAGTTTCTACGACGACCCCTTCCATATGAAGTGCCTCAGGCAAAAAAAATAATAAAACATTGGAGCCGTATGGCCTTTACGCTATAGCGTTGCCTCTGATATTAAACGCTAACTGCATATTAAATGCGTTCAGTGCCTACTGGCAATTAAATGTTTCTCCTTTACCATTAAATATTAAATCAATAGATGCCAACTGGTACAGAAACTTTAGCCCACAACACCACTGTGGGTGAAGGCGGTTCTAACAGACAACAAGGTGAAAATGATCAATCAAATCAGGTTTCTTTCGGGTTTTTTAGCCTGTTGGTAAAATGGGTTCTGACTATAACTGAATTCTGCGATGGAGATCTCGTAGCGATACGTTTAGTTATAAACATAGTTAAAGCTAAATCAAAATATCAAAATTATCAGCAAATTTAAAAAAAGTAAAGAATTTAGTTGAATTTCGCAGTAGATTCTAATTTTATGCCTCTCCTCTTTCCAAAATCCTAGTGAATTATCTGGAACAAATTTGGTAAAATACGGAATTCATTATTTAGTATTCTACAAGTTTCTCCATATCGGTCTAATTCAAACTAAGGAAGTAAAACCTGTTTTTAACTTAAAATAAGCTGTTTACTTACCGAATTTACTGCTTTTCTATTAGTGTGACCTGCTTTATTTTTCCATCTTACTTCGCCAACGTTGAACAATTAGCAATAAAATAAGGCTGCGAGGGTCCAAGAATATTCTTTCAACCTGGCTTCTTAGAAATATTCTTAACTTAGTATAGATTTTTTTTAATAGTATAGTAATAATAAAGCTCATTAAGGTAACTATGACAGTTGCTGTGAAGTTTCTGGACTTCCGTTTGCTTTTAGCTGGTGCACCCGACCCCCTGAATGGAAATAATAAAAACATCACTGAATATAGTCCCATTAATTTTAAGTGAATGAAAAACATTTCTTCGTAACCCCTGGCCTCTACCCCTCCCAAAGATAATCTTTTTGACCAGGAGAATAATGCTTAAAAGTTTCACGGCATTGGAATCTCAAAATCAAACTTGCACCCCTTTTGTACTTAACAAAAATTAAGGTCCTTATTCAGGGCCTCTGGGGAGCTATGACATCCTTCGATTGGTATTGGTATTTAATTAGATTTTCTACTATTATGAACAAAAAAGACAACCTCGATATGTTGAACAGACATTCTAAGAGGCTACTTAACCAGATGTAAAAAAACGTACCAGGACGGAGGCTGGTTACTCTCCAATTACTTTTGAATTAAAAAAGACACAAAAACTCTCAATTTCAAATCAAATGAGCGCCTTCAAAATTTTATACGACCACGAGGGGGAAGGATTGAGAAGGAACAGCCCATCTATACGAAATAAATTCTGCTTGTTTTTCTGCTTACTGACAGTAGCCTACCTGCTATTATTGGTTCAATAGCAGAAAAGGCATTCATATTTTTTCTTGGTAGTCTTATCAACTTTGAGATTCTAGGGATTGATTGACATTAAAAATTTGACAAAGGTATTGTCAAGAAAAGACACGCGGAATTGATGAAATCAAAAGACTATGTATATCAGCCATTTCTCATTAACTGCTAGGGAGATTGAGCTGAATCTTCTAAGAGGGGCTTGATGTCAATGGGGCATCAAATTATGATTTATGGGAGGGACTGAGAAAAACCAAAAGGCAATGTCTGTCCAGTTATTGAAATAAGAAGGACAGAGTAACTCTTATTTCTAAAAGTTGGCTGGCCTTGTAACGATATAATAATCTACTTTAATTAACACGAATAGTTGATCGATACTAATATTTAACTTCAAATAAAATTCGGCTGAAAAAGAAATTTTGGGACCAAAGTTTCAAACAACAGAAAAAAAATACATTTGTCTACTAAACAGAAAATTTATTCTTATGGTACAATCATGATTGTAGATTTTCTTTGGTTTATCTTTGCCCCACACCTAACCTCCTAGCACAACTTCCAAAGAAGATATATATACATAAGTCACACATAGCTCTGAACCAAAATATAAAATAAAAGTTCAAATATGACAGAATAACAGACTCTGTATATAACATATATAGGCCTAGTCTGTGAGTTACACATATTTATAAGTAGTAGGTTTAATGTGTCACTGAGTTATATATTTCTGTATATAACTAATATAGGCCTAGTCAGTGAGTTATGTATATTTATAAGTAGTAGGTTAAATATGTCACTGAGTTATTGCCTTTGCAAAACAAAAGTGATCCGTTTATCTGGCCTCCCCCAGGCCATTCAGCATGTCCCCAGGTGGCGATAGGGGAACACTCTACAGATATGTAGGGTACCTCCATAGGAGGCATGGACCAAGGGGGGACCTTGTCCCTGGGGGTCCATAATAGAATCTGGGGGCACCCTTGCCCGGGGTCATAAATACAGGCGGAGGAGGAAGAAGGCCCCCTCAAATGTACACTCAAAGGGCCCCACTTGTTTATCCACAAGTTCCATGAGTTGCAAACCTTCTCCCAGCAATGGGTTAAATTGCATGGTGATGCAGAACACCATCGCGGGAGGATCCTCTATAGGAGGACAACTGTGGCAGGGCGTAAGATCCAGATCTATGGACAACGGCCTCTGCAAAGGGCTGCCTCGACCTTTTCGGGGTACCTGCAAGACTGGGGACCTTGCGGTCAACTCTATTCCCACTTGAGGAGTGGCGCCCCTCGAGGAAATTATAGCCTAGTAAACGACACAGCATTCGCACGGGATTCTGACTAATGGACAATTCTTCTGGGATTGGTATGTTTTGATGGGCGTCTTTGGGCTGAAAAACCTCTCTCCTAGCTAATTTATCTATTACGGGTTGCCTCCCCGTAGTAGCATAATATTTGTAGGCATGAATATATAATGAGTCGGAGGTAATAGGCTTGAGATTGTCTGTGCAGGATTTCGACTCTTGTTGATAGAAGAGCATCGCCAAGCGCTGAAAACCATGTTGTGACCAAGATGGGCCCAGGATTGCACAAAGCCTCCATTCATGGAGGTCCCAGGGACTTCTTGCTGTCCGGTTCTAAGCCGGCTTAAGCACTTCGGTGTAGACTTGAGAAGATATGTGATCCCCGTCCTGCACTGGTATCCGGGATCATTGCTTTTCCTGAGGCGAAAAAAATTTCAATGATTTAAAGAACATGAAAATTGGAACTTGGAATGTTACGACATTAAAAAATGACTATCGTATCGACATTTTGACTGACGAATTCAGACGATTCGAACTGGATCTATTAGGAGTTTCAGAAACTCATATCCCAGGGGTAGGAAGCATGAAATTAGGTGATATAGAATTTGTTTACTCAGGCAGGAAGGACGGGTTACATAGACAGGGAGTAGGGCTCATGATGAATAAGGAAGCTGCTAAGTCTTGTTTAGGCTGGGAAGGTATTAATAATAGAATACTAATTGCTCATTTTATGACTAGAAAGTTCAAGGTATCAGTTATAGTAGTATACGCCCCTGTAGAACCGACTGATGGAGATACTAATGACTCAGATGAATTTTACTTACAGTTACAGGAGCAAATAGACAAGGTCCCAGGTAGAAATATGATGTTATTGCTGGGAGATTTTAACGCCCAGGTTGGTAGAAATATGGATAGATGGTATCCCAGCTTAGGTAAATTTGGTGTAGGAAAAGAAAACAGTAATGGATACAGACTTTTGCAATTTTGTAGGTATAACAATCTAGTTATAACCAATACGGTGTTTGGTCATAAAATGGCTCATAAGCTAACATGGTATTCACGTGATGGTAAGACAGCAAACCTTATTGATTATGTTATAGTAAATCGAAGACTGGCAGGATCAATACAAGATACTAGGGTATATAGGAGTGCTGTTATTGATGTTAAAAGTAAAGATCACCATCTTGTAGTGTCAAGGGTTAATTTAAAGCTGAAATATCGGAAGGGTAATTACCTCCCGGGAAGTTATGATGTTAGTAGACTCCAGGATGAGAATTTGAGAGAAACTTTCCAGGAACAGTTGAATACTAAACTTGAGAGCTTAAAATTTGATAATGTGGAAGATGGTTGGAATAATTTTAGAAAAATAATTTGTGAAGTTGCTGAAGGTGTATTAGGGAAGAAAGCTAGAACTGCAGCTAAGAATATTAGTGAAAAAAGCTTTAAGTTTAATAGAAAGGAGAAAGGACTTGTACAAGAATTATCTGAGTGATAGATCACATGAAAACAAAAGAAATGTAAAGAAAGTGGAGAAAGCATTGAAATATGAACTAAGGAGGTGTGAAGTGGAGGCCATGGATAAAATTGCCGAGGATTTAGAAGATGCAGCTAGACGGCATAATAGTAAAATATTGTACTGGCACGTTAACAAATTGAGAGGTAGTAGTCAATCCGGACTTGTCCCAGTTAAAGATAGGAATGGGGGTGGCAATTAGCGATAAGACAAAAGCTAAAGCGAGATGGGCCGAACATTTTGAGAATTTGCTTAACCAAGATAGAGTTGCAGGAAAAAATATAGAGGAAAATGAAAAAGTTTGTGATACCTTGGATGTGAAGGAAGATTTGTTTTGTGAGGAGGAATTAGAAACAGTACTAAAAGGATTAAAGAATAATAAGGCTCCAGGTGCTGATAGGGTAGTAAATGAGTTTCTTAAATATGGTGGCTCTGAGGTTAGAAATAAGTTATTGGAGATTATGAATATGATTTTTGAAAAAGGGGAAGTACCTAATGATTTTAGGAAAACCTTAATTAAGCCACTTTATAAGAAAGGTGATAAAAGTGAGTGTGGTAATTATCGAGGCATTAGTCTGGTCTCTGTAGGTAGCAAATTGCTTAGTAATATGATACTTTTTAGACTGAGAGATGCCGTAGACAAAGTTTTAAGAGAAGAGCAGTGCGGTTTTAGAAAAGGTAGAGGATGTGTTGACCAAATTTTCACTCTTAGGTTAATAATTGAGAAGTGCCTAAGTTTTCAAACACCTTTGGTCCTTAGTTTTATAGATTATGAGCAAGCGTTCGATTCTGTTGATAGAGGAGCTTTAGTAAAGGTTTTATCCTTGTATGGTATACCAGACAAATACATTAAAGTGATTAGTGCTATGTACGAGAATAACACTGCTGCGGTTAAGGTAGGAAATGAGGTTAGCAGCTGGTTTTGTATTAAATCAGGAGTTAAGCAGGGTTGTGTTCTATCCCCCTTTATATGGATTATTTTGATGGACTTTGTTTTAAGGAGCACAGGAAAGGCAATGGGAGACCACGGAATCAAATGGGGAGGAAAAAGTCTCCTGGAATTGGATTATGCTGATGATTTAAGCATCCTAGATGAAAGTGTGAGCAAAATGAATGAAGTTTTAGAGGTTTTGCGAGTTCAGGGTGCTAGTATTGGTTTGAAAATTAATGTTAGGAAGACCAAGTCACTAAGGCTAGGAATAAGTGAAGATGAAAAGGTGACGTTGGGTAATGAAAAGATTGATCAGGTGGGCAGTTTCACTTACCTTGGTAGTATTATTAGTAAAGATGGTGGGAGCAGTGAAGATGTTAAAAATAGAATAGCCAAGGCTCAGGGTGTTTTTTCACAGTTAAAAAAAGTCTGGAAGAATAGGAAGATAAGTCTGCAAACCAAGATTAGAATCTTAGAAGCTACAGTGATGACAGTGGTCAAATATGGCTCTGAAGCATGGACGCTCCGAAAAGCGGATGAAGATTTGCTAGATGTTTTCCAGAGAAATTGCTTAAGGATTGTTCTGGGTACCCGCTGACTGACCGTATTTCAAACAATAGGCTATACGAAAAATGTGGTTCAATACCACTTTCTAGGTCTATAATGAAAGAAAGGTTGAGGTGGTTAGGGCATGTTGTTCGGATGAAGGATGACAGATTGCCGAAGATTGTTCTTTTCGGCCAACCATCTAGGGCTAAACGGAAAGCAGGTCGTCCCCGTCTGGGTTGGGAGGACGTCATAAAGAAAGATTTAAAGGAAATGGGAACTTCGTGGGCGGGTGTAAAAAGGGAGGCTTTGAATAGATTGGGGTGGAGGAGGAGCGTGCGTAGCTGTGTTGGCCTCAGGCGGCTTGGTGCTGCGACGAGTTGTTAGTAGTAGTAGTAGTAGTTTAAGATTATCTGAATCAATTACCACCTGACAACACTGTTACAAAGGCAATACTGTTATTTTAGTTCTGGTTAAGTAACCTCTTATATACAAGGAAAGACAACATTTCTATTCTTGAAAAGAAAAACAACATTTCAGATACGAAACAAACGTGGAATAGAAGACGGTTCAAAGAAAATAGTTTCTAAGCTTGAGCATACTGTCAAATTTAACTCCGATATCTCATATTTAGTTTTTAATTCGAAAAAAAAAAATAAAAAAAAAAATAAAAAGATGTACTTCTTGAGTGATATTTTCTTTATAAAATAACATATGAATTGTTTAAAAAAAGCTTGAAAAAATTCTAATTTTTTGTTTATATATTTATAAAAAGTGCTTAGGCTTTTTGGAAATAAAAAAAAGTTTTCTTAAGGATTGCTGACAAAAAATTTCCTGTAAGCACAACATTACATACGACAAGAAGTTTTCCTCTAGCATGATTCTTTGATAAATCAAACAAGAGCATTTTAATAAGCATATAACGTTCTTAAACACTGACATACACAAAAAGCTTTCCCTCAGTGTGGCTTCTTAAATGATACGATAAGACGGTACTTGAAGTAAAAGATTTCTTATATATATTACACTTGAAAGATTTTTTTCCAGTATGAGTTCTTTGATGAATAAATAGGGCGGCTTTTTGGCGGAATGTTTTGTCATATATATCACATTCAAAAGGCTTTTCTCCAGTAAAAGTTCTTTGATGATCATTTAAACTGACACTTGAAATAAAACATTTCTTACATTTATCTTATCCGAATGGTTTTTATCCAGTATGAGTTCGTTGGTGATTATATAAACCGGATCTTGAAGCAAAATTTTTTTTACATATATCACATTCAAAAGGTTTTTCTCCACTATGAGTTCTTTGATGATTGGATAAAATAGCACTTAAAGCAAAACATTTCTTACATATATCACATTCAAAAGGTTTTTCTCCAGTATGAGTTCTTTGATGAATAAATAGGTGGGCTTTTTGGCGAAACGTTTTGTCACATATATCACATTCAAAAGATTTTTCTCCGGTATGAGTTCTTTGATGAATAAATAGGTCCGCTTTTCGGCGAAATGTTTTTGTCACATATATCACATGCAAAAGGTTTTTTCTCCAGTATGAGTTTCTTCGGTGATTAGACAAAACGGAAGTATAAGTAAAACATTTTTTACATATGTCACATTCAAAAGGTTTTTCTCCAGTATGAGTTCTTTGATGAATAAATAGGTTGCTTTTTTGGCGGAATCTTTTGTCACATATATCACATAGAAAAGGTTTTTCTCCAGTATGAGTTCTTTTGTGATAAGATAATACGGAACTTCCTGTATAACATTTCTTACATACGTCACATTCAAAAGGTTTTTCTCCAGTATGAGTTCTTTTGTGATAAGATAAACTGGAACATGAATTAAAACATTTCTTACATGTACCACATTCAAAAGGTTTTTCACCAGTATGAATTCTTTGATGAACGGATAAATTGCAATTTGTAGTAAAATGTTTCTTACATATATCACATTCGAAAGGTCTTTTTTCAGTATGAGAAACCTCATGTTTTGCAACATCATTTTCAGCAAATGCATATACGTGACTTGGCATCTCATTTTGACAGTTAAAATTTGTTTCTTTTTTCAGACTTATTCTTGCACGACCTGGCATGCTATGCAGTCCACATTCTTGTTTACTCATATCATTATCGGAAGACGCTGCAACAAGGAAAACTATAATAATATAAAATTCTTTCAGAATCACAATGACTTGTATTTTTTTAACCTCATCAAGCTCACTCCACTTTCAATAGTGTAAAAGGCAATATTTATGAAAAAGCCCCGTTTCAATTATTTGGACATTACTTGACTTGATTTTTAACTGAACACACCCTATTAAAGAAGGCTTACCTCAGGGACCCATCCTTAATCCTCTTCTGCTTAATGTATATATCTCTGAGCTTCAATTACAGCATGGATTATTTGGGCTTTTTAATTATGACCATAAATATGGAAGTCAGGCACAAGTGTCCTTGAAATGGTCCGAGATCTTTAACAAGATGTTCACATAATCTCTTGCTTTTCAGAAGCATTAGATTTGTCTATTTACACTTCCAAAACCGAGGAAATCCTATTCACTAGACAAAAACATACAGTCTAAGCCAAGAATTGTTTTGAATAGCTCTCTTGTAGATTAAAAATGTTCAGTGTAGTTGTTGGGAATTGTCTTTAGTTCCAAAGTAACACGGCACGATCCCATGAAATAACTCAGGAATAATATTGTCCAGAAGCCGGCTCTACTAAAACGACCTGTAAATCCTAAATGGGTTCATCACCTATAACAATGATTGATGTTTATAAAGTTTATGTAAGAGCTAAGATGGAATATGGAATTTAGTATTTGCTGATAGTTATCATAGTATATAGTTAGAATAGTTCTTGCAATAATTACAAATCTCTGCCGTTTGTATTACTTTGGAATTTCATATACATGCCCCAAGTCCTAAATGAATACTTGTCATGATCACCCCAATGCAGGAGAGAGCTCTGCCTCAGAGAAGACAGCACTCACCAGAATACAGGCATATTTGTATATCAGGAAACCTCTAATGAACCACACCCTATGAATTCTGTATCCTCTCCCCGGAATCTTCATCTATAGAAGTATTTGGAGTGATCTTCTCAGTGGATGGTCACTTTCCTCTTTGTGAATTCCCAATCATGGGAGATGCCTAACGGTAAGTGGTATACGGGCAGGCTGCAAAAAAAATAAATCATGCTATTCAGCCTGAGAAGTTCATTCGATCTTTCAAAATAGTGTGAATACCCATTTCCTCAATTATATATATATGCTTATACTGATGGTTTTGATAAAGCTTCAAAAGTTGGTGCAGCAGCCTGCATCCCAAACCTAAATATTTTCACCCCCTTCACATTAGTTTATCAGTACTTTCTGCTGAACTGTTTGAAGTACGCCTCACAAAACAGGTTTTAATTGATCTCAAGAGCTCTTCACAGAACATACTGTTCCTGTCAGATTCTCCTTTATCACTTCATCTTCTAAGCCAAATAAATTAAAATGGTGATGCTTATGATCTGAAAGGTATGAGCCGAAATATCGGTTATTTGCTTTCAACCTGATGGTCTATAGCATGTCATAACATTCCTAGTCATAGATAAATCAAATATAATGATATAAACTACTGATAAATTTAAAAATAATGCAGCAGACATCCCTGCCCCAAGTCATTTAAGGACTATCAAGTTTAGAGAGGTTGTTACATTTCAAACAAAAATTGCTCACCATGGTTTTCTGTAACCTCCTTTCAAGTCTAAGGATTTTAATGTGCTCTATTATAAGCTAAAAGGAACTATTTTACTTAGGGCTGATCTAGGAGATTGAATAGATTCAAAAATATATTTTACTTAATGAATAGAAATTCAAAGAGACTGGGAAACTACTGCCATCAGTTGCAAATCCCTGAATCATTTGATGCTCTTATTAATTGCTCCATTTCACATGATTTGGAAGCCACAATTTACAGGTTGATAATAACAGTCCTAGACAGATGCCATTATTACTAACATATTGTTGTTTGTTATGAGATAGCAGATGTTTTTGGGAAATAGTTGGATTATCCAATAATCAGTGAAAGTCCAGGAAATTCAAAGCGATGAGTGGATTCTTTTCTGATATCACCAGGCCTTGCAAATATATAGAAGAAAAAAGATTCTGAAACAATCCCTGAGGACTGAGCCCCACGTAAATTACCCACTTCTTTCGAGACAATGCTGCATTAAAACCAAGTGGAACTAAGGCTAGAAGAGTTTGTACATTGGAATATTATTAAGGCATATGCCATAAACTGCATAATATTTTAATTCTGTACAGCTAACTCCATATTTTTAAAATTTTAAGAATTCTAATGAGTTCTAAAAGCCAGAATAATGTTCCAAATAAAATTCAGTTTGTTGTTTTATTCAGGGGTTTAATGGGATACAGAATTTTATGTCTTAATAATTAAAACGATCAGGGATTATTATTTACAATTTTTATTTCAAATGCAACAAAATTTGATCTGATGCAATAAACACCTATCTTTCCCGTCCCAAAACAATTTTAATTGAAGTTTAAGATACGCCTTTTCATTTCGGACGCGCTAAAAAAAACAAAAAAATGGGGATATCTGAAGCATACCTTCGTCTCCGTCAATGATCAACTCCAGTTTAACATGGTCCGCATTATGACAATCTCCACAGATGTCAGTAGAGCTAGCAAAAAGTTTGGCCTCTTGTTTCATTAATAGCTTTGGATGTGTGCTTCCAAATATATCCTTATCCTCATTTGAGGATAAGTCTTCAACTTCTACAAAAATAGAGTGAAAATAACTAAAAACAATAACGCTCAAAACAAAATAAGTTGGCTGGTACATTCTTTTTATGGTAGCTCATAGATGAGTAAAGGTAAATTGATCTTCCCAACATTAAAACAACTTAGTAAATAAATACAAAAAATTAAAAGCATTAGATTTGGAAAAGAAAACTATATTACAAAGATAATTGTCAATCATCATAGGCTCTTTCAAAAAGCTTCTTCATCAAGGTTGAACCAATACCCGCCTCCTAGTGAAGATCCAACCACCCATAGTAACAGAAATCTTAGGAGTTATTTAGAAAAAAAAAATGTCAATTTACAAAACATGGCATTTCAAGCTGATTAGTGACTCACCAATGATGATGAGTGGCAAAAAAGTTGACTATTTCTGGGATTTTGTTAATAGTAAAAGCTTATAAACAATTCAAATTTACTGTAATTTAAAAAGACCTTGAATCTTTTACATTGAAAACCCATAGAAAGAGGTTTTACATTCTTCAGTCTTAAATATCTAATTCATTTAGAAGATTAAAACTAATACGCACATTTTGAGAAAAACAACCAAATGACAAAAAAGTATTTGAAAAAAGGTGAAAGCAATTTTGTGATAAGCCTACTGCTGTAACTTCTGCATGAAAGATCTTAAGCAGAACTAGCCAGCAATGACAAAAAACTAACAAAGAGACAAAAAACTCAATGAAAAAAACAACAAACAAGACTGCAGCCAGTAGAGAGAAAAGATGAAAAACTAAAACAATGCGGATATTTCGCCTATATCAAAACTAGGCGTCTTCAGCACAAGAGAAACAAAGATAAAAAACGAAACTAAACTAAAAACAAATAAAAACCAACACCAATAAAATACAATTGTCGCAACTGATCCAGGTAGGGAAAAGAAGATATGAGTTACTTCAATGAGACCACCAAAGCAACTGCAAAAACAGTTGCTTTGGTGTTAATATTCTATTTTTTTTTTTTTCTTGCAGGTGATAACATGAAAGCAATCAACAGAAGATTAAATGTGATTACATTGAACCCTCTTGCCACTATTCTATCTAGAAAACCATGCACACCATATTTGAAAAAGTTAGCTCAAAGACCAGTTGGAGTTAAATCTTAGCTAGAAAATTATATCATATTATCATCTATCATATAATATTCAACCATAAGAAAGCTATATAGACTCCCGGAGTTTGTATTCCGTCTTGACTTATCCCTCTCCCAGTAGCCTCAGTAGGCAACAATGAAGCGAAAGCAAATTCAAAGCAAATTCATTAACAATACGTTATATTCATTTTAGTTTTGCTATATTTTACATGAACATTTCTTACAAATCTTGAAAAAGAGCCTGAAACCCTGACGATACTTCTGTTTCTTTTCCAATTAAAAAGGGGGACTGCAATTTCACAGGGGTGTTTATGTGAACACTAAAATCTTGGAATTTGGCCGTATATTAGCCCTAAAATTATTTTTATCAAACTGTTCCTTTTTACCATTGGTTTATTTCTTGACTAGAGAAAAAATCCAATAAGTATTAAAATTCAGCTTGAATGCTGTTCAAATTTTGGGACTATGAGATATAACAGTTTGCTTAGTTTGGCAGCATAGTAATCTTAAAACACTAAAACAAACATTTAGTAATTTTAAGAAGAGCCTGCCAAAGAAATGACATCAAATAGAAACAATTCTGGCAAATTATAAGCTTTTACTCTTAGCAAATTTTTTACATTTAATTTATAGCTGGATTCCTTCAACAGACACCTTGAATAGTTTATCTGACAATCGTCTTATATGAAAACACTTTTAAATTCCATGGTTAGACCTACAGGTACAACCAAGTAAAGAGCAAGCCCCATCAAATAGTATCCAACGATTTTTTATTGCCTTTTCTACAAAATTGTTCAGTGAAATCAAGGCAGTTTTCTTTGCACACTAATGTGCAGTTTTCTCTGGCAAATTAAGAAATGACATCAAATAGAAACAATTCTGGCAAATTATAAGCTTTTACTCTTAGCAAATTTTTTACATTTAATTTATAGCTGGATTCCTTCAACAGACACCTTGAATAGTTTATCTGACAATCGTCTTATATGAAAACACTTTTAAATTTCATGGTTAGACCTACAGGTACAACCAAGTAAAGAGCAAGCCCCATCAAATAGTATCCAACGATTTTTTATTGCCTTTTCTACAAAATTGTTCAGTGAAATCAAGGCAGTTTTCTTTGCACACTAATTCAAAATCTTGACTATTATTCTAGTTAAATGGAATGGTAATTTACAATTATTGAAATGATCTTTTTAAAACTTTAACAAAAGAATCTGAAAACCCTTCAAAGTAAAATTACAGTAAAATCACACTATTGGAAATATCCCCCCCCCCAAAAAAAAAGCCTAGACTAGTCACTTGGAGGCCTTGACTTGAATCACAAGGTAAATCAAATTTTTGCATTGGTAGCACAGATGTGTGCCCTGTTTTTTTTTTCAAGATGATTATGCTATAACAACGGGTTTTAAATATTGGGAGACAGCTGATTTGAATGGATATGGTGCTCTTTAGTGGCCTTTTTAAATAGAAAAAAGACTGTGTCACAATAAAGTACCATTTTCTGCCACAGAGCATAAGCTTCAACCCAAAGAAAACTAAAATGTTGGTGAATCCTAAGATATCCAGTCTATTATTGAGGAAACCATGCACAAATTAGTATCTGAAATACTTTGATGCTGCAGAATAAGAGCAGGGAAGCTTGGGGAAGGTGCGACTTTTGATCAACAAAACCTTGATAACAAAGAGATAGGAAAGGTTTGACATAAGATGAGTTGTTTAAAAAGACTTTCAAAGATTAATGCTCTAATTAATTGCTTCTCAAATTTCTACCATTTCTCCACATCCCATTCTTCATATTAATAAAAAAAAAAGCTTTTTCACCTCTAATTATCAAAAAGAATTAAATACTTAATTTGAGGGTAATTGTTTATCAAATTACATAAAGGGCTTGAATAGCAAGATTTTAGTTTTTAAAATTTCTTTGAAAAATATTTTTTAATCAATAATAGTTATGTTTTACAGTTTGTTTAAAGTATTTTTCAGGTTAAAGTAGCAGAAATAAGTGGGGAATGGTTAGAAGTCTCCTAATTTTTACAAAAAAGTAGCAGAAATAAGCAGCAAATAATCTTAAATTGCTTTCTTAACACATTACCTTGCTTAACAGCAGTGATGTCAGACAGCATAGGTGTTTCCATACTTTACCAATTGAGTCAAATTAACATTCAGTCTCTCTTGAATGTTCCAGGTGACTAGAAATCTCTAGCATCTAAGAAATTAAGGAAATATTACATGATACTATATGCCATAACTATACTGCAAATATATATATGGTATCATACTTTCAAAAGTAAATCAAGGAGCACAAAACCTAGAAACTAATTGGAATATAAAAGCAAAATAAGCATAGAAACTCCTACATTCAAGACTAATTTATTGAATTTTCATACGGTAGTAACCAACTGCAATTAAAATAGTCTCATCACACAATGGGAGGACATTTAATCATTAACCCACTTGAGAGAAGATTGAAGGCTACTCACTGATGCACACTCTGTATGCCTTTGGAGGCTGGAGGAACTAAGCTCTGCGGTAGGATATAGTAAATGGATTAGATTTTTTTGCAACCCAAGGACAATCTATTGTTTATTTTAAGTTCCTTGAAAAATTTTACAAATGAGAAAATTAAAAGGCAAATGACAGTTTTTGAACAGCTATCTTACTAGTGAGTAGTATTTACTATTTGGACTAATGTAGTTTTGTAAGTCACTTGGCTGTATTTAAAACATTTTGCCAAAATGTTCGTTCCTTACAAGCAAGTGTGTCTAAGTCCCCTAAATGTGACAACTTTCAACTGGAATGCGTAAAATAGGTGACAGTAGGGAAGGGAGGCAGGCCTTTCCTCATGACTAAGGAAGAATACAAATATTTCAAACATTAGGTGGCAGATTCAGTTTTAAGGGGGACAGAGAGGGCACTTGTCCAAAAAGCAGAAAATTTAGGGGCAAAATATTTCCAATAATTAATTTCATGGTTCTAATTATCTGATAATTTTTGAAATTATGTTTTTATTAAAATATAAGTGGGGGCACAGTTGGCAGAAATTATAAGAAAAATAAATATGTAATTTTAATTTTCCCCTTATTTTTATCTCCATTCCTTGAAATCAAAAGTAACTATACCTAATTGAATTCATTTTAATAGTTTTTTTCATGATATTTTATATTCAAATTTTGAATCTGTCGAACATAGGAAGGTGCAAATCAAGCTCAGCTTCGTTTTTACTACTGTAAAAATTTGCACGATTTCTTAATTCTTCAAACCTACTTTTATTTTGTTTTGGGTGGAAGTCATTTGAAAATCATTATGAGAGACAATGGAATATCCAGTTAGATATAAGAGAAAAATAGAAAACATAAGAAAAAACAATAACAAGAAAAAAAAAAACATAAGAAAAAAAAGACAAAATCCAAAAGAAACTACAGAAAGAAAGAACCCAGCTTTAGAAGCAAATCCTGGAAAGTCTACAATCATAGGCAGCGCAATCAGGCTGCCTAAGTAAAGAACTGTGTTGGCACAATGTAATATTATTATTTTTTTTTCATACCAGGGCACTTTGTATCAAAGAAGTTGTTGTAGAAACTTTGAAAAAGGCTCATTCGATTGAAAATTGGAGTGGCTAGTGCCCATTTTAATAGTCGAAAGTGAATGGAGGGCATTTAGCCCCCCCCCCCCACGCCCATCAATACCCCAAACACATCCAATCAAAATTTTGAGATAGCCATTGTGTTCAGCGTAGTTGATTTCCAGATAGAAAATATGTTTTTGAGGAGAACACTCCCCACAACCTTCGGGGCAAGGGTTTTAAGTTATGCCCTGGGGGCAAATAAGAACAATATTGGCAAAATGTATTATATATTGTTTTTTTTTCCTTTAGAGCAGGGCACTTCGTATCAAAGAAGTTGTCGTAGAAACTTCGAAAAGGGCTCATTCAATTGGAAATTGGAGTGGCTTGCGCCCTTTTTAATAGTCAAAAGTGATTGGAAGGAAACTAAACCCCTTCCATGGCCACCATTTCCCGAAACAAATCCAATCAAAATTTTAAGATAGCCATTTTGTTCAGCGTAGTTGATTTCCACATAGAAATTATGTTTTTGGGGAGGACACTCCCTCACAGCCCTCAGGGCAAGGGTTGTAAGTTACGCCCTGGGGGCATGAA
The DNA here is from genome assembly GCA_027921565.1 of Artemia sinica. Lineage (NCBI taxonomy): Eukaryota > Metazoa > Arthropoda > Branchiopoda > Anostraca > Artemiidae > Artemia > Artemia sinica. The sequence goes on along the minus strand of CM051267.1, from coordinate 60,123,794 downwards.
AGGTTTTTATAGAAGGCATTGTGGTAGAAACTTCAAAAAAGGGTCATTCGATTGAAAATTCAAAGGGCTAGTGCCCTTTTTAATAGTTCAAAGTGATTGGAGGGCAACTAACCCCCCTTCCACGCCCACCTTTTCCCCAAACACATCCAATCAAAATTGTGAGATAACCATTTTATTCAGCGTAGTTTTAAATTATGGAAAAAAGGTCTTTGAGGATGACAAACCCCCCACAGCCCTCAGGGCAAGGGTTGTAAGTTATGCTCTGGGGGCATATAAGGTTTTTACAGAACGCATTGTCATAGAAACTTCAAAAAGGGCTCATTTGATTTGAAATTGAAGTGGCTAGTGCCATTTTTCATAGCCGAAAGTGATTGGAAGGCAACTAACAGCCCTTCCACGCCCACCATTTCCCAAATACATTCAATAAAAATTTTGAGATAGCCATTTTGTTCCACACAATTCAAAGTTCAGGAAATTATACCTTTGAGCAGAACACTCACCCCCAGTCTTCAGGGCAAGGGTTGTAAGTTATGCCCTGGGGGCATATAAGGTTTTATTGAAAGTGTTGTACAAACATCAAAAGGACTCATTCAATAGGAAATTGAAAGGGCTAGTGCCTTTTTTAATAGTTGAAAGTGATTGGAGAGCAACTAACACCCCTCTTACGCCCACCATTTTCCCAAACACATCCAATCAAAATGTTGAGATATCCATTTTGTTCAACGTAGTTGAAAGCTCTGGAAATTAGGTTTTTTTTTTACAATGATAACACCCTCAGAGCCCTCAGTGCAAGGATTGTAAGTTATGCCCTGGGGGCAATAGGGTTTATATAGAAAGTTGTTGTAGAAATTTCCAAAAGGGCTCATTTGATTGGAAATTGTAATTGCCCTTTTTAATAGTTGAAAGTGAGTGGAGAGTAATTAACCCCCCTCTCATGCCCATCATTTCCCGAGAAACATTCAATCAAAGTTTACAGATAGAAATTTTGTTCAACATAGTTGAAAGGTCTGGAAATTATGTATTTAAGGATGACAAACCCCCCAGAGCCCCCAGGGCAAAGGTTGTAAGTTATGCCCTGGGGGCATATAAGGTTTTTATAGATAGAGTTGTCGTAAAACTTCAAAAGGGGCTTATTAAATTTGAAACTGAAAGGGCTAGTGCCCTTTTTAATAGTCAAAAGTGATTGGAGCGTAACTAACCCCCCTCTCATGCCAACCATTCCTCCAAACACATCCAATCAAAATTTTCAGATAGCCATGTTGTTCAATGTAATAGAAAATTCTGGAAATTAGGTCTTTGAGAGTGACCCCCCCCCCCAGCCCTCAGGGCAAGGGTTGTAAGTTATGCCCTGGGGGCACGTAAGGTTTTTATTGAAAGTGTTATTGTAGAAAACTTCAAAAGGGCTCATTTGATTGGAAATTGAAAGGGCTAGTGCCATTTTTTTTAATAGTTGAAAGTGATTTGAGAGCAACTAATGCCCCTCTCACGCCCACCATTTCCCCAAATACATCCAGTCAAAATTTTGAGATAGCCATTTTGTTTAATGCAGTTGAAAGTTCTGGAAATTAGGTCTTAGAGAATGACGACCACCCTAACAGCCCTTAGGGTAAGGGTTATAATTTATGCCCTGGGGGCATATAAGGTGTTTATAGAACGCGTTGTCGTTTCAAAAATGGCTCATTCGATTGGAAATCGAAAGGCCTAGTGCCCTTTTTAATAGTTGAAAGTGACTGGAAGGCTTGACATTTTTATAGTAAAGATTGATGTGGGTATAATGTATAATTTTTGTTGTTGTTGTTGTTTAGACCAGGGCACTTCAAATTGAAGGAGTTGTCGTGGGAACTTCGAAAAGGGCTCATTTGATTGAAAAATAGAAAGGGCTGATGCCCTTTTTAATAGTCGAAAGTGATTTTTGAGGGCAACTAATCCCCCTCCCACGCCCACCCTCCCATTTACCCATTATGTTTAAAAAATTAAATGTTGCCTTAAGATTAAATCAAAATGCACTGTGTTAATGCTAATACCCAATAAGGCATTCTCAGCAGTATCCCAAGAACAACTGAGGGTATTATGTTCAAATTTTTGGGGCTACTTCTGCTCTTAAAATTTGACCAAATCAAAATAGCATAAGTGTATCCAAGCTATCAAAGAAAGTAAACAGTTTTTTTTGCGAATGGTATTAAGCTTTCCATTTCAGGTCAACTAGAGGAGGTATGAAACTAAATTAAACACTTCTATTTGTGTCCAGATTTTTAAAAGGGTGTATGTTGTTAAAAGTTACTGAAAATTTATCTCCAGCATACAAATAGCAGGCCAAACTATAAAGTCTTAAAAAAAATGAAAAGATTTAGAGTATTATTTTCATTATCCCTGAAAAGCCTATGTCAATATAAAAGAAAACAGAAATTAATTAAAAAACTTTTTCCACAAAATAAGTTTTCAAAGAAAAGTAACGAACTCCATTAACAAAAAATGAGCAAAAATAAAATCAAATAATCTACCAAGAGTGAAACTACCACAAATCAGCATTGATAAATAAATGAAACCCAGCACAAACAGAAATTACAATAAAATAACCGAGTCTAACTCAAAACAAGCAGAAATTAACATAAGTTGGGCTCAAAACCCCTATGCCTTCCAAAGCCCTGAACAAAATTTGCACTTTATGAAAAAAAAAATACGAATGAATGTGCATTGTCAGTTTAATATACATATACCAATATTTAGTAATCAAAATTTTAATATTATTTGACTTATTAAAGTTATAAAAGTAAAAAACATTTATATTTTTTTCAGTAAAGTGCAAATTTTGTTCTGTGCTTGGGAAGGCATAGGGGTTTTGAGCCCAACTTATGTTAATTTCTGCTTGTTTTGAGTTTTGACTTGGTTATTTATTGTAATTTCTGTTTGTTTTGGGTTTCATTTACTTATTGATGCTGATTTGTGGTAGTTTCATTCTTGGTAGATTATTTGATTTTATTTTGGCTCATTTTTTGTTCAATGGAGTTCTTTACTTTTCTTTGAAAAAACTTATTTTTGGTGGAAAAAGTTTTTCTTAATTAATAAAATGGAAAAGACAATCTAAACAATGACTGCAAAGTGCATATTACACTCCATTTTTGGGACAACTTTTTAGCATTGGTATAGCTTTCACAACACAAATCTGGAAGTTTGGGACAGTTACCATTCAACACGGAGACATGTTACTATTCACCAAAAACAATTTTGAACTAATGCTAGTTTATAAAAAAAAAATATCACAAGATAACCTTGAATTTTCTTGATCTTTAGTTCAAACTTACCCCTCTCTATGGTACTTTTTGTTTTACCATAATACTTTTTTGAGAAATTTCACCCTCTAAAAAAATTCCTGTAAGTTTCATTTTATGGTAAAGGCAAAATTTGAGCCTCTTCAGAAGGAGATATACTAAAACAGACAGATAAATTTTTTTTAATAACTTTTAGGCCTATTTCCAGGTTTTGGTTTGTGTTTTCGACAATAATTGCCAGCCTGTCTTTAAGATTTATGTAGCCCTAGACTATACAAAAAAATGGATGAAATTCTTGCTATAGCCTATATTATACATCAAGGTTAGGTTATTAATCAAAAATGATAGAAAAATATGGATGAAAATAGGAAAAAAATAAGAAAAAATGAATCATTGGTACTTGCTGCATATTATAAAAATAAGAATTTCATAATTTTTTGGCTAGTTTCTTTATATAGCCAAGGGATATATGGGTTAAATATTGAATAATTCACATAAATGTCCAAAATATAAAGTGCTTGATGCTTTGTTTATGTTCTTTTAGAATAAAGTAATTTTTTTTCACAAATTAAATTTTAAGCCCTTTAAGAACCCTCATATGATATAGTTTTTATTTTAGATACAGCTTATATACCTCTGTTAGTGTAACTTTTGTTAAATCCAGTTTACCTATAAATTGAATCAATAGTGACAAACTTGAGAATCAATAAACACATGGGAAATGTATAATATGGGATGTATATTTGGGTAAGGTTAGAAAAGTTGGATTAAAATTAAATTTCTTACAAGACCAATTATTATACTTGGAAATAGCATAATAAGTTATTAAATGGTATGTCAACTTTACTTGTAGATTGTCTATTCAAATTATTCAATATTTAGTCTACCCTATATGACATTAGGGTAGGACAGTGGAGGTATAATTGAAAGTACAAATCAAACCTTAAAAAACCAGCATAAAATTAGTAAAAATATGTTTGTTTTGCTCTAGCATTGTCTTCTTCTGGAGAGGCCCAATTCTAGACCTTTGCCCATTTTACTATTGAGTCTAATGAGAATGACTAAAGGGATACTATTCTTGAAAACCCCAAATGAAGAACCATGCAGCCTTGACTCAACTAAACCCAACTTAAAATGTATCTGCCCATAATTTTTATATTCCTCTTTAGTGTATTTTGTTTTCTTTCTACCTACATTCTTTGCCATAAAGCCTTGTGGGGGTATAATATGTAATGTGCTTGAAAACTTGTTTAGGCTACTTCATTTAACTAAATGCATTATATTATCACGAAGTTATTCTTACCATATATCTCTTGTATTTAAGAAAACTGAAAACAAAGGAAGTTGTTTTTTACCAATAACAGTCCACTAGCTGTATTACAGCTTATAAGTAAATTAGGTAAAATTCTAGTTTTGCTACTTTTTTTGCTATCTTAGAAAGGGGTTTAGGTTAGGAATATGAAACATCCATAGATGAGTTTACAGGCTAAAGAATGTCCTGTGAAGGTATTTTGAAGAACCAATCTCCACTCCTTCTCCCTCTAGAGGGTCCTGACCTTGAAAAATCCTTGTATTATAAAAGTGTCACCTTGAAAAATAGATCTTCTGCTTAAACGAAGTACAACGATACTGTTTTCAGCTTCAAAACCTTCCTCATCCCAATTTATGAGGTTTCAAAGATCTGCAAATACAGTTCCCAAATTTAGAAAAAAAACCATGGATATGGCTTAAAATTCAACTCAAATAAAAGGAATTTCATTTTAAGAAATAAAACTGGAGAAAAATAAACCAATAATTGAAAATTAGGGTAAAATCTTGTTTTGTCAAAATTTTATTTGGTATAGGGAAAAGGTACCAATGATTTGACAGTTTCTGCAAAAAAACAAAACACTTTCTACTCTGGAAGGCTTAATTTAAGGACTATTGGTTTGAAAAGGGTTTCCGTATGTAGGAAAAACATCTACAAATCTAACTATTTGATTAAAAATTTGAAGTTTAATCAGAAAAGCAGACTAAATTCCAATTTTCTGAAATTGGAGCATTTTCACCAACAAATTTGACAGAACAAAAATGTTGCCTGTTTTCAACATAAGTTTTCAACATGTCAAAATACTTGGGGAATACTTGTGAGCTGATCCTGGTGCATTTGTAATGCCTATTCTTTTTACTTTATTTCTTTATTTTGTTTCAACTTTTTTAATGTGGTAAATGTAAAAAACACTGTTCAAATAGTGGAAAAAAACTGAAGCAAAAAAACTGAAAAAATTGCCTTAAGTATAGGTTTGAAATTGGAGAATCATATGGAGCGTAATTGTGTGACCTAGGTCTCTTTAATAAAATGTGTGATATAATAGTAAAATGTGTGTGATATAATAGTAAACTTCTGGAATGGCCAACTTCCTCTCAGTTCTAATGGTCCAGCAAAGATTTCTTTGTTGTTCACAGTGAAAAGTGTTGTCAACATTTGGCCATTTCAAAGTTAATCTATCATTTAATATACTTTTAGTTTTGACTATCCTTTGTCTGGAAAGTCCAGAATTCTTGAAATATGCATATCCTACTTAAAACTATAATAAGTTTGTGACACCAAGGAGTTTAACATTTCATTAGCATTTTGGGTGGGATAGGGCTTAAGAAAACAGGAGTGGATTTCAAGAATTTTAAGAAGTGTATTGTCATTATATTTGACTTAGTGGAATTTACTTTCATATGTAAATTTCTTAGCTTTGTCCAAAACATGGGTAGGATTTCGATGGGGTCAATTTTGATAGTTCTATCACATACTTCAAGGATCAGCAGGTCATCTACATATTAACACCTTTGAAGGGATCTTACCAATTTCATTAATCAATATAACATATAAGAGTGGTCCCTAACAAGGTTCCATGAGGAATTCCATGCTAATTATGGAGGGCCTCAGAGAGAACATTTTGTATTTTACAGCCTGGGATCTATTTGAAAGAAAATATGTATAAAATTTACTAAGAGAGGGTCTACTTCAAATTAATTCAGTGATAAATGAATTAAGGTGTGATCAAACAAGTCAAGTGCTTAAAAATATATGATCTTAGTATAAGGCCAAGTGGCAGTTTCTCAGATAACAAAAAAAATCTAGCATCTAACATCAAATCAGTAAAATAATGGTTTAAAAAAAACCTTTTTAAATGTTTATTTCCTGTGAAATATTATTACAAATAATAATCATCAAAATCTCTCATTTTTGAGAAAATACCTGTAAATTTGACAACTATGTTTTTTTGTCAGAGGACCCTTGAAATTTAACACCAATTGCTTCTCATCTGTTTTACATATTCAGTGAAGTTTTGACAGAGTCACCTATATTTCAATAGGGCTTGATACTGTCTTTCAAAATTTTGACAAGGTTACTACAAGATATTCTCAAAAGAAATGAATCTCGTAATAGAAGCCAATAGCTAAATTTGAATTTGGCCCAAGGAACATTTTTAGTTGGTCTTGTATTCCACTAGATGAGACAAAAATTTTTGACAGTTGGAACAGAGTTTTGTCAATATAATAATAGTTGCCATTCTAACTTAATCTTACCAAGAAAAAAGCCAATGTGGCTACACTTTAGAGAAGATGAGTTGTATCTTGATGCATTGGTGTTGATCCCGACTTTTTTTTTTTGCAAAAAATAAACAAAGTAATGACAGTTGGAGCATTACATAGCTAACAAATTGTTGAAGGCTCCTTTAGTGTTGAAAGCAGGAAACTGATTGAATTGAACATGGTTTTCTTATCTGGGTTTCTTGGATATAGTTTCCACATTTTGCATTGTCAAAAAATAATGACAGCCTAAAGCGATGGGGTTCCAAGTCACAACTAAGCAGAGTATTCTGTTTTGAAGGAAAATTTTGACAGTGGCTCTAAAACTGTACAGTCAAATCATTGGTGCCTTTACTGTAGGCCTAGATCTGTCAAGTATACAAAAATTCTAAGACTTAAAAATCAGAAAAGCATTAACATAGAAGCTTGCCAATACCTTCCCAGAATGTGTTTATGGGCCTGGATTCATTACAGAAGTTGAATTTTCCTAACCTAACCTCTTTCTAAGATAGTAAAAAGTAGCTAAACTAGAATTTTACAATAAATTGGAACAAAAATCTCAAATAAGTAAGACTTGGTAAACATTCAGGTGAAACCATTGGAGTTATAATTCCTAAATGCTACCATTTCTTTTGGGCTAGAAAATCTGTCTAGGTATTAAAATAGAGATATCCAAATGACAACATATTATAAAAATTATGACTTTCCATATAAAAATTCTTTTAATCTTTCCTGTCCTTTTGTATAAAGAAAAAAAAACAATATATAAGGAACTAAAGGTAGGATTCATTGATCATTACCAAGATGTTGTTACTTTTTCACAAAAGAACATATAGAAGATTTAATGTGGATGTAAAATAGGAAGTGACTTCTCTCTAAGTTGATAACAGGACTGTTCTTTGTAGGCCTACTAAGATCTTACACCTCAGATCTCACATCTTTGCAAAGATTTCTATTCTTTTAAACTCATCTTTGTTCTAAGATCTTACAGCTCAATAATGGGGAGTATACCTAATGAATAATATCTAAAAAATTTCTATTCTGTAGAATGTAAAAAATAATATCCAACCATACTTAGATATTGCCAAAATTATCCAACTAGTTAGCTATCTGAAAAATTCTTTTAAGCAAATAAGAAATTATCCAAGTAGGAAAATAATTAAAACTTAAAAGAAAAATAGTTTTATCTTGCTAGCCAAATACAATAAAGCATAAGAGCCAACTTAATATCTCTAACCAGGTGGATAATACTTTAACTTAATGCTTCTGATATATATCTAACTAGACAGATAAGTAAATTCTCCATGCAAACTAGTGATAATATCCAACTAGTCAGACAATTTTTTCTTTTAGACATAGCATGAACATCTAACTTGGTGGATAACACTTTGTCCTAGCACTTCTGATATTAATCAAACTAGGTAGTTAAGTAACTTCCTGCCTGGTTTTAAGTATATATAAGAAGAATCTAAGACTCAGCATTATCCACCTAGTTAGATATTCTTTACTGTACCTAACAGAAACAATTTATCTGGCTGGTTGGATATTATCCCAAAACTGCATAGCCTAATGGAATTTACTTATCATCGTAGTTGGATATATATCAGGAGTGTTAAGACTTACTATTATCCACCTAGTTAGATGTTCATGCTGTGCCTAAGAGAAATGAATTATCTGGCTAGTTGGAGATTAACCCAGACTACTTAGAGAATCTTCTTATCTGCCTAGTTGGATATATATCAGAAACACTAAGCAACATTATTATCCAACTAGGCAGATATTCATGTTGTGCCTAACAGAAACAATTTATCTGACTAGTTGGATATTATCCCAAATCTCCATAGCCTAATGGAATTTACTTATCATCTTAGTTGGATATATATCAGGAGTGTTAAGACTTGCTATTATCCACCTAGTTAGATGTTCATGCTGTGCCTAAAGAGAAATGAGTTAGCCTATCTGGCTAGTTGGATATTAACCCCAAACTACTTAGAGAATCTTCTTATCTGCCTAGTTGGATATATATCAGAAACACTAAGCAACATTATTATCCAATTAGGCAGATATTCTCTCTGCCTAAGAGAAACAATTTATCTGGCTAGTTGGATATTGACCCCAAACTGCTTAGAGAATCTTCTTATCTGCCTAGTTGGATATATATCAGAAACACTAAGCTACATTATTATCCAACTAGGTAGATATTCATGCTGTGCCTAACAGAAACAGTTTATCTGGCTAGATGGATATTATCCCAAAACTGCTGAGAGAATCTTCAATATATATCAGAAAACTTGGCTGCATTATTATCCACCTAGGTAGATATTCATTCTGTGCTTAAGAGAAACAATTTATCTGGCTAGTTGCCTGTTATCCCTAAACTGCTTAGAGAATCTTCTTATCTACCTAGTTGAATATATATCAGAAACACTAAGCTACATTATTATCCAACTAGGTAGATATTCATGCTGTGCCTAAGAGAAACAATTGATCTGATTAATTGGATATTATCCCAAAACTGCTTAGAGAATCTTCTTATCTGCCTAGTTGGATAAATATCAGAAACACTAAGCTACATTATTATCCACCTAGTTAGATATTCTTGCTGTGCCTAAGAGAAACAATTTATCTGGCTAGTTGGATATTATCCCAAAACTGTATAATGGAATTTTCTTATCCTCCTAGTTGGATATATATCAGGAGTGTTAAGACTTGCTATTACCCACCTAGTTAGATGTTCATGCTGTGGCTAAGAGAAATGAATTATCTGGCTAGTTGGATATTAACCCCAAACTGCTTAGAGAACATTTTTTATCTGCCTAGTTGGATATATATCGGAAACACTAAGCTATGTTATTATCCAACTAGGTAGATAGCCTGTTCTGTATATTGCACAGACAGTCAAATATTCAGCTAGGTAGGAAAAGGTGTAAGAGTCTTAAAAATGTTATTATCTGTCTAGCATGATAATTTATCTTGATACTAAGTGTAGTTGGATATTATTTTTATATTCCATGGAATGTAATTTTTTAAGAATATCCATTGGGCACCTTCCCAAGCAGAATGATTAAAGACGTTTGCCAAAGAACACTATAAGATGTAATATCTTGAGTGTTAAGATTTCACTTTTAAGCATTCTTTGTCAAAAGATGTAAGACCTTAGCATAAAGATGAGTAAAAGAATAGCCATAATATAAATTCTACTCCAAAAGGAGCGCGCCTTAGCTCCGCCTTCGAGTTCAACTGAGATAAACCTTTGCAATCGCCTCGATTGACTAAAACAAAACCAGTTAACATTAGCATTCGCTTTGATTCAGACCATATTAAATAATGAGTGATAGTGAGTTAGTGATTGGATTGTTGGACAATTTAGTCAATGAAGATTACAATCATGAGAGGCATGGCAGGCAATATAAAGCTCATTCGCGTCACAGAATACTCTCAAGTGAGAGAGTGATAGCGATCAAAACAAATGGCTCTCGGAGCCCAGAGTTTCAAACTCGTGCTCGGTATGGCTCTTGGAGCCCTGAAATTAGTTCTAGGAACGAAAAATCTTGCTCTCGGAGCCCCACAAAAATCCATGACACAAAGCGGAAGGCTTCTCCAGAAAAACACAAAGGTAAAAGATTAAAAGAAAACACATCAAATGACACTCTATTCAAAAAGATTTCTGAAGAACGTTCTGGTACCAAAGAGGGTCCCAAGATCCATAAGAAAACTTGCCAAAGTTGCAAATAGAGCTTTTTCTCAGCCTTTGGAAATAGTGAAGCTAAAAGAGTTATTTGAGCACCACCCTAGGCCTGCGAATACCGAAAAAAATTGTTCCTCCAAAGGTGAATAGTGAGATTTGGGCTATTCTATCATCACAGGCTAAACAGAGGGATGCTAAGGCACTTCAAGTGCAGCGGACAATTGCTCACTCAACATTTTGTGTTTTAGAGGCAGCAAATGCGATTCTTGAACTAGAAAATGAGCATATTAAAGAAAAGGTTGTCAAAAACCTTACAGATGCAGTTCACATGCTTGGCCTCACCAATTACGATCTAAGTTTAAAAAGACGTCATGTGATGAAATTCGAATTGAGCCCAGATCCCACTGTAGCATCAGCTTTATGTGCTCCTGAAGTCAAAGTCACGGAGTATCTTTTTGGCAAAGATATTGCCAAAACAACGTCTAAAGCTAAATCCGTGCAAGCGGCGGATTTGAAAAAATCTTTTGGAAAACCAAAAAACGTGCAAGGGGGGGCCTACCGTTATCGCCGATGGCAGAACGAGGCCCCCCCGTCCAAATTATCGCAGAAAGCAGGGCCAGGACCGTCAAGAGAGGTCCAAATTCCAGAAATTCCAGAAAAGGGATCGCAAATAGCTGGTATGTACTATTTATCATACCATGCCCTTGATTTTTATGATTTTGTTGTTAATTTCAATCGGCAGTCACAACATTTGGCTGATAACTTTAAAGCTGGGAGAATTAGTAAGTACATCTCAAAATGGCAGTCAATAACCAGTGATTTGAATATTTTGAATATTGTAGCCTCAGGCTATAAGATTGAATTTGAGAAAACACCACTAAAAGCTTTGAAAACAAAAAACAAAAGTTTTACGTTTGAAGAAATAGAGGCTATAAGAAAAGAAGTTGATAATTTATTGCATAAAGGTGTTATTGTTAAGTACCGGACATCAGAATAAAGGAAATACATTGTATTTCTCCCGTTTTTACAGTCCCAAAGAAAGATGGGTCTACCTGGTTTATTCTTAATCTTAAAAATTTAAATGAAAACATTAAATATTACCATTTAAAATGGAAAGTGTTCATTCTGCGGTTTTCTTTTGATGACAAAAAATTGTTATATGGCCTCTATTGACCTAGTCGATTTTTATTATTCATGCCCTGTTGATTTTGAAGATCAAATGTGGCTTTGTTTTCAAGTTGACCTTTGTTATGCGTTCACTTTAATGCCGAATGGCTTATCATCTGCCCCGAGGGTTCTTACGAAACTTATGAAACCTGTTATCTCTCTGCTTCAAAGAAAAGGGTATTTGTCAGTTACGTATTTAGACGACTCTCTCCTTCTGGGAAGGTCATATTTAGAGTGTCAAAATAATGTCTATGAAACAGCAAAATTACTGTCAGAACTGGGGTTTGTGATCCACCCGGGAAAGTCAGTTCTCATTCCAAGCCAACAAATAGAATTTCTGGGCTTTTTGTTAGATTCGCGATCAATGCGTATTTTCCTGCCGGAAAGAAAAATTAAAAAGGTTATACATTTGGTTTCAAAATTCTTAGTCAGAAATTGACTACGATTCAAGAATTGGCTGAAACTCTTGGCGTTCTTGTTCAACATTTCCAGCAGTAGAATTAGGGCTGTTATATTACCGAAAAGCGGGAATCGTTGAAAACTCAAGCATTAAGGTACGCGAAGGGTGATTTTGCGGCAAGGATAATTTTAACATCCGATGTAAATTCGGAACTACAATGGTGGTTGGATATTGCCAATCATGCTTCTAAAGCAATTGAATCTAGATCAATTGACAAATATTTGTGTAGTGATGCGTCAAAACTAGGTTGGGCACTCGTGGATGAATATTCCATGAACACGGCCACAGGTGAATGGTCCTCAGAAGAGAAGAGATTTGATATCAATGTCTTAGAATGAAGGCCGTTTATCTGGGATTAAAATGTTTTGCCCATGAGATTAAAGGCATGCATGTTAGGTTGCATTCTGACAATATAACCACAGTAGCTTATATAAATAAAATGGGAGGATCAAAGTCTAAATTTTGTAATTATTTTGCAAATAAGGTGTGGCAGGTAGTATTGCAGGGCAAAGGATGGATATCTGCAGAACATGTGCCTGGGGTTGCTAATATCATGGATAAGGCATCACGAAAATTTGATAATGAAAAGGAATGGAAATTGGATTCTGAAATATTTACTATTTTGAATTTTTTGGTATGTCAGTCAATAGATATTGATTTGTTTGTGACTAGATTAAATTTTTCAGATTAAACCATTTGTTTCTTGGAAACCAGATCCAGAATGTTTTTTTTGTAGATGCATTTGCAATGAATTGGAAGCATTATTTCTTTTATGCATTCCCCCATTCAGTTTTACTTCTGAGGACCCTTCAGAAGGTGGAAACAGATCAGGCCACTGGTATTTTGATCTTTCCAAATTGGACCACACAAGTATGGTATCCCTTACTATTAAAGCTTTTAATAGGAAGTCCAATATTACTACCAAATGATAATTTTACTTTGTCTCTCCCACAGAAACCAACCTTGCACCATCCATTGTTCAAGACGTTACACCTAGCGACTTGCGTCGTCTCCAGCAAGGGCTTCACCACCCAAGGATATTCTCCTTCAACAGTTGATATTATCATGGATGGGTGGCGGGACTCAACTAAGTGCCAGTACAAAGTTTTTACATTGAAAAATGGATTGACTTTTGTGGAAGAAACACAATCCAGGCCTTGGAGGCAACTCTACCAGAGACTTTGACATTTCTTATGGAACTTTTTCACTCAGGTGTTGGATACAGTGCTATTAATACTGCAAGGAGTGCTTTAAATATCGGCAATTTTACCAAGCCTTCAGTTAGGCAGTAATCACATCACCAAGAAGTTTATGAGAGGTGTCTTTAATAGAAGGCCTAGTCTACCCAAGATTTCAAGTATTTGGGATGTAAAATGTGTATTTGATCTCTTTAGACTGCCAGCTTGGGATATCGAAAATCTTCAATTAAAGACACTAACACAAAAATTAGCAGTTTTATTGATTTTATCAGCTTGTGAAAAGAGTTCAGTTTTTGGCCAGTTTATCACTTAGTAATATGGTACATAATGACAATGGAAGTTTTGATTTTCAAATCAATGTATTGTTAAAAACATTGAAACCGGGCAACCACAAATCAGTAGTTAAATTTTGACCTTTTCAAGAGTCGTCCCTGTGTCCGGCAATGCACCTAGCTAGGTATATTAGAATGACATCATATCCAAATAGAAATGACACACTTTTTCTACACATTGTAAGCCTCATACTGCTGCATCCAAGTCATCTATTTCTAGATGGATAAAAGAAGTTTTATTTCTTGCAGGTATAGATATCAGTGTTTATGGTGCTCATAGCACACGGTCTGCCTCAATGTCCCACCTTAAAGCAAGAGGAATTGATGTAGATCAAATCATAAAATATGTAGGCTGGACAAATGCCGAAACGTTTGCAAGGTTTTATAATAAACCAATTGAAAGTGGTCAGCAGTTATCTGTCTTTTGAATATATTCACTGTAATTTGTTATATTTGAAATATCTTCCTATAAATGAATTTTTGTACAACAGCCTCTTTTAATGAATAGGGCTATTATTCATCATTAGTGTTGGTATAGCTCATGCTGAACTTTAAAAATCTCAGTTGAACTCAAAGGCAGAGCTAAGGCACTCCTTTTGGAGTAGAATTGATAAATTAAACAAAAACTTACCAAGTTTGAAGTTTGATTGTAATTCTACTCCAAAGAAGGAGCACCAGCATAGCTGAGAGTTCAACTGCCCTCCCAATTTCCCTTCCCGTTGAACTCTCAGCATTTCATCATGAGCTTAACCACCGCATATTATAATGACTTTAAAATACTGGTTTTGTTTTGGTCAATCAAGGCGATTGCAAAGGTTTATCTCAGTTGAACTCTCAGCTACGCTGGCGCTCCTTCTTTGGAGTAGAATTACAATCAAACTTCAAACTTGGTAAGTTTTTGTTTAATTTATCAATTATTCAGTAAAGGTCTACCAAATCATATTATTGAGTTAGGACTAAAGTGAATACACCATTCGATGCCTTTTTTATGCTGATTATGAATATAATAATCATTTCTATCAGAAATGAATTTCAGCCCCCCTATATATGCCAATTCAGGGTTAGGTTAGGTTAAGTATATATATGGGGGGGGGGGCTGAAATTCATTTCTGATAGAAATGATTATTGTATTTGTAATCAGCATAAAAAAAGGCGAGTAAAATTCTACCAAATCATATTATTGAGTTAGGACAAAAGTGAATACACCATTCAATGCCTTTTTTTATGCTGATTACAAATATAATAATCATCTCTATCAGAAAACGAATTTCAGCCCCCCCCCCCCCTATATATGCCAATTCAGGGTTAGGTATATATAGGGGGGGGGGCTGAAATTCATTTCCAATAGAAATGATTATTATATTCATAATCAGCATAAAAAAGGCATCAAAGGGTGTATTCACTTTATTTCTAACTCAATAATATTATTTGGTAGAACTTTACCAAAAAAGGCATCAAATTGTGTATTCACTTTAGTCCTAACTTAATAATATGATTTGGTAGACCTTTAGCCTACCAATTATCCCAAGTGAAATATTGAATCAGACCCAGCGAGTTCTAAATAGTTAACTAATCATAAGTTTGATCCCTACCTGAAGAAAGTGACAATTAAAACCACTAAACAGGCTATTTTCGTCTTTAATCATTTAGTTTTAATTGAGCCCTTGTGACAATCCTTTTTGAATTCCATGCAGGCTACCATCTGGAAAAGATGTAATCCCTAAGCGCTTCACGTCAGACATACCGTGTAAAACAAAGCGTCCTAGAAAAAGTTCCCCAAAAATGTGCGGATATCTATTGTGCATTTCTGACCTAGAAAAAAATTTTAAAGCTTCAATCTACAATGCATGCTGTAAGTGGATGTTTTTTTATTACCAAAAAAATATATAGATCCATTTCTGCCCTCAATTTGCAGCTAATATTCAAGATACAGCTTCAGTGATTAGGCAGGCATTAGCAAAATCTGTTGACTAGTCGTTTTAATACCACTGCGCAAAACCGAGATTGCACTCAAAGCTGAGCTATGCTCTGTAAAAAAAAAGTGAATAGTTTGGAAGTAGCAAGATTCCAAAACGTATCACGGATGAAACAAGGCAAATTGTGCAAGCAGAAGTTCAATCACTCAAGGTTTTACTTTCAACAATCGTTAGAAAGTGAAGAACAAAAGATCTTTTCGTGCGGAATATGACCAAGATATACGAAAAAAGTATTTTTACATTCGGTATTATCATTTTTATGTGATGATTCTAACCCTGTCAGTCATTTTCTCTTAGACAACTAAAGAATCAAGTACGGCCCCATAACAAAACGTCTGTCGGCTACAATAGCATGCCCGGACCAGCAATCAAACACATAATAGAGCACCACCGCCTTTCGTTTACTATATCATATTTTCCTGTTAATAAAAACAAATCTTAGAATAGTCTTGCTTAAAGAAAGGGCCAGTACAATTTCGCAAAGATCGATCGAAACAGGACCAATAAAAGTATAAAGATCGTGCAACAGAGCTTAAAGAGAGAAAGGCTGCTTTTGAAATTTCGCAATCTGTGACTTCTGTATTGTGCCAATAAAAACGGAAATCCAAAAAGAAGTTGTTTCTCCGGCCTTTATACAAATGTAGAACCCCAGGCCATCAACCATGTAAATACACTGTAAATATTAGTATTACAAAAGCTACTAGTGATAACTCTACCAAAAACCGTTCCAGGATGATTAGTAAACAATGACTAGGAAGTGAAACAAGCTATTATACCGCCAACTTGAATGAATCAGCAAACTCTTTCAGTGGAACAGATAAGAATCCAGGCTAGACAAGCAACAGCACCAGTAACCAGAGAGTTATAAAAACCAAAAACGAGTAAATCCAGATCTTCTAGCTCGAATTACTACCCTTGATCAACTTCCTAATAGTTTAAATGCGTTAAAACCTATGATTTATTCTATGAAATACGGTATGGTGCTGTTGACCAAAATTTGTACCAAGTATTGTACTAACTGGCTACAAAATTCCTACGTCAAGATTCCAAGCTATGGTATTGTATCTAAGCTGAAGTCCTTTGATTGCCAACGTGGTACATTAGCATTTTTTAAGACATGTTTTTGTATATAGTTCTTATTTTTCCCTAGTAACTTCCAATTTGTTCTAATCCGTATGGTTTCACCTATCTGATTGTAATAATGAAGTAAAAACTAGAGTAGGCAGTATTAATAGAAGTCCTTCTGCCCCAGATTACCAAGAAACCGAGCACACCCATAGCAACAATGCTGTATAAGGCTATTTGAATTACACAGCTAACCTTCTTATAGCAGGTTATTTTAACTTCCCAGGCGTCACGTGGATATAGGGATACTTTTATGTATTTGTAATTCCAAACAGAAGCAGAGGCATTAATCTATTTACAGAGTATCTTCACGAGATTGTTTCTACCAGATTGTTGATCAACCAACTAGAAATCGACTTTTCTGGAATTTAATGTTGAATTAGGCAGAATTTACTGGACCTAATTTTCTTATGGGATAAAGCCGAGCTGTAGATAACAAAATATCTACCCCCTATAGGAAAAAGAAGCTATTTAATCCTAAGAGAGAACCTCTCCTTTCTTAAAGTGAAAAATAACTACATTAAAAAAACTCACATAGATTACAATGCAATTAGAAAAGACAAAGAAGGTAATTTCTGGTCTGATCTACTTCAAGGGGACTACAACCTACAATGCAATAACCTAAGAGATATGTTACTTTCACTTCTAAAAAAGCACAAGTCAGTGAGACTTACACCAAAACTAGAAACACTGCCTTTCATGACCTCCGAAATACGAAAGGAAAGAAGTACAAAAGGCGGTACTGGAGAAAGTACAATATAGGAGGGAAAGAGGAACATTATAAAAATTTTTCAAAAGCTAGAAATAAATTAAGTAATCTAACTAAGCAACTTAACGCAAGATTTGAGCTCCAGTTAGCTGATGACAGTAAGAACAACCACAAAACCTTCTGGAAGTATGCATGTAGTAAACACCACAGCAGAAAGTCAGTAAAGACACAATTTGCATATTATGGGGGAGATTCAGTTTCATCAGTTGCATATTATGGGGGGAGAATCAAATTCAGTGCTTAAAAGTAGTCCTAAAAAAAAGTCAAGAAGTACTAATAGATGAACAATTAATTTCCATGGCCACTGGCAACAAGCAGTCTGAAGTTCAAAGTCAAGCCTTGGTTTCTTTAAACACAATATAACTAGCCACTCCCGCAAAGTCTCTCGAAGTCTATAGTCAGGCTTGTATGCAATTTGGGTGTTTGCCTCGTCATCCATATTCAGGTTTTCTTTTAGCGTTCGGGTGACTGCTGCGAGAAAAGAGAGAGTAGCCAGATATCGATCTCTGTCATTTTCATTCGTTGTCGCACCAACGATACCAGAAATTCTTCGATGATCTTTGATGTCCAGATTCACAAGTGACTCTAAAGCCAGAACGCATGCAATGCTACAAAATGGCTATGTTGCTTCCCTAACAACAAAATTGCCACTTACAAACTCTGTGTGAACTTCTGGCACTTTTTCAGGCAGGCGTAGCATTTCTTCTAGGTAGTTAAGCGCAGCTGTGGCGCATTTATAGTTTCCAGATGCGACGAAAACAGGAATCATCTTTTTTGTAGCATTTAGGTTTAATCCCCAGTCTGCAGCTCTTTCAGCATAAAGATAGTCGTTTTCTGTACGGATAAGATCTAAATAGTTGATCCAGAGGCTATGATTCCTCATGGTAGATCTGGACTCGTTGTACTTCGAGAAAAGCAGAGCAATTCTGTTCAACTTATCTACTATCTGCTTACATGCTTCAGAACTAGAATCACTTTTAAAGCGTTCAATTGCATCACTCAGGATTCGAAGTTTCTCGATTGTAAAAGGCACTAAAACGAAGAAAGATGTTTCAAGCTAATTCTCAAATGTCTGCCCCCAGAGTGCGTTCAGTCCTCCGTAGATCTGGAAATGAGCATGGAGTGCCTCGTAAATGTACTTTTCCTGAAAGGACCTTATTTGCAGTACCTTCCCTGAGAATCTCTGCCGCAACAATGACTTCTTTTAGTCCCGCTCCATCCATGAGATATCCAAACACTTTATCATAGTTCATAAGCTTGTGAAAAACCACCCAATAAGAAAAACTAGATCAGAAAATTTTTCGGGCTGGGACTTCCGTAGGGTATAGCTTATTTCATAAGCAGCTGGATCCTGACTGATGACTGTGTACTTGTTTCAAAGCTTCACTGCTGTTTTTGGACAGAGGCTAATGGCAGAGGCTACGAATTTACAGGATGTTGGTGAATAGAGAAGCAAGGGTAAGTAACCTACGGTGGTTTTGCTACACCAGAAAGGAATGATTCTTGTGTTGAAAGCTTTCCAACTGGGAGTTGATTCTTCAAATTGCACTTAAAATAGTTTTGTAGGACACAACCTACAAAGCATTCAGCAGAGGTCCGAGTTTGGCACCGAGAGTGGCATCGGAGTCTCGTATCTATTTTCAAACATAGAAAGTAAGGAAGCAGAGTCACAAGTTTGCTTTTTCCTGGGGATTTTAACCTTCCAGGTTTGCTCACTAGCTTTGGATTTCAAGCTCAGTTTTTTTTCGTCATACGGCACAAGAGTACGTCACAACTTATCTTTCAATATCTAATCTAAAAGCTGTCAGGTAATGCTGCCGAACGGGTAATAGTGTCTGATCTCAGAACTTGAAAACATGGTGTACCTCACGAAATACGACTGACCCCCTAAAATTGTTTTTGCGGGAATCCTTAGCTTTAGACAGATCAGATAAATACCCTAAATCCTTTCCTTTATTTCTTAGTTTTAAGTACTTCATGTAATAATCAAAGATCCAAGGCTCACTATAGTTAAAAAAAAAGCAGGGAGTGGCTCACATCAGCCTCAGTTGGTTTGGGTACGAATTCCGGTGGAATCTACGGCGCTTAAAACAAATATCGGGGTGCACTTGGTCGCACTAATGTAGAAACTTGACAATTTTAGCCTATAGAGAAGAAATTAGGCTTTTAGGGCTAAGTACTTTGTGCAGCTAAAACCCGATTGTAAAAATGCTCGGCTTTTTTTATTGCTGCGGAAACCAAGTTTGTGCACGCGATCGCAGAATAAGGCATCTGTTGTTTTTTTTCTGGCTAAAGATATTAGTTGTATACAATATAAATACATGATTTGATTAAGAAAAGAGTGATATATTTTTTGGTGAGATAAAAATTATCAGTCGTGTTGAAAATATTTCTAGTAAAACGCCACTATTCAAAAATTTTCTTTTTTTTGAGGGGGGGGGATTTTTTTGTTCAAACGCTTATGTATTCTTGCAGGTTCAAGACTCGACTTTTTTTTTATTAACAACGTGTAAAGGAAATTTTGACGGTTTGAATGATGTGTAGTTTGATTCGTTTTCATGTTTTTTAACAGCTAAAAAAATAATAAAAAACCTGGTCATTGTAGGCTAGTTTCTGAAAGCTATGAAGCTATTTAGAAAAAATAAATAACTGCTTAAGAATTAAGATTTTTGGAAAAGAGGCACATGGTTTGACTTGAAATGACAAGCAGTATTCAAATAAAGTATAAAAAAAAATACTTATGTTGACAAAAAATTCAGAAAAAAAGAAAAAAAAAAAAAAAAAAACCAAAAAATTAAGAAAAGCTATATATAAAAAAACCTTGTTTTCAAAATTAAATAGGGATTAACTAAAAAAATAAAGAATGTGGGGAAAAAAACTAAAAAATACTAGGTGAAAGTACTTGTTCTTAGGATTCAGAATATGTAAAGTTTATAGAATTTTTCAGTTTATTTTACCGTATAAACAAATCTATAGCGGTATGATGTGTTGTTATAGGCCAAATTTGACTTTACAGGCTAAAATGACCATTTCATCACGCGTGCAAACTTTTGCACCCCAGTATTCATTATCAGCTTCCCCGATTACCCTAGAATCCACCCTCAAACCAACTACGGCGGATATGAGCCACCCCCCCCTCCCTTTTTTAAGCAATAGCGAGCCTTGGATCACCGAGTAGAGACTCAAATGTCCAATCATAGGCAGCGCGCCAGCGCTGTCTAAGTAAAGAACGATGTGGCCACAATGTGTGTTTTTTCTTCTTTCTTCGACAGGCACTTCGTATCGAAGGAGTTGTCATAGAAACTTCGAACAGGGCCTATTCGATTGGAAATTGGAGTGGATAGTGCCCTTTTTAATAATCAGTAGCCAAACCATATCTGGTCAACTAATATTTTGGAAAACTGTACGCATTATTACAGACTTTACTACAAGTTCATCATAGAGTGAGATACAAAGTCAGAACTTAAATTATGCCTAGAAAATGTGCTACGTAGCCTAATTGACTATATATGTTTGAAAGAATGTGAAAAATGCTTTGTGTTAGAAACATATGGGAAAATTTAAAAATTAAAATTGTTATTTGTAATTTATGCAAGGCATTTCTAACCCCAAAAAATAAACGGTATATTAGCCACAACACCCAAATAAATTAAATTATTAATGAGAATTAAATTTAAACTCAATTAATCAAATAGTTTTTAAATATAACTTGAAATCAAATTTAAGCAGAACCACTAATATAAGGCTTAAGCCACTGGGGTTCAAGCTAAAAAAGACAGAAGATGCTTATGAAATGAGGGGTAAAAAGAGAATTTTACAGTCTTAGAGACAGAGAAAAAGAGAAAAAAGGGTAAATTTCAAAATTGTTATCCTTGGACGAAAAAGGGCATGGTATATATTTGACCATAAACATGACCCTAAGGAAACCCATTGAGGGTATATGCACAGAATGACCCACAGATGGCAGCATATAAACTATGTACAATATTAAGTTGTTTTGAAAGTAAAATATTGAGAGTTGGGACAACTCTTCTTAAAATATGGAGTATTGTGGTGACGCTTTCTAATTAAGTCAATTTGGAATTTAGTAAAAATATTAAGACACAAATTCAAAAGTTTAGAAATACCAGTTTTTGTTATGACAAGGAACATATCCTGGCAAGTGTATGCTTGGCAGGAAATTTGGAAATTGCCACATCCTAGCTATGTGCGTCAGTTGGTGTGTGGTTGAATAAAATGTATAAAAGATACATTTTATGGGAAGGGGCTCTCTGATACTAATCTTATGGGTGATTGACCTCTGGTCCGTTGATTTAGAAATACCTTGGAATATTGTCGGATTATTGTAAGTGTCTAAGTATCTTATTATATATCTTATTCTAGATTTCTGATACTTGTTGTCTCCCTGGGTACATATTAATGTATATATATATATATATATATATATATAATATATATATATATATATAATATATATTATATATATATATATATATATATATATATATATATATATATATATATTATATATATATATATATATATATATATATATATATATATATATACATATATATATATATATATATATATATATATATATATATATATATATATATATATATAGATATATATATATATATATATATATATATATATATATATATATATATATATATATATATATATATATATATATATATATATATATATATATATATATATATATATATATATATATATATATATATATATATATATATATATATATATATATATATAATATATATATATAGTATATATATATATATATATATATATATATATATATAAGTATATATATATATATATATATATATATATATATATATATATATCTATATATATATATATATATATATATATATATATATATAATATATATATATAAATATATATATATATATATATATATATATATATATAATATTATATATATATATATATATATATATTAGATGTCTTAAGTTTAATTAGATGTCGTGTCTTATTAGATGTCGAGGTTTTAAATGTCTATTGAACGTTCTTTTGAAGGTGTCAACAGAGGAATTTTCAGGGATAATATCCCCAGGAAGATCGTTCCAGATAGAAGTGCAACGTCGGATGAAGTCTGTTTCCTCAAGTCCTCGGTTTTTCTGCGTATCCTCCTTTAGATAAATGGACCGACCTGTGTGCCTTCGTGTCTGCCTTGTCGGCTGACAAAGGGGGGGGGGGGCAGAATTCGAGAGAGCTCGTCTGAGGGAGGCGAATTCATGTACTTGCAGAAAACAGCCATCGACGTTACATTAAACCTTGCATTTAGAGGCTGGAGCGATTCTTGTGTAGAGGCGCAGCCAGCTGCCCTATTTGCCCTATTCTGGATCTTCTGAAGTGGTGCCAACAGCGTTTTCTGAGCACCAGCATATAAGCGGGCATCATATATTCAGCTATGGGTCTGATGCAAGACTTGTAGAGTGGGATGATCGAGCTTGATGGAAGAAGGTTTTTGCGGCGAAGAGTAACTCCCAGCTTTCTTGCGCAGGTGGTTCTCACCCAATCAAGGGGGTTGTTCCAAGAGAGATCGGTGGAGAAATAAATCCCAAGTAGACGAAGCTCGTCGACTCTCTTTATAGCTTCATTTTTGAAGATGAAAACTAGGGTGTTCACGTGGCACCTTTGATCGGGTAATTAGAAGCTCCTTTGTTTTCGATGCATTGAGGTTGATCATCCATGCATCAGACCACTTTTCAATTTTCAAAAGATCGATCTGTAGGGAAAGGAAGGCTTATGTTGGGTCTTTGGTTTAGGGACGGCTGAGTGTGTCGTGGTATCGTCGGCAAAGTGATGCAGAGGGTTGCGAGGT
>CM051267.1:60005361-60095361 GCA_027921565.1 Artemia sinica | reverse complement strand
TTTCTATGACAACACTTTCTATAAAAATCTTATATGCCCCCAGGGCATAACTTACAACCCTTTCCCTGAGGGCTGTGGGGGAGTGTCCTCCTCAAAAACATAATTTCTATCAGGAAATCTACGACGCTGAACAAAATAGCTATCTCAAAATTTTGATTGGATGTGTTTTAGGGAAATGGTGGGTACGAAAGGGGTGTTAGTTGCCTTCCAATCACTTTCCACTATTAAAAAGGGCACTAGCCATTCCAATCGAATGAGCCCTTCTCGATGTAACTCCTTCGGTACGAAGTGCCCTGGTATGAAAGAAAAAATTAAAATACATTGTGTCAACATCGTTCTTTACTTAGGCAGCAAGATTGCGCTACCTATGAAATTGCTTAAGGATTCTTCTGGGTACCCGGCTGATTGACCATATCATAGGCAGCGCAATAGCGCTGCCTAAGTAAGAACGAAGTTGGCGGAATGTATTATTTTTTTTGTGATCTTAGACCAGGACACTTTCTGTCCAAGGAGTTGTTATAGAAACTTCGAAAAGGGGCTCTTTCGATTGAAAATTGGAGTGGCTAGTGCCCTTCTTAATAGTCGAAAATGATTGAAGAGTAACTAGCCCCTTCCCCACGCCCATCATGCCCCCAGACACATCCAATCAAAAGTTTGAGATAGCCATTTTGTTCAGTGTAGTTGATTTCCAGATAGATAATATGTTTTTAAGGAGGTCACTCCCCCACAACCCTCAGGGAAAGGGTTTTTAAATTATACCCTGGGGGCATAAAAGAATGATGTTGGCAGAATGTATTATTTATTATTTTTTCCTTTAGACCAGGGCCCAGGGCACTTCATATAGAAAAGTTGTCGAAGAAGCTTCGAAAAGGCTCATTCAACTGCAATTTGGAGTGGCTTGTGCCCTTTTTTAATAGTCGAAAGTTATTAGAAGGCAAATAACACCCCTTCCACGTCCACCATTTCCCGAAACACATCCAATCAAAATTTTGAGATAGCCATTTTGTTCGGCGGAGTTGATTTCCAAATAGAAAAATATGCTTTTGAGGAGGGCACTCCCCCACAATCCTCAGGGCAAGTATTTTAAGTTTTGTCCTGGGAGCATATAAGAACGATGTTGGCACAAAGTATTATTTATTATTTTTTCCTTTAGACTAGGGCACTTCGTATCGAAGAAGTTGTCGTATCAACTTCGAAAAGGGCTCATTCAATTGGAAATCGGATTGGCTTGTGCCCTTTTTAATAGTCAAAAGTGAATGGAAGGCAACTAAGACCCCTTCCACACCTACCATTTCCCGAAACACATCCAATCAAAATTTTAAGATAGCCATTTTGTCCAAAGGAGTTGAAAGTTCGGGATATTAGGTCTTAGAGGATGACCACCCCCCCCCCCCCGACAGCCCTCAGGGCAAGAGTTTTAAGTTATGCCCTCAGGGAATTTAAGGTTTTTATAGAAATTGTTGTCGTAGAAACTTCAAAAAACGCTCATTCGATTGGAAATTCAAAGGGCTGGTGCCCTTTTTAATAGTCAAAAGTAATTCGAGGGCAACTAACCCCCTCTCAAGCCCATCTTTTCCCCAAACACATCCAATCAAAATTTTCAGATACCCATGTTCTTCAGCGTAGTTGAAAGTTCAGGAACTTAGGTCTTTGAGGATGACACCCCCCCCCAACAGCCCTGAGAGCAACGGTTGTAAGTTATGCCCTGGGGGCATTCAACGTTTTTATAGAACGCGTTGTCATAGAAACTTCAAAAAGGGCTCATTCAATTGGAAATTGAAATGGCTAGTGTTCTTTTGAATAGTCGAAAGTGATTGGAAGGTAACTAACTCCCCTTCCACGCCCACGATTTCCCCAAACTCATCCAATCAAAATTTTGAGTTAGCCTCTTTATTCCACGCAGTTAAAGTCCAGGAAATTATACCTTTGAGCAGGACACTCCCCCACAGTTTTCAGGGCAAGGGTTATAAGTTTTGCCCTGGGGGTATGTATGTTTTTATTGAAATCTTTGTCAGAGAAACTCGAAAAAGGCCTCATATTCCAAACCTTCCTTTGTTGAAAGCTTTCTTGAATTATTTTTGGAAAAGCTGACTAAGTACGCGAGATTTAATATGGTTGAAAATTATTTAATACAGCCATTAGACGCATCAGTACCGACTTTATCATTACAAACATCAAAAACAAGAAGAACAATTGGGAATTCTTTTCGTAAGACAGTGGAAATTTTGTGAATGAATATTTTGGCCAATTTATGTCCATTGAATACTTATGTCCAAGGGCCGTCATCAGCAAAAGATAAATATATAAAAGAAGAAAGACTTAAAACAACATACGACCAATAAAATCTAAAATGATTTTTTTCTTTAATCAGTCCCAGCATCATTACTTCAGCGAAGTTCAACCAGGACTGATAAATAAAGAGAGATGAAATAAGGCAATTCATTGAAATGAAAGAAGAATAATTAAAAAAACATGTTCTTATTGCTAATCTTGCCTTTTTGGCAGCTAACCTCAAAGGTCTGTTTGTGACAGGTTCTGTGTTAGTGTCTACTGTTTTTTAAAATATTTTGTAAGATCGTTTTTAAGTAAGCTTGTGTATAGAGCATTTAGTGAATATTCCCCCAAGTCCCTATTTAAGTAAAAACTATTATTAATCTTAAGTATGATTTCAATTGCTTCTCGAACTTCCTGCTTCATGTCTATGGTCATTACTAGTAGGGGCAAAATCTTCAAAAAATATTTTTAGGCTAGGATTTTCAAATTCTAATTGTGAAAAAAATCATTTTAGTTTTTATTGGTCGTACGTTGTTGAAAGTTTTTTTCTTCTTTTATATATTTAAAGCTGAGGACGGCCCTTGGACAGAGGGACAAAATATACATTCAAAAATCCCCATGTCTTACGATAGAATTCCCTATTGTTCTCCTTGTTTTTGATGTTTGAATGTATCAGTCAAGACTTCATATGATTTCTGTTAGAATAAGAAGGTTGATTGTGAACAACTTAAGATGAAAGATTGGTTGGTATAGGAAATTTATATCAAGACAGAATTGATGTTCTGGCGTTCCCTAGATTTTATCCCTGCGGGAAAAACTATACGAGAGACATGAATCGTCAATTGTGTACTACTTCTACTACTACTACTACTAAATGCTAAATCTTCGCAACTTGATATCGGTGCCTCAGGTTTTGATTCTTGAACTCTTAAAAATAGTTTCTAGTTGAACTACTGAAAGGGACATGCTATCAACTTACAGAAAATTCTCAATAATTCGTCAAACAGGAGCGGACCTAGAGCAAAATCTTCGGTGAAACCCAATATGACAAAGGTACCAATGAGCAAAATATCGGGGAGGGGGGGGGCAATGTGATAAAGCTGTCAGTTATTGACCAAATTATTCTAAATAAAGAGTAAAACAAGAAAAACAACTGGATAAGAGGGTGCCATAAAATATCTTGGGGGCCCGGGGTCCTCCTCCCCCTGAATCCACCAGTGTTGTAAAAAATTATTCTCCTTCCATAGTTTACTGAATTGAAGATGCATTAAAAAAAAAAAATACGTACTACTTTTTAAGTTTTTTTTTGCAACTCAATAGCATTTATCGTTACAGCTCATCCCATATTTTGGGCATACCTTTGAAATTTCAAAACAATTAAGGTATTATTTTATACTATAGGCATTTACAGACTTCATATATGCTGTTTTTAAAGACTATACTAGCCTGTATCTTCAGAAATGCGATTTTGAATCGCTGCCACCACACTTATAGTTTGGAGAGTTTCTCGCCAATCTCTAAAGACAGTGACATACACTCCAGTCACAATGACAATACCTATAGAGGTAAAGAGCATACTGGCTACTTGGAAACAATAAAAATATAAACACCCGAGAAAAAAATCACGCTTAGAATCTGTTCGAACTGATAGAGTAGCAGAAGTAGTTGGTGTTCCACAACTGGTAGGAATGGCGACAGATAGAATACTAAAAATCTTTCAGTTCTTCTTGTCACTTTCCAAAATGTATTTCTAGATGTCATGCCTAATTGCACGATGTTAGATGTTTTTTTTTTACAGACAGCAGACGAACAAAGAGAAAATAAATGAGAGAAAACAGCCAATTAGGGTAAGCCTCGGTAAATTATTTTTAATTAAAATCGTCAGGCCCTCCTGTTCACCAAGAATTACTTGATTTGACTGTCCATGTTGTTGCGATTCCATTTATGAACATTATTTTCAGCATGCCTAAGTAAATGAGTGACAAAACCATTCCCAGCGCTTTTAATTGGCAGTATCTACGATAATCCATGTTATTACTGCAGGAGCACCTTGACACCTGAGCATTAGATTCTTCATTCTCAAACAGTGCGAATTTGTTCTGACCTTGGGAAGGCATAGGGGTTTTGCGCCCCAACTTATGTTAATTTCTGCTTGTTTTGAGTTTGACTCGGTTACTTATTGTAATTTCTGTTCGTTTTGGGTTTCATTTATTTATCGATGCTGATTTGTGGTAGTTTCACGCTTGGTAGATTACTTGATTTTATTTTTGCTTATTTTTCGTTTAATGGAGTTCTTTACTTTTCTTTGAAAAACTTATTTTGCGGAAAAAGTTTTTTAATTAATTCTTATAAATGGCAGTGAAAACCATTTAAAGTGTGTTGGTTGTGATTTTACTTACAATAACAGAATAGCACGATCAGGTTGAGGGCTATCATTTTTTGTTCAAAAGGGATCTCTTGGGTAATTAAGAATGACTTGTCTAGTTTTAACAAGAAAAAATGATCTTTGAAAGTATGTCGATCGAGATCATGGTAATTACAAAAAAAAAAAAATTATTTGTTCTGTAATATACCTGCCACCCTCTGCATCAGTACCAGAGCATTTGAATATATATGAATAGTTTTAGAAAAGATTGATGACGCAGATTAAGTCTTGGTTATGGGGAATTTTAATTTGGATATCGTCTCGTAATAATATCATCATTTATGGCCTGCGAAAATTTTTGGAAATAATTTCAAGTGCCATAATCATTTCGCCAGTTTACTCCAGTATGCAAGAGTAGGTAGCTTCAAATGACGTAAACGTTCTTCGTAAGGCATTTTTTGAGGCCTTCAACCATTTTAGTTGCTCTTCGTTGTACTCTTTCTGTTATTTCCTTGTCCGTCTTAAGTAGAGTGACGCCAGAGACAATCCAACCTCTAGGCGCTGGCAATTTAGTGCCTTGTAGAGATTCATAGATACTTTTGGGTGTCTGCTGGAGATAGTTCTTTTGATTATTCCGGCAGATTGTAGGGCAGACGACGATACAGATTTTGCATAGGTGTTGAACTTAAGTTGATGATCAGCAATAATTCCAAGATTTTTTTTTCTGAAACTACAGAGGCGGTTACCATGGAGATGGTACTGCTAATGTGGATTATTATTGCCAAAGTGTATAACATGGCAATTATGAACATTGAAAGAGAGGAGCGATGTATCGGCCCAAGTCACAAGACTATCTTTTGGTCAGATTGGTCAGATTGCATGTCAGACGGCGGAGCTGCTTTACCAACAAGTTTTACACTTTACTGAAAAAATACAAATGAATGTACATAACCAGTTTAAATATACACAAGCTGACATTTATTCCTGAAATGTTAATAATAATTGATTTATTAAAGTAATGAAAGGGATAGCACAAAAATTTTTTTTAGTGAAGTGCAAATTATGCTCTGGTCGTTTTGAGTTTGACTTGGTTATTTATTGTAATTTCTGTTTGCATTGGGTTTTCATTTATATATCAATTCCAATTTGTGGTAGCTTTACGCTTAGTGGATTATTTGATTTTATTTTGGCTCATTTTTAGGTCTACTGGAGCTCTTTACTTTTCTTGGAAAAAACTTATTTTGTGGAAAGTGTTTTTTAATTAGTTTCTGTTCGTTTTATATCGACATAATCTTTTTTAGGGAAAAAAAAATAATAGCTAAGATCTTTTCGGGTTTTTCTAAATGAATTTATAGTTTGGCCTGCTATTTGTATGACGGAGAAAATCTTTCGACAATTTTTAACAATATAAAATCCATTTAAAAATGTGGACACAAATAGAAGTGTTTAATTTAGTTTTATACCTCCTCTAGATGACCAGAAAAATAAAACTTGATACCATTCACAAAAAAATATATCTACGCTCTTTGAGAGCTTGGATACACCTAAACTCTTTTGATTTAGTTAAATTTTAAGAGCAGAAGTAGTTATAGAAGCAGCTGCGAAGATTGAAAATAATACCCTCAGTCGTTCTTTTGATACTGCTGAGATGCTTTCTTGAAAATTAGCATACACAAAATGCTTTTTGATTTGACCTAAAGGGAACATTTAGTTTTTAAAACATAATGGGTGAATTGCATAACTGTGGGGCTTTGACCTACGCAATAGCCCTAGAGATACAGTTACAAGACCGTTAAGCAATGCTGAACAAAATGATTATCTTAAATTTTGAATGGGAAGTGTTTGGACAATTATGAGAAAAAGAGGAAGGCTGATTGCCCTCCAATCACTTTTGACTCTTAAAAAGGGTTACTAAAGCTTAAAATTTCCAATTAAATTAGCTCATTGAAAATATCAATGATATTACTTGCTACGATAGAGCAGCACTGCTTATGATATTGCTTATATACCCTTTTAATACTTGCATGCGTATAGTTTTTTTAATTTAATTGAAAATCTCCCTAAAAGCTTCAACTTAATACTCATCAATTACAATAGTCTCATTAATTACAGTAAATGTAGAGTTAGTATCAAAATAATAAACATAGTTTCTTCTGGATAGTTCAAAATCTGTCACAACTTAACCTAAAAGGTCGAATGCTTTGTCACCCAATTGACAATCTACATGATCATAGTTCGTTTTGATTTGCTTTAGCATCCACCTAAACATTCCTTGAAAGCTTTACCTTAATACCCTAGGCTTGTGAAGTAGCATTAGTAGCAGTATGTACGCAGGATATTTTTTTCAACAACCCCTTCAGCACAAGATGAAATATTTAACTTCATACCATTAACCGTCCTGAAGTATCGCTGATACTTCCTCTTGACTACCTATGTGGGCATAGTGTATTTCAATTTATTTCAATACAGTTGCAATATTGACCAAAATTTGTTTCTTAATACCCTTAGGTTCAATAGTAGTAGTAGTAATTTTGGTCATTTGATCATCTCCCTTACCACTTCCTGAAAATTACATATTAACATACTCAGTCATTCCTGAGTTGCATCCTTTGGGACAACATATATACAAATAACAGGTTAGGATTTAGTTCAACACTCCACTCAACATTCCCTGAAAAAACTCATCTTAATACCCTTCGTATTCTGGGAAAGTAGTGGTCAAGCATACATACCTTTTCTCAATAACATATGCTATATGTAAACAATGAACAAACTGCATAACCTGCAGCCCCTGCCTGAGGTCTCGGGGGGGGCATCCCCAAACGCATAATTACTGAACCTTTCAACAGTGCTGAACAAAATTGTCTCAAAACTTTGTTTGGATGTTTGTTATGGAAAATGTTGGGCGTGGGGGGAGGCGGGTTCTCTCAAATTATTTTGACTCTTAAAAAAGGAACTATAACTTCCAATTTAAAATAAAATGTGACCCATCTGAATTTAATACGACCACTCATTTCATAAATACCTTATATGCCCCAAAGGTATAACTTAAAACACTTACCCCAGGGCTCTGGGGGCTTGTGCAAATCCTGGAGTCATTGTTTACATGTTCTTTGGACTATTGTAAACCAAATTGTTATCGCAAGATTTCAATCAGATACATTTAATAAAAAGATGAGTAGTCGGGTGGGTGGCTATTTGACCTTCATCACTATTGAATCTTAAAATGGGAACTAGAACTCCCTATTTCAACCAAAGAAGCCACCTATAAAGTTTATATAGCCATCCTCCCATAAGAACCTTAAATGCCCCAGGGGTAGATTTTACAACCCTCACCCTCAGACTCTGGTGGTTTTAATCAACCTCAAAACCCTTGTTATAAGATCTTTGGACTATTTTGAATAAAAGGACTTTCTCAAAATATCTATTGGATGCACCTCGGGAAAACACAAACGTTTTTATTGTGTGCGTCAGGGGGGGGGGAGTTGGCTGCACTCTGATCACTTTGATTCTTAAAAAGGGAGCTAGAAATTCTGATTACCAATCCCATGAGTCCCCTACAAAGCATATACGACCATCCTTTCTATAAAAACCTTATATACCCCCAGGAAACAACTTACAACTCTTGCCCTGAGAGCTGTAGGGGAGGGGGTTGTTCTCCTCCCAGATATAATTAGCGGAGCCTTCAACTACAAAATTGCTCTGTCCAAATTTTGATTGGAGGTGCTAAGGAAAATGACGGGCGTGGATGGTGGGCTGTTTTTCTCTCAGATCTCTATGACCCTTAAAAAGGACACTATAACTTTCAATTTCAAATCAAATGAGCCCCATCTGAAGTCTATACAACAGCCCAGTCCATAAAAACCTTATGTAAGGTTGCCCCTTACTTACAGGGCTAATAAATTTGGTAGCGTGATACACACTGAGGCGTTGGGTAAGAAACCGGTACTCAGAATTCAGTGACAACTGATTTTATTTACAAAAGAAGATAAAAAGAAAAAATATTCTAATTCTGTTTATGTTGAATATTTCCAAACCTCTTCTAGGTCTAAGGTCTAGTGAAAAGATTAAGTTAATCCTAAGCTAACGAATGTTTCTATTTAAAAGGGTCACACTTGAACAGCTAGTCAAGGCTTGAGTTCTGGGTTATTAAATCCTTTAGTTCAACCTATTGTTGAGCTAAGCTAAGAATAACCGAGGTCCTTGACCTGAGGTCTTTGGTTGGTGCTATCACTGTGTACTTAGTAAAATGCTCTACCGCAATAATTATATATTGGTCACCATTAGAGCAAAGTTGTAGTTTTCCCGTGGTATCCATTGACCAGATATGAAATGGGTGGTCAGGGAAAATACTCTCTCTCAATTTAGGATATATATTGCTAACTTTATTCCTCCTTAAACATAGATCACAATTCTTTACCGCCTCCTCAACTTGGCAGTACATATTTTCAAAAACACAACTTTGTTTTAACTTATTCAAAGTTTTCACAGTCTCCATGTGTGCTCCTAGGAAAAGGCTCGTATGCATAAGATTAATGATTCCTCTAATTAGTTTTTTTGGTAGGATGATTTTAAATTGATGCATTTTTTCCTTTTTTCTGAGTCGTCTATTGCATACAATAATCCTTCGACTAGGATCATTTGAAGATCTCTTAACCATTCCACAACAAAAGGATTCCCTTCCCCCAAATTTGAAGTTTCTGGTCTGTTGTTAATTTGAGCTCTGCCCGAACGTCAAATTTTGGGACAATTCTTCCTGCGGCTTACCCTTCTTAGTGCCTAGGTCTGCGGGTATCCCAGACCCAGCCAATTATCCCTGCTAGTGACCCTTTCTAAAGTCCTAGTCTTTGCAAGCTCCACCGCCCGAGCTTGTCGTATCCATAACGGCTCGTCCCTCTCCGATGCTGAATCCCTGGACGTTTGGGGATTCAGCCCGATTATCCTTAGTGCCAGTAACTTCTACAGTAGTTCTGGTCTTCGCAAGTTCTGCCGTCAGAACTTGTCCTTTACATGGTTCAATTTCACTCCCCTCTAAAATTGGCCTGCTGTCAGTAACACACGCATGCGTACTGCCCCTTTACTTTTACCTCTTTCAGTTTGCCGTGGATAGCCCCAGAGGTTAGGCATCTATCCCTGTACCCAGGCTTGTTCCCTCTTATAGAAGGAAACTCCTTTTCAGTATTACTACTGAATTCATCCCCTTTTCGATGGTATGATAGCTCCGGGAATGTTTGAGCTACCTGTATTTGACTCACATCCCTCACAGGGCCTGGTCAAACCAGTCTGGCTCTACTGTTCATTTCTACCCTCCTTAGACTTTTCATTATTTTTTATCTATATCCTGGGGAGATTTTAACCGTAAGAGTGTATTTTCAAATTTTATTATTTCATCAATTGCTACATTAATTTCAGGGTCTTCTGATTGAAATTCCCTCATTTCTTCTTTACCAATTCCAAAAAAATCAATCGGTTCCTCGTCTCCTAATAGGGCTAAATATTCTACTTCTAACTCATCAAGATTAATTGACCTATTTTCCTTAACAAATTGTGAGCTAGGGCGACTCAAATAGTCTGCAGGGTTTCTATTGGTGCTAATGTGATGATATGTATACAAATCGTTATCTAATAGAACCGCAATTTTGAGTGAAGATCCTTTGATCTTTTAAGATATGTTAGTGCTGCACAGTCTACAAATATGTGAGTTCTCGCGGCCCATAAGTACCCTTTTTGGAAGTGCTTTAGACTTGTACTAAGGCAAAAAGTTCCCTGTTGTGGTTATCAAACCTTGAGGCTGCACCACTAAGAACCTTGAATAGGTTGCTACTATTCGAAATCTATCTGTCGTTTCGCATTGTTGCATTAAAATTGAAGCAATACTTTTTCCGAGGCATCGTGACAAGGTAAAATTCTTTGTCTTTATCAGGAAATTCTAAAAAAATACTATTTGGATTTAATAATTCTGTTTTTAATTTTTCAAAGGCTACGCTTTGTTCTGGGCCGAAAATAAAAGGAACGTTTTTTCTAGTTAGTCGAATTAAAGGTTCGGCTAATTTTGCGTAATTATGATAGAATCCCCTGTAATAAACTGTTAAGCCTAGAAATGACCTAATTCCTGTGACGTCACTTGGTGGTTCTAATTTCTTTATAGCTTCTAATTTTTGTGCTTGTGGTTTAACTCCTTTTGTGGAGACCTGAAACCCTAACAAGTCACATTCTTCCGAAAAAAATTGAGATTTATCAATATTAAGCCTTAGATTAAATTTTATAGCCTGTTTTAAAGTTAGTTCAATATGTTTCAAATGTTCTTCAAAGTTCCCTGACGTATATATTGTCAAGTTCGTCTACATAACTCGATAAAAATAAAGAAAATTCGGGTCCATAGACCTGATTTAAAAATTCAACAAACGCGCGGGGCGAGAAAACTGACCCTTGTGGCACCCGCTTAAATACATAAGAAATCCCCTTAATTGAGAAACTAAAATATTTTTGGCTTTCTTCAGCTAAGTTACAGTGACTAAATCCATTTCTAATATCAATAGTTGAAATGAATTTGGTTTTATTAGATAGATCAGAGATGACCTCTGAAATTCTTCGAATACCCCACTGTGAGTCTTTTATCGCCTTATTTATTGCTCTTAAATCTATGAGGAACCGACTATTACTTTCATCACACAAGTTTTTTGGTGGAATTTTTCCATCCTTTCCTGGTTTTCCTATGCAAAATATAGGAGCTGTATATTCAGCACGTCTTATTTCAATTATTCCTACTCTTACCATTTTGTTTATGTGTTTTTTGTAAACATTCTGTCATTAAAAATGGTAAAGGGAATTGTTTGACACACTTAATAGGTATATCTGGGTCTATTTTCACCTTATATCCTGGGAGGTTATTTTGCCCTACATCATAAGGTCCAGTTGCGAAGGCTCGTTTCAATTTTAATAAGACTGTCTCTACTATTTTTTTTTCTTTCTGAACTTAACGGACCCGTTTTAATTCTCTTCAAAAATTCGTTGTCTTCCCATCCTATTTTATCCTCCTCTATAGAGAGGGATTCCTCTTTATTTTCTATTACTCATGCTGCTAAGAGTGTCGCATCCGTTAAATATTCATTGTTTATCACCTCATATGAACCAACGGTTTTACCTCGTGGTAAGTTTAGAGGTTCATCGCTCGTATTAAAGTAAACTATTTTTTATTGCATTGTTATAAGTTTCACATAGCGACGGAGATATGTGTAATTGTGTCTGAATATTCGGGGTAAACATTATAGTGTCGCCGTGAGCTACAAAGGGTGCTGAGTGATTTGACATTTTGGCCTTAATGATTTTGAAACAATTGGCCTGAATACAGACCTGTTTCCCTATATATGTCAATCCCCTTCCCGAAATTTCTTCCGTAAAAAACGCAAGGGAATTTATTTCCTCCGTACTTGTATTTCCTAAAGAGATTTTATTATATTTTAAATTTAAAGTACAATCAAGTTTGTTTAAAATATCATATCCTATAATTACGTCAAATCTCAAGTCTGGGACGACTAAAAATTTCCAAAATCTTTCATTCCGTTTTGCCTCATCTGTAATGCAAAATGCTACATTTATCTCTCCTATTAGTGGTAAAGTCTCTCCACTTAAAGATTTCACGTTTCGGGAGGACGGTTTGAGGCGTCTACGAACCTCTACTGGGAATTTTTGAAATATTTCCTCCTTTAATAAGCTTTTTTGACACCCGCTATCTACAAAACAATTTGCAAAATTTTGGTCTGCTATTTTAGCAGTCCACATAAATGGGAAAGAACTTGGTTCAGTTTTATTTTCCTGCAACGCACTAAAACAAATATCTTCATTTTGGTTAGAAGGAGGGTTTGTGATTTTATTTTCAGGCTTGGGACGTACCTCCTCTAAGTCCTGCCTGATTAGTTTTTTTTTTTTTCAATAGGATTTGGTGCCATACATTTGTCTGCACTAAGCCCGAATTCTTGGCATCTTATACATGCTAGACTTTGCTAACAATCTTTACGATAATGTCCGGGTTTTCCATAATTCGAACACTTTGGGACTTTGCAATCTACTTTCATGTGTCCCAGTCTCCCACAATTAAAACATTTTCCCTTTTTCATACTTATAATTACCCTTGTTTTTATATTCTACTCTGTGGTTAACTCCAGGTTCTTTAGCGGAATTCCTGTCTCTTGAGTCTACTACCGCTGCTCCCAGGGACATATCTGGGGAATCCCTATATATTAAATCTATTGCTTCGAATCTTTTTGCAAGTGTTAATAATTCATCTTGGTCGTCCGAGGCCTTAGATTGTTCTAATACTCTCCTTCCAATGGGAGGGAGCATGCCACCCTTAAAAATACTCAGCGTAATGTCATTTGCTCTTATACCAGGAGAATTTTTTTGCATAATCTATTGCCTTTCCCCTGATCCGGGAGTAAAATTGGTGTTTAACTATCTCAGATGGCCTTTGTTTTTCAGAGAACAGCTCTTTGTAGTTTTTTGTGCAGCTGTTTTTTCATGTAAAAAGGCTTCTTTTAGAAGTTTTTCTACATGGTCCAAATCTTTTATTTTAGAAATATCTAAACTTGTTGCGAATCTTTGTATCTCTCCTCTTGTATAACAGATAGCTTGATTTATCATAGCAATATCATCTTTCCCTAAAACTCCTTTGTATTTGTTTAAGTGTGATAATCCATGAATGGATTCATTTGGATATGTTAGTAAGGAGATGGGGGGCGCTTGCTCCACAAATAGGTTTTGAAGCCTGTTTGTGACTGGAGCGTCTCCATATTGCTCTTGTAGAGCGTTTATTTTAGCTTGTGCGTCCTCTTCTACTCTTATTCTCTCTCCTCTTGGGCTTGTCGTAGTGCAATTTCTAATTCTTTAATTTTGTTTTCATTGGAACTCATGATGGATCTATTCTTTTCAATTCTTAGCTTTGGAAACGTTTTGATCCCTTATAGTGCTTTAAGTCGCTAAAATGGGTCTACTTATGAATTGTATGAGAATTTTCTCAGTACCTTGGTTTAAATTTACCCTCAAGTTTAGTATTATATTACATACTCTTGAGGATGATTAAACTATGACCATTTTTTTTGTAAATTGTAGACGCTTCGGACACTAGAACGTGTAGCAAAGAGAAAGAAAAGAGAAGAAAAGACAGAATCTTAGGAAGATAAAAGATAAAGGTCTGTCTGAGCTTCCCCCTTAGGTTAAAATTTTCCTTTAATGAACCACTTTTTCAAACTTTTCTGTCTTGGGTAGGTTTGGAAAAAACTGAACACACACACTTTCTTTTGAGGAACAGGACTAAATTGTACTAAATTTTTTAAATTTTATTAATCCTCCCCACTTAAACGAAAGTTGCACCGAACTTGAGTACCGCTGCGACCCAGTTGTAAGGTTGCCCTTACTTACAGGGCTAATAAAATTTGGTAGCGTGATACAAACTGAGGCGTTTGGGTAAGAAAACCGTACTCAGAATTCAGTGACAACTGCTTTTATTTACAAAAGAAGATAAAAAGAAAAATATTCTAATTCGGTTTATGTTGAATATTTCCAAACCTCTTCTAGGTCTAAGGTCTAGTGATCTACTTGGTCAATCCACCAATGTTTACCGAAAAGAAAAAGATTAAGTTAATCCTAAGCTAACGAATGTTTCTACTTAAAAGGGTCACACTTGAACAGCTATTCAAGGCTTGAGTTCTGGGTTATTAAAATCCTTTAGTTCAACCTATTTTTGAGCTAAGCTAAGAATACCGTACTTGCCTTTAATTCAAATTTTCATTAACCAAAACCAAGAGATTCTTTTATTATTTCTTGAAAAGGCTGTGTATTGTTTGGACCTTTATTAAGCTTTAACTTTAGCAGGGAAAGCTTAATTGAAAATATCTGGGACATAAAGGTTTGGAAATTCTTACGTTGATAATATTGTTCCCTTTTCCCCTAAACCTACCTGTATAAACATTAAGGTTACCTTTGTATAAACATGCAGTACGGGGTTAACGAAATGAAAGAATGATTAAAAAAAGGGAACGGTGTTCCTCTTCGTATAAACGTCTGAAGATTGCGCAAAGGGGGGTGGTGTTAATTAATGCTATT
This sequence comes from Artemia sinica, assembly GCA_027921565.1. Lineage (NCBI taxonomy): Eukaryota > Metazoa > Arthropoda > Branchiopoda > Anostraca > Artemiidae > Artemia > Artemia sinica. Next base: position 60,080,621 of record CM051267.1, on the reverse strand, counting down.
GTCCGATAAATTCCAATTTTTGATATAAGGTCCCTATAAAGTCAAGCTAAGCCTAAAGGGACTCTAAGCTGACAAGGGGAAGCACAAATGGCTCTCCTAGCTTTCTCTTCTTGGTTAAGGTTTCCTTTCCTCTTTAAACCCTCAGTTATTCAAAGCTTAAATTTTTGGGAAGAAATTTAATTTGGCTTATTCTAACCTTAAAAAAAAAATTGCTGTTTGTCCAAATGGCTCAAGCCTTGTCTAGGTGGAAATACTCAAAGCTTAAATTTCTCTTATATACGTATTAAAGTTATTTCAAGTGACAGAAAGCTTTTAGAGGTTTTCTTCCTATTTTAACTTTTATCTTAAAACTTTTATCCCCAAGGAGAATTTCAGACAGACAGTGGTAGCTTATCGTAATTATAAAGTAAAAAACTTACACTTTGTTCGATCCAAAAAAAGACTACCTTGTTTTCGTTCCTGAATCCCTATTTTAAGTTCTCTCTTATTTTGTTCTTCCTTCCTCTCATTGGTCAGAGACCAGTTTAATGTAATCCTCATAATAGTTCTTTGTTCAAAAGATTAGTTTCCGCTTTCTCTATTAAAAATCCTGTTTTTGTCATATGATACAAGTCGCGTAATGCTTCTTGTCATTGACCCCTTGAGTTTGAAACGGAGGTCCGGTATTTGCATTTTATGGCCCTTGATGGATCAAAGATATTCTTATTCAAATGTACTGTTGTCTCCTTACTCAAAGAAAATTAATACTTCGCTTCCTTATTATTACTCAAAAGTCATACTTTGCTATTTTTACAATTTAGTCAGGCTATGATGGCTTTCCCTCATTCTTACAACCTCCCACACTTAAATTCTTAGTACTGTTATTTTTTTAATGAAACCATAACTTTGCTAAAAATCAATTTAGTTCAATCTCTTCCTGCTCTACATTTACGTGGAATCCTTGAGACTTTTGTTTCCTATAGTCTAACCGTAGTTTTCTCATGTTTTAAATATAATTCCAATAGAGACTAGTCCTAATAAAGATAGAAATAGATTAAAGGTATTGAAAAAAATTTTCCAATAGCTAGCTGTTTTCCTTCCTTTTTCGTCCTTTAAGGAAATGTGCATTTTTTCTTAGCTCAGCTATGCCAATCTGCGTCTTGGAGTTGTTCTGGAAATATATATACTAGAGATTAAATCTTCAAATTCTTTGCTCCATTCGTTTTTTATACCAGCTATGGAGAGGTTTCCTTCTAGGCTAATTATCGATATATTTAAAGGTGCCATTTCCTTTGTGACCTGTCCCCTATACATACTGTTTATCTTTGACATTTCTGCAGTTAGAGAACATTCTTCTGGCAAATTCACTATTGAGCTGCCTTTTATATATATGAATTTTACTGTTTTTTTTCTGTTTTACATTCGAAATGTATTCTTATTTCTTCTTTGAAAGGAGATGTGATTATATACTTTTCCCTTCCAATTCTTTGGATTAAGATTTTATTTTCCTTTATAATTTTGGTTTGACACTCTTTATTAATTAATGCATTATTTTCCATATAGTTTGCTAAACTGCAGGAGTTCATTTGTGTGCTTCTAATAACAAATTGGTGGTTGCACAATAGTGTGTATACTCTTTAAATTTACATCTTTTTTCTATATTGTCATCTTCTAAAAAATATCTAGTTTGATCTTTACTTAACCCAAAAAATTTCAACTCATTTTCTATTTGAAAGAAATACGAAGTGTTTGACACTGGGAACAGAATGTTGAACATTTTCGAACATTCTGAACCCATCTTGTTTATTTGATATAGAAAAATCAAAAATAACCAGCAATTTCAATTGTTGTGTCGCCACATTGCAGCTAGTCGATTTATAAGGTTCCAGTAAGCCGTAACGTCTATAATTAACCGATATTCTATAACCTATTGGTAGTGAATTTTCAATTTCGAAAATTTTTCCTAAGCATGTCTGCCGGATCTGTGACAATGAATGGGAAATTTTTATTTTCTGCTTGGAACATAGAAAGGATTACTGTCTCTATTTTCTTTACTATCTTTTTTATTTGGATTTAACCTTTTGTGTCATTTCTTTGTTTATCTGTAATTTTAGGAAATTTATTTCATTAGTTTCCTTTGATATATACACGATAATTCTCTTGGAGGTCCTTCCCAAAATTTCTAAGCTTTTGTTTCTTTCCATTCTTAATTCTCTGTCGAGGTCACTTACTAACGATATAGTTCTGTCCGACATGTGTAGTAACCTTTCATTTTTTTTTTCCGTTAAAATCAATCTACCTGATGAAGAATGTTTTCTATATTTTTCTTCCGTTGCTAGTCCTGTGACCCATCCTATTGTTTTTCCCAAAAGTGGTAATAGACTTCGTTTGTTTCGATTTGTATTATCCGTCATTAATGATTCTAGTATTTTGAGAATTCCATTTCCTTCACTTAATTCTAAATGTAATAGTTTGCACTTATCTATTACATATTCCTTTAGGTCATGTATTTCTCTTAGTTCTGTGAAATTCTTTTTTCCCTTTTCTAAGTCTTTATTGACTATTTGTTCCATAATTTTAATATTTTCGATATTTGAAATAATCAAATTCAGATCGTCTAAATCAGATCTGAGGCTTTCCGTATTAACATACCACATTACCTGATGTATTCCGTTAACTGGGAAGATCTGACCAATCTCCTTGAAAGCTATTTGGCTATGTATTTCTGTTTCCTTAAGCAATATCCCTCTTGTAAACAGGGTCAGCCAAACAAACAGGGTTCCAACCATTTTGCTGAAATGGTTTTATGTCCTTTAGTTACCTTTTAATATGGCAGGATTCAAGTGTATTCTATTTAAAACTGTGGATGGGGTCTGTGATTCTACACACCCATGACACTATTCGTTCCGAAATTACAGATAAGCTAGCGTTATGGAGTAATCATACTCCCTGTGAACGTCGACCTTATGACCGTATGTGTTTTGATATTGTCATTGTCCCATTTCGGGGGTGTCCGTCTTCATAGTAGACAGTCTCTTGGCTGTCAGAGGAGGTTACATTTCCACACCATTCGTCCTACGGACATAATTGTGGGTTATACGGTCAATTCAGTTGATTTATCTTTTGGTGGTGTTTGCCAGTGTCCCTGGTTACTTCCCTTAATTTATAGTGATTAGTTTACAGTAATGGCAGGCTACAAGTGTATTTTATTAAAAAACTTTGGAAGGTTCTATAATCTTACATACTCATGACACTATTTGCAGTGAGAAAGTTGAATGTCTTATATTATGGTACTCCCATCTTGTGAACTTTGACCTCCTTACTCTCAGTGTTTTGATATGGTTATAAAGCCCTTCCCAGATTATATCCCCGTTGGTATGAGGCTTTTATTCTGTGAAAGACGTTTGCATTTTCATAACGACTTTAATTCAAATATACTTAAATATTCTGTTCTTAGTGTTGCAGATCTTGATAAAGGAGATCTTTGCTTATATCCAGGCTTCCCCCCTCTTATTTTACAGTAATTTCCTTATGTTATGTCTAGTTTAAAGTGTATCGTCTTTTTAACAAGTGGCGGGAAGATTATTTACACACACACCATAGTGTTTCTTTGGACCTAACCGATAATTTCAGGATTTGGAACATTTCATCCTGTGAACATCGCCCTATTAATCATAGGTGTATGGTTTTGGTCCTTGGTGGAATTTCATTATTTACCCTCGAACACTTTCATACTGATCTAGCGAGAAAAGAAACCAAATTATACTCTGTTCAGGTCGCAGATTTTGAAGGGTTTTGTATTTCTCCAGAGGATTCTGGCTTGGAGCAGCCTTTTGAAAGTTTAAATTTATAATAAGGTAGGTTTGTTATTTATTAAAGTTTTGCTATTTTTCCGCCGAGAAAATCCTTTAAACTAGGATCTTTATAATTTAGTGGTTTTGATTTAGCCTTTCTTTCATGGATAAATCTTCCTTGTTCGTAATTATCAAATGTTTGCACCGAATTATTTACTTCCGAATTGTCATTTATTTCCTCACTGGTTATTTCGTCCATGGGTTGTAATTGAGGCTCTGGTAATCTCAATTCTGTGTCTGTTCCTGCGTTACCAGGACCATCCTCCTCACTTGAAGTCGTAATGTAAGGCTGGTTTACACCTTCCAAATTATTTTCATTTATTTGGTTTAATAAACTTCCCTTTAAATTACATTGCCAAATATTATGGGGGATGTCTTCCTCTATCTGTGTTTTATTCATTTGCTCCCCTTCCATTTCGTCTGGTATAGGATTTTAAGGGCTCGTCATCTACCTTTGACCTTTGTTTTGCTATCTCGGGGTTCATGGCTAAAAACCTTTCGTTGTCGTTTATCTTTTTTAGTTGTCTTATATTTACCAACCAGCGTTTACAAGTTTTTAACTTCTGTAGCAAAAAGACGTTTTTATATAATTCCGATAACACTAGATAAGGTCCCCTATACGAATAATTTTTTGATGATGAACTTTCTTGGATGACATACACTAAAATTATTAGGGCAGATTTCGATTTCAATATTTTTTTTGTTGTATTGTGCCGCTTGACCTTTTCGGGCCCTTTTTAATTCATTCATACATATTTGTCGGCTGACAAATACTTCTTGAACGAGATTAGATACCCATTCATTTTCTGAACAGAAACCCTCCCTCGGATTAGAAACAATGTTATCAAATACTGATTTCGCTTCGAAACCATGTAGTAGGAAAAAAGGGTGTATATTTTCTGCTAGCATCTATACTAGTGTTTAATGCTAATTGTATGAATGGTGAGAATTCACTCCAATTTCCTCTACGTATCTCATCGTGGTAGTGAGTTAGTATTCTTTTTACACACTTTACTCTATTTTCTGCTAATCCATTAGATTGGGGGTTCTTGTCAATGAATGTATAATTTTTAATCCTAATTCTTTGGTCATTTCATTAAAGGTTTTACTCGTAAAGCATGTGGCATTATCAGACAGTAGGAAAATCCATATTTCCAAAATGGGATATGATTTCCTTTATTATAAATTTCATCACTGATTTTGACCTGAGGTCTTTGGCTGGTGCTATCACTGTGTACTTAGTAAAATGCTCTACTGCAATAATTATATATTGGTCACCATTAGCGCAAAAGTTGTAGTTTTCCCGTGGTATCCATTGACCAGATATGAAATGGGTGGTCAGGGAAAATACTTTCTCTCAATTTAGGATATATATTGCTAACTTTATTCCTCCTTAAACATAGATCACAATTCTTTACCGCCTCCTCCTCAACTTGGCAGTACATGTTTTCAAAAACACAACTTTGTTTTAACTTATTCAAAGTTTTTCACAGTCTCCATGTGTGCTCCTAGGAAAAGGCTCGTATGCATAAGATTAATGATTCCTCTAATTAGTTTTTTTGGTAGGATGATTTTAAATTGATGCATCTGTTTCCTTTTTTCTGAGTCGTCTATTGCATACAATAATCCTTCGACTAGGATCAACTGAAGATCTCTTAACCATTTCACAACAAAAAGGATTCCCTTCCAACAAATTTGAAGTTTCTGGTCTGTTGTTAATTTGAGCTCTGCCCGAAACGTCAAATTTTGGACAATTCTTCCTTCGGCTTACCCCTCTTGGTGCCTAGGTCTGCGGGTATCCCAGACCCAGCCCAATTATCCCTGCTAGTGACCCTTTCTAAAGTCCTAGTCTTTGCAATCTCCACCGCCCGAGCTTGTCGTATCCATAACGGTTCGTCCCTCTCCGATGCTGAATCCCTGGACGTTTGGGATTCGGCCCGATTATCCTTAGTGCCAGTAAACTTCTACAGTAGTTCTGGTCTTTCGCAAGTTCTGCCGTCAGAACTTGTCCTTTACAGGGTTCAATTTCACTCCCCTCTAAAATTGGCCTGCTGTCACAGTAACACACGCATGCGTACTGCCCTTTACTTTTACGCTTTTAGTTTGCCGTGGATAGCCCCAGAGGTTAGGCTCTATCCCTGTACCCAGCGTACTAGAAGGAACCTCTTTTAGTTTAATGAATTCGTGGATAGCCCAGAGGTTAGGCATCTATTTGAGGCTGGCCTGTAATACCCAGGCTTGTTCCCTCTTATAGAAGGAAAACTCCTTTTCAGTATTACTAATGAATTCATCCCCTTTCGATCGGTATGATAGCTCCGGGAATGTTTGAGCTACCTGTATTTGACTCACATCCCTCACAGGGCCTGGTCAAACCAGTCTGGCTCTACTGTTCATTTCTACCCTCCCTAGACTTTTCATTATTTTTATCTATATCCTGGGGAGATTTTAACCCTAAGAGTGTATTTTCAAATTTTATTATTTCATCAATTGCTACATTAATTTCAGGGTCTTCTAATTGAAATTCCCTCATCTCTTCTTTACCAATTCCAAAAAAAAAAAATTGGTTCCTCGTCTCCTAATAGGGCTAAATATTCTACTTCTAACTCATCAAGATTAATTGACCTATTTTCCATAAAAAATTGTGAGCTAGGGCGAGTCAAATAGTCTGCAGGGTTTCTATTGGTGCTAATGTGAATTGATATGTATACAAATCGTTATCTAATAGAACCGCAATTTTGAGTGAAGATCCTTTGATCTTTTAAGATATGTTAGTGCTGCACAGTCTACAAATATGTGAGTTCTCGTGGCCCATAAGTACCCTTTTTGGAAGTGCTTTAGACTTTGTACTAAGGCAAAAAGTTCCCTGTTGTGGTTATCAAACCTTGAGGCTGCACCACTAAGAACCTTTGAATAGGTTGCTACTATTCGAAATCTATCTGTCGTTTCGCATTGTTGCATTAAAATTGAAGCAATACTTTTTTCCGAGGCATCCGTGACAAGGTAAAATTCTTTGTCTTTATCAGGAAATTCTAAAAAAATACTATTTGGATTTAATAATTCTGTTTTTAATTTTTCAAAGGCTACGCTTTGTTCTGGGCCGAAAATAGAAGGAATGTTTTTTTTCTAGTTAGTCGAATTAAAGGTTCGGCTAATTTTGCGTATTTATGATAGAATCCCCTGTAATAACCTGTTAAGCCTAGAAATTACCTAATTCCTGTGACGTCACTTGGTGGTTTTAATTTCTTTATAGCTTCTAATTTTTGTGCTTGTGGTTTAACTCCTTTTGTGGAGACCTGAAACCCTAACAAGTCACATTCTTCCGAAAAAAATTGAGATTTATCAATATTAAGCCTTAGATTAAATTTTATAGCCTGTTTTAAAGTTAGTTCAATATGTTTCAAATGTTCTTCAAAGTTCCCTGACGTATATATTGTCAAGTCGTCTACATAACTTGATAAAAATGAAGAAAGTTCGGGTCCATAGACCTGATTTAAAAATTCAACAAACGCGCGGGTGAGAAAACTGACCCTTGTGGCACCCGCTTAAATACATAAGAAATCCCCTTAATTGAGAAACTAAAATATTTTTGGCTTTCTTCAGCTAAGTTACAGTGACTAAATCCATTTCTAATATCAATAGTTGAAATGAATTTGGTTTATTAGATAGATCAAGGATGACCTCTGAAATTCTTCGAATACCCCACTGTGAGTCTTTTATCGCCTTATTTATTGCTCTTAAATCTATGACGAACCGACTATTACTTTCATCACACAAGTTTTTTGGTGGAATTTTCCCATCCTTTCCTGGTTTTCCTATGCAAAATATTGGAGCTGTATATTCAGCACGTCTTATTTCAGTTATTCCTACTCTTACCATTTCGTTTATGTGTTTTTGTAAACATTCTGTCATTAAAAATGGTAAAGGGAATTGTTTGACACACTTAATAGGTATATCTGGGTCTATTTTTACCTTATATCCTGGGAGGTCATTTTGCCCTACATCATAAGGTCCAGTTGCGAAGGCTCGTTTCAATTTTAATAAGACTGTCTCTACTATTTTTTTTTCTTTCTGAACTTAACGGACCCGTTTTAATTCTCTTCAAAAATTCGCTGTCTTCCCATCCTATTTTATCCTCCTCTATAGAGAGGGATTCCTCTTTATTTTCTATTACTCCTGCTGCTAAGAGAGTCGCATCCGTTAAATATTCATTGTTTTATCACCTCATATGAACCAACGGTTTTACCTCGTGGTTAGTTTAGAGGTTCATCACTCGTATTAAAGTAAACTATTTTTTTGCATTGTTATAAGTTTCACATAGCGACGGAGATATGTGTAATTGTGTCTGAATATATTCGGGGTAAATATTATAGTGTCGCCGTGAGCTACAAAGGGTGCTGAGTGATTTGACATTTTGGCCTTAATGATTTTGAAACAATTGGCCTGAATACAGACCTGTTTCGCTATATATGTCAATCCCCTTCCCAAAATTTCTTCCGTAAAAAACGCAAGGGAGTTTATTTCCTCCGTATTTGTATTTCCTAAAAAAGATTTTATTATATTTTAAATTAACGTACAATCAAGTTTGTTTAAAATATCATATCCTATAATTACGTCAAATCTCAAGTCTGGGACGACTAAAAATTTCCAAAATCTTTCATTCCGTTTTGCCTCATCTGTAATGCAAAATGCTACATTTATCTCTCCTATTAGTGGTAAAGTATCTCCACTTAAGATTTCACGTTTCGGGAGGACGGTTTTGAGGCGTCTACGAACCTCTAATGGGAATTTTTGAAATATTTCCTCCTTTAATAAGCTTCTTTGGCATCCGCTATCTACAAAACATTTTGCAAAATTTTGGTCTGCTATTTTAGCGGTCCACATAAATGGGAAAGAACTTGGTTCAGTTTTATTTTCCTGCAACGCACTAAAACAAATATCTTCATTTTGGTTAGAAGGAGGGTTTGTGATTTTATTTTCAGGCTTGGGACGTACCTCCTCTAAGTCCTGCCTGATTGGTTTTTTTTTCAATAGGATTCGGTGCCATACATTTGTCTGCACTAAGCCCGAATTTCTTGGCATCTTATACATGCTAGACTTTGCTAACAATCTTTACGATAATGTCCGGGTTTCCATAATTCGTACACTTTTGGACTTTGCAATCCACTTTCATGTGTCCCAGTCTCCCACAATTAAAACATTTTCCCTTTTCATACTTATAATTACCCTTGTTTTTATATTCTACTCTGTGGTTAACTCCAGGTTCTTTAGCGGAATTCCTGTCTTTTGAGTCTACTACCGCTGCTCCCAGGGATATATCTGGGGAAGCCCTATATATTAAATCTATTGCTTCGAATCTTTTTGCAAGTGTTAATAATTCATATTGGTCGTCCGAGGCCTTAGATTGTTCTAATACTCTCCTTCCAATGGGAGGGAGCATACCACCCTTAAAAATACTCAGCGTAATGTCATTTGTTCTTATACCAGGAGAATTTTTTGCATAATCTATTGCCTTTCCCCTGATCCGGGAGTAAAATTGGTTGTACTAACTCAGATGGCCTTTGTTTTTCAGAGAGCAGCTCTTGTAGTTTTTGTGCAGCTGGTTTTTCATGTAAAAAAGGCTTCTTTTAGAAGTTTTTCTAAATGGTCTAAATCTTTTTATTTTGGAAATATCTAAACTTGTTGCGAATCTTTGTATCTCTCCTCTTGTATAACAGATATAGCTTGATTTATCATAGCAATATCATCTTTCCCTAAACTCCTTTGTATTTGTTTAAGTGTGATAATCCATGAATGGATTTCATTTGGATATGTTAGTAACGAGATGGGGGGCGCTTGCTCCACAAATAGGTATTGAAGCCTGTTTGTGACTGGAGCGTCTCCATATTGCTCTTGTAGAGCGTTTATTTTAGCTTGTGCGTCCTCTTCTACTCTTATTCTCTCCTATTGCGCTTGTCGTAGTGCAATTTCTAATTCTTTAATTTGGTTTTCATTGGAACTCATGATGGATCTATTCTTTTCAATTCTTAGCTTTGGAAACGTTTTGATCCCTTATAGTGCTTTAAGTCGCTAAAATGGGTCTACTTATGAATTGTATGAGAATTTTCTCAGTACCTTGGTTTAAATTTACCCTCAAGTTAGTATTATATTACATACTCTTGAGGATGATTAAACTATGACCATTTTTTTGTAAATTGTAGACGCTTCGGACACTAGAACGTGTAGCAAAGAGAAAGAAAAGGAGAAGAAAGACAGAATCTTAGGAAGATAAAAGATAAAAGTCTGTCTGAGCTTCCCCCTTAGGTTAAATTTTCCTTTAATGAACACTTTTTCAAACTTTTCTGTCTTGGGTAGGTTTGGAAAACTGAACACACACTTTCTTGTGAGGAACAGGACTAAATTGTACTAAATTTTATAAATTTAATTAATCCTCCCCCGCTTAAACGAAAGTTGCACCTGAACTTGAGTACCGCTGCGACCAGTTGTAAGGTTGCCCCTTACTTACATCGCTAATAAATTGGTAGCGTGATACAAACTGAGGCGTTGGGTAAGAAATCGGTACTCAGAATTCAGTGACAACTGATTTTATTTACAAAAGAAGATAAAAAGAAAAATATTCTAATTAGGTTATGTTGAATATTTCCAAACCTCTTCTAGGTCTAAGGTCTAGTGATCTACTTGGTCAATCCACCAATGTTTACCGAAAAGAAAAAGATTAAGTTAATCCTAAGCTAACGAATGTTTCTACTTAAAAGGGTCACACTTTAACAGCTAGTCAAGGCTTGAGTTCTGGGTTATTAAAATCCTTTAGTTCAACCTATTGTTGAGCTCAGCTAAGAGTAACCGTACTTGCCTTTAATTCAAATTTTCATTAACCAAACCAAGAGATTCTTTTATTATTTTTTGAAAAGGCCGTGTATTGTTTGGACCTTTTTTAAGCTTTAACTTTAGCAGGGAAAGCTCAATTGAAAATATCTGGACATAAAGGTTTGGAAATTCTTACGTTGATAATATTGTTCCCTTTTCCCCTAAACCTACCTGTATAAACATTAAGGTTACCTTTGTATAAACATGCAGTACGGGGTTAACGAAATGAAAGAATGATTAAAAAGGGAACGGTGTTCCTCTTCGTATAAGCGTCTGAAGATTGCACAAAGGGGGGTGGTGTTAATTAATGTTATTGTACGATAATTCCAATTTTTGGATATAAGGTCCTTATAAAGTCAAGCTAAGCCTCAAGGGACTCTAGGCTGACAAGGGGAAGCACAAATGGCTCTCCTAGCTTTCTCTTCTTGGTTAAGGTTTCCTTTCCTCTTTAAACCCTCAGTTATTCAAAGCTTAAATTTCTGGGAAGAAATTTAATTTGGCTTATTCTAACCTTAAAAAATGCTGTTTGTCCAAATGGCTCAAGCCTTGTCTAGGTGGAAATACTCAAAGCTTAAATTTCTCTTACATACGTATTAAAGTTATTTCAAGTGACAGAAAGCTTTTAGAGGTTTTCTTCCTATTTTAAACTTTTATCTTAATACTTTTATCCCCAAGGAGAATTTCAGACAGACAGTGGTAGCTTATCGTAATTATAAAGTAAAAAACTTACACTTTGTTCGATCCAAAAAAAGACTACCTTGTTTTCGTTCCTGAATCCCTATTTTAAGTTCTCTCTTATTTTGTTTTTCTTTCCTCTCATTGGTCAGAGACCAGTTTAATGTAATCCTCATAATAGTTCTTTGTTCAAAAAGATTAGTTTCCGCTTCTCTATTAAAAATCCGGTTTTTGTCATATGATACAAGTCGCGTAATGCTTCTTGTCATTGACCCCTTGAGTTTGAAACGGAGGTCCGGTATTTGTATTTTATGGCCCTTGATGAAATCAAAGGTATTCTTATTCAAATGTAATGTTGTTTCCTTACTCAAAGAAAATTAATACTTCGTTTCCTTTATAATTACTCAAAAGTCATACTTTGCTATTTTTACAATTTAGTCAGGTTATGATGGCTTTCCCCCATTCTTACACTTGTATGCCCTCATGGCATAACTTTCAACCCTATCCCCAGGGCGCTGGAGGGTTGTGTCAACCCTAGAGGCAGTATTATATGTTTTTTGGACTATTTTAAACGAAGTTGCTATTTCATAAGTTCAATCAGATACGTTTGGGAAAAAGATCGTTATCAGGGAGGGGGGGCTAATTCAATTTCAACGCTTAAAAAGGAACTGAAATTTCAATTTAGCTTCTTCTAAAGTTAAACAACCTATCTATCTATCTATCTATCCATTCCAGTAAAACCTTAAATACCCCATGACATAACATAGAACCCTCGTCCACAGGCTCTGACGGTTTGTATCAAAATCCACTCTAAAAAAAGGATACTAGAACTTTAAATTTCAAGTCAAATTAGCTACTTTATAATATCAATGATATTACATGCTATGATAGAGCAGCGCTACCTATGATATTGCTTATATGCCCTTATAATACTTGAATGCGTGTATTTTTTTTAATTGAAAATTCCACTAAACGTTTCAACTCAATGCCCATAGAGTCATTAGTTACAGTAACTGTAGACTTAGTATCAAAAGAATACACAGAGCGTCTTTTGGCTAGTTCAAAATCTGTCACAAGTTACCCTGAAAGGCTTCATATGTAAGCCGTTATCGTGATATTGCTTTGTCACCCTATTGACAATCTACATGATCATAGTTCGCTTTGATTTGCTTCAGCCTCCGCGTAAATATTCCTTGTAAGCTTTATCTTAATACCTTAAGCTTGTGTAGTAGCATTAGTTGTAGTAGCAGTAGGTTAGTAACACCTTTTTTTAAACAACCCCTTCAACACAAGATGAAACGTCCAGCTTAATACCATCAACCTATCCTGAAGCAATGCTGATACGTCCTCTTGAAAACATATGCGGGGATAGTGTGGTTTGATTTATTTCAAAAAGTTACAATATTGCCCAAAATTTTAAATACCACCAAAATTTTTAAATAATATTTATTATTATTAGTAGTATAGCACCAGTTGTTATTGTAGTAGCAGTAGGAGTAGAGTTAATAGTAATAGTCTTAGATTTAGCAGCAGTAGTAGTAGTAACAGTGCCCAAAATTTTAAATTTAATCACTTGATCATTTTGACTCTTAAAAAGAACACTAGAACCTCTGACTACCAATCCCATGAGTCTCCTCCAAAGTATATACGACAATTATTCATACAAGAAAGTTGTCTTCCTCAGAGAAATAATTTTGGGACTCTTCAACTACAATGAACAAAATTGTTATATCCGAATTTTGATTGGAGGTGATAAGAGAAATGATGAGCGTGGAGAGCAGGAGGAGAATCGTTGCTCTCAAATCATTATGACTCTTAGAAAGGGTTATGCAAAGGAGCTAGTTGCTCTAATGCTCAGGTCCAAATCAAAGTTAAAAGAAGATATGTGATTAATTAAATAAATGTGATGAATCTCCGACCCTTTTGAAATTTCAAAATATCTGTGATTTTCTGTTCAAATTAAAATCAATGATTTAGGTAGTTGTGAGAAGTTGCTAATTAGATTCTAAGAATTTTGGGTGGTCAAGTTAAGGAAGCGGTTATTACAAAACTCTACATCTACACAGCAATTCTGTCAGTTCTTAGTTAGGTGGTCAATTTCAAAACTTCTTATCTAGAACCCATTATTGCCAAACTTCTTCATAACTTATAATTTGTGCTATTGCATTTTTAATTTCAATTATAAAAATCAATTTCTTACTTAATTCGTCAGGTTACTACACAATTCCTCTAATGCTTTAATGAGTTTGTTTCTTATTATTGTAATACCTAGGTGAGATCCTAATTTGTGTTAAAATCCTAATCCTAAGCCTGTCAAATTTGGCAGCACAATGATTCTTTAGAACTGAGAACAAAATTTTAGAATTTCTAAGAAGAGCATGTTCTTGTATTGATATTAATAGAAACAATGTACACAAAACAGAAACTCTCATTGTCAAAAACCCTTTACCAGAGACTTGCAGTCACTCAATGTCAACAACAAGGAAAATAATTTTTTCTTCTTATTGATTATTTTCTTTTCTGGTAATTTATAAGCTTATGAACTGGGCTAATTTTTCGGTTTCATTGCACTCATTTTGTATTTCGATTTGTTTCTGCGTCTTCTCCCTATTGTTAATCCTGTAATTAACGCACTTACGTTAGCTTTGATCAATGCAACAAACTAAATAAATTTTAAGGATAGTACTAAATATGACGAAATCAATAACTTTTATGATATCATTATATTAATATAAATATTAGGCTTGTCTAAACTAGCAATTTAAAGACCGAGTGTGGCAGAGGTTTAAAACCTATACCATCATTATTATCGGTACCTGGGGTGCAGCTTGGATTTTGAGTTTGAAGGGAGGGGGGTAAAGAATTTTCCAACAAATTATGACGCATAATATACATTAAACTAAAAACATACCCTTAGCTGGTAACACAGTTTATAGAATTAGCAGTATGATCATTCCCTATCTCACCCATTATAAAAACCCGGACCGAGGTGCGAGAGCTCCAGAGAACGTTTTTGCAGATATAAACATAAGCGGGATCAGATCTTTTGACGGGTAGACAAGTCAGATTTCTCTTGGACGCGAAACTTGGCTTCAACGTTGGAAAACTAATTTTGAAGAATTTAATTTTAAATTAATTTATTCCAATACATAAATGAAAATCGGTAATTAGTAGTGCAATGTTGTTATTAGATGTTTTTATGAATTAAAAATAGGTTTCGAAGTCTCAACGTGGTTTCAAAGGCATTTTGAGAAAGTTTCTGCCAAAATACGTGTTCCAGGGTAATTGGACCGCTGATGGCAGATCAAATGAGAGGAGCTGTTTGTACGCGCCGATATATATATATATATATATATATATATATATATATATATATATATATATATATATATATATATATATATATATATATATATATATATATATATATATATATATATATATATATATATATATATATATATATATATATATATATAATATATATATATATATATATATATATATATATATATATATATATATATTATATATATATATATATATATATATATATATATATATATATATATATATATATATTATATATATATATATATATATATATATATATATATATATATATATATATATATATATATATATATATATTTATATATATATATATATACATATATATATATATATATATAATATATATATATATATATATATATATATATATATATATATATATATATATATATATATATATATATATATATATATATATATATATATATATATATATATATATATATATATATATATATATATATATATATATATATATATATATATATATATATATATATATATATATATTCTACGAAAACTTTACGAAAAAGAAAGTTTTTTTTAAAGAAAAGTAAAGGCCATATTAAACTTAAGATCAGTAGAAATAAAATTTTCTGAAAGTTCCCTAAGAATTTTACGAAAAACACTCTTAACAGACGTTTGGTATTTTCTTGGATAGGGCTATTATGGCAACTTTTACCACAGCAACCAATAATTAGAACCCAAGTCCTAAAATTGGTCTCAATCAGGAACCCTTATCGCTATCTAATTCACAAAGTGCAAAAATTTTCAAACAGAGGTGTTTATTGTTTAAAGTTCAGGAAAGGTCTGCCCATTTCATAAGAAAACATTGATTGAAAACGAAAGTAGTCTTATCTAGAAAATAAATATCGTAGAAAATAAAAACATCACGACGTGAAAAAAAATGATAAACCATCCAATGGCGGATCCAGGGGGGGGACGAGGGGTGCCCCCCTATAGTAGTCTAAAGTAGCGTAATTTACCTAATTGACGCAAGTTAGCATTAATTAAACTTGCTCCTAACGTAAGTTTGTCGGATCAACCTATTTTGCGTCCCCTAAAAAAATCCTGGATCCGCCCCTGAAACCATCACGCCTACTCCACCAGTTGTTAGAAGAAGAAAAAATTCCTTATTTTCACAAATTTCATCAACCCCCGGCCCCTTTTTTATAAAATCCTACATAGGCCGATCAGTTGAGTCCACTGTATGTAAATAATAGATTAGGTCATAATTTGTATATAAATTAAGTCATACCTGTGAAATGGGACACTTGCAAACCACTTGGCTGGCTCACCAAGTTTTTTTCTGCTTTCGCAATTACGAATAATGCACTTGGTAACCATTTCTCATTGATTGACGAAAACACACTAACTCGCTAATGCAGAAATAAGTGAGAGGAGCTTTTTGTTCGCACCGAGAATGAAGACCAGAAATGATCTGCGATAAACTTACTGGATAATTCTATAAACTGTGGCTGGTACTATTTATATTGTGGAATCTGTATTTAAGACAACAAGAGACTGTAACAAATCTTCAAAACGTTGGTTGAGAGTTTAGAGAGATAATTATATTTCAAGTTTTCTAGCTTGAAGTTTATCCATTAAAAACATATTTGAATTTCTGCCATATTTTCCCAAGGAGTTGAAAATTCAATATTCTATCTTGACACACAAATTTACAAGGAAATTAAAAAAAAAAAAAAACATACCCTGTCCATATTAATATTTGGCTCCAATTTTAGGGGGTGGCGATCTGGTTCAGGCTTTGCAGATCCGCCTGTAGAAGAAGTCTTCTCTTGAAAGACTTCTTCTTTAGGTAACAAAAATGGATCAGAACTTCCAAACAGACTTTCTGCATCATTTCGTAGTGCGTCTTTAAGTTCTATAGAAAATTTAAAGCTAATTTATTCGAAAACACAGAACAATAATTTAGTGATAGGTAAAAACGTTCAAAAAGAATTTTTATCCTTTCTAAGAGAAAACTTTCAAAAAAAGATTAAAAAACCTTAGGACTTGATAGTACAATATTTTGAAAAGATAAAGAAAAAAAGTCTTGCAGAATTGGTGGGCTATCTGGGTCAAAATTCAAGAGTTTATGGTAGATTATTGTAAGTAAAGCAAAAACTAAACCTTGAAAGTGGTAAACAGAACAAATAAAAGTTTTGGGATGAAAACACAACAATATTTCAAATGCTTAACCTTTATAGAATCAAAAAGATTTAAAGTTTACAAATTTTTAAATTTTTGGAGCAGCCTTAGGAAGCTATTTGGGTGGCTCCCCTTTAACTTAGCAATTTTAACATCAATGCAAGAAAAATATTTTTTTGCATTTAGAGTCCCTGTCCCCACTTTAGCAAATTAACTAAAAAACAAGTTTTTTAAACTGAAAGTAAGGAGCGACATTAAAACTTAAAACGAACAGAAATTATTCCGTATATGAAAGGGCTGTTCCCTCAACGGCTCGCTTTTTACGCTAAAGTTTTTTATTGTTTGAAAAAATAAAGTTGTGAGACAAATTCAAACTTTAGCGTAAAGAGAGAGGCGTTGAGGAGGGGACAGCTCCTTTTATATATGGAATAATTTCTGTTCGTTTAAGTTTTAATGTCGCTCCTTACTTTCAGTTTAAAAAACTTGTTTTTTTTATTTAATTTCTGATCGTTTTTTAGTTAATGCAGCTTTTATTTTGGCTCACCGTCATTGAATAAGTAAACACAATTGCATAAAAATTTTACTTTTCTTTTGCTAAATGGCTGTCTCTAAATTTGGTTCTGACGTAATTACAAATTAACTAACGTAACGAACTTCTATATTCGTATATTTTTCTTTTGGCAAAAAATACAAAAATGCAGATTTTTGTAGATATGAGCTGGAAAACCTATATAATAGGGTTTTTCTGATACGGTGAATCTGACGATGTGATTTTCATTAAAATTCTTTCACTTGTAGGGGATGTTTCTGCCCTCTTTAAAAAATCAGGTAAATTTTCTCAGGCTCGTAGCCTTTGATGAGTAACACTAAACGTAATAAAATTTATATATTTAGAATCAGCATTATAAGCCCATTCTTTTGATACATTTATTGTCATCAAAATTCCGTTTTTAAAGTTTTGATTACTATTGAGCCGTATCGCTTGTTTTTTTTTTTTTTATTACGTATATGTTATTACGTGACATATGAGGGGGTTCTCCTATTAGTCAATATCACGCTCTTTACGTTAAAAGTTAAAAAAATTAATTCACAAACCCCCTGAATCACAAATGCCGTTTAATTAGAATAGATAGCTCTTTTGAAAGCACTAAAAAAACTGTAGCGTAAAAGCGAGGTATTGACTTGGGCGAGAACCCCCTCATATACGTAATAATTTCTCTTCGTTTTAAGTCGTAATGTTGCTTCTTACTTTCAGTTGAAAACTTGTTTTTTTTTCAAATTAATTTCTGATCATTTTTTAAATAATGCTTGGAAAATCCGGCGCCCCCTTCATAGAAATATCCTTTACCCCAAAGAAACATCCTCCACGGAAAGATTCTCCCGAGTAGCCCCCTCCTCCAGCCAGCCCCTCCCCCTCACCAGAAAAAAATTCTTCCTGAAAATGTCTGTATACTTCCCAATAACCAATAAATAATGCTGGCAAGTCTGGCGCCCCTTCATAGCAATTTCCCTTCCCCCGTGAAAACTTCCTTCATGGACAGATCCTCCAAGATAACTACCGACCTACCCAGCCCCCACTATCTGAAAAAACCCCTCCTGAAAACTTCTGTATACTTCCCAATAACCAATACTATATGTTAACGTTGGGTAAAGTTCATAACTTTCAGTCCTCCCCCGGGGACTTCGGGGATTAAGTCATCCTAAAAGACATAGTTATAATGTTTTCGACCATGTTGAACAAAATTGCTATCTCCAAATTTTGATCGGTTGACTTTGGGAGAAAAATGAGCGTGGGAGGGGGCCTAGTTGCCCTTCATTTTTTTTGGTCACTTAAAAAGAACACTAGAACTTTTAATTTACGTTCCAATGAGCCCTCCCACGATATTCTAGGACCACTGGGTCGATACGATCACCCCTGGGAAAACAACAACAAAAAAGGAAAAAGAAAAAAAAAGAGAGAAACAGACAAACAAACAAATAAAACACGCATCCGTGATCTTTCTTCTGGCAAAAAATGCAAAATTCCATATTTTTGTAGAAAGGAGCTTGAAACCTCCGCAGTAGGGTTCTCTGATACGCTGAATATGATGGTGTGATTTTCATTAAGGTTCTGAAACTTTTAGCGGGTCTTTTCCCCTTTTTTGAAAATCAGCCAACTTTTCTCAGGCACCTAACTTTTGATAGGTATTGATATTTGAAATCAGCATTAAAATCTGATTCTTATGATGTATCTATTGGTATCAAAATTCTGTTTTCTGCAGTTTCGGTTACCATTGAGCCGGGTCGCTCCTTACTTACAGTTCGTTACCACGAACTGTTTGATTAAAAAGGTGATTTCAAATCTAGGAGAATTCTAAAGCAAAGTTTAAATTATTAGGCAAATCACCTTGAGCAGGAGGGCAAATCCGGCACTATTTTAAATTTCAATTAAGAGAAGTATTGTTATAAAAAAAGATACAAAATGTCATTAAAATATAATAAACAAACTAATATTACATAAGACAGAACTGAACCCCCACCTTACAAAGATAATTTTTTGCCATTAAATGTGAAATATGCTTATTAAGGGTATAATTAGCATCTACTGTACCTTGAGTCTTGAAATTAAAGAGTTGGAGAGCTTAGGGTAGGGGCGACTTTTGATAACCTAAATTTTGACGAAGGAGAGATAGGCAATTTTTACCAAATGATGCATATAAGACACCCCGAGCAGAGGTCCTAGACATACTCTATTAAATTTATGCTTTCTTTAAAATCTTTCCTGCAATTTCAACCTCTTCTTAAAATATACATTCCAATATTTTACAATGCAACAAAAAAAAGCACACTAATAATTTTATGTATTTTCTTTTATTTTCAAAATTGTACTAAAGCATTTAAAAAACCCACTAGTTTTTAAGCAAGAAAAACCAAAACTAACAATTTAAATGTTTTTCACTGATGCAAACTATATACAATTTTCTAATGAGGAGAGAAATAGAGATAATTTTACACATTGAGAGAAACAAGAAAAAAACATGCTATTTTTTACTGCTAGTTATATAAGATCTGGTTAATGCCAAGATTCACTGGTGAATGTTCAAAATTCATTTTTATCTGCTTGGATATAATTAGCTTTGCAAGTCAATTTTGCAAGTCCTAAGCAAGTTATGATGGTAAATGTTAAAGTTAGGTTAGATTATGTTAGTTTAGGTTAGGCTAAATTAGGTTATATTTAGTTCTAAATATAAGAAATAGGTTAAAAAAATCTAACCTAAGTTAATTTAACCTGTCATCATCAAACCTTGCAATAAATTAAAAAGGTTGACTGGAAACACTGACTAAATCCACGGAGAAAAAAAAAAGGTATTTTGGACATTCACCAGTTCACCAGTAATTGAATGAACATTCAAATTAGTGAATGTGAAACATTCCCTTATTTGCAGACATTCATGGTAACATATATATATATATATATATATATATATATATATATATATATATATATATATATATATATATATATATATATATATATATATATATATATATATAGATATATATATATATATATATATATATATATATATATATATATATATATATATATATATATATAGTATATATATGTATATATATATATATATATATATATATATATATATATATATATATATATATATGTATATATATACTTTTCTTATAAGAAATATATTCAGGTACAAATATTCTGAAAAAAAAATCTTTAGTTTACCAGTTTAGTGATATATGATAAAAATAAAATATATCATAATGACAAAAGAATTATTTTTGGGATTCCTCTAGCCTAAAAGGACTTCATAAAGTACCGCTTTATCAGCAACACCAACCTCATGTCCTGTACAATGTAGATTCCATTCTCCCTGCAAGTTGTGCAATGTACACTAAGATGGTGCAATCTTCAGGGCAAGGGTTATAAGTAATGCCCTGGGGGTATATTTGGTTCTTATGGAAGGAAAGCTCGTATAAACTTGAGAGAGAGCTCATTTGATTGGAAGTTGAAAGTGCTAGTTCACCTTTTAAGCATCAAAAGATATCGAAGGGTAACCAGCTCCCCCAAAACTCTTTTTTACCAATACATGCGATTAAAATTTTGAGATAGCTATTTTGTTAAAAATAGTTCAAAGATCATATAACAAAAATTCCGGTGTCAACAAAACCCTCAAGGGCCCAGAGGTAGGCGTTTTAAGTTATACCCTGGGGGCATATATGGGGCAAATGGAGGAGATGCTCGTATTAACTTCAAAGGGAACTCATTGGATTGGAAATTGAAACTCCTAGTTTACTTTTTAAGAGTCAAAAGAGATTGGAGAGTAACTAGCCCCCTCCCCACGCCCCTTTTCTCCAAATGCATCCAATAACATTTTGAGATAGCCATTAAGTTAAAAATTGCTCAAAAGTCCGATAACAAAACTCAGGTGTCGTCACGGCCCCCCAGGGCCCGGGGGGCAGGCGTCGTAAATTATGCCCTGGACCATATATGGTTCTTATAAAAGGGATGCTCGTATAAACTTCAGAGAGGGCACAATTGATTCGAAACTGAAAGTTCAAGCTCACTTTTTAATAGTCAAAAGAGATTCAAGGTTAGCTAGCCCCCCCCCCCCCCACGCCTTCTTTTTCCAAACCAATCTGGTGAAAAATTTTGAGATATTTTGTTAAAATAGTTCAAAGGTCAGATAAGAAAAACTCCGGTGTCAATACAACCCCCCAGGTCACAGGGGAAGGCGTTCTAAGTTATTTCTAAGGGCATGTATGGTTCTTATGAAAAAAAAAAATGCTCGTATAAACTTCATAGAGGGCTCATTTGATTAGAAAATAAAAGTTATAGTTCACTTTTCAAGAGTCAAGAGAGTTAAGGGCAACTACCCACGCCCTTTTTTCCCCCGAACCCATCCGCTACAAATTTTCGAGATAGCCAGTTTTTTGGAAATTGTTCAAAAATTAGATAACAAAAACTCCCCCCAGGGCCCGGAGGAGATGCATGGTAAGTGTTGTTCTGGGGGCGTATGTGGTTCTTATGAAGCAACATTTTCTATTCTTCTATTTTTTACATTTAGATCTTCTTTTTTTATTTTAAAGAATTTTTTCAAATAATTCTTCACCATCGACTCTAGTCAAAATATCATCAGATGATTGATAAATTTCCTTTAATCTATTAATATCCACACTTAAATACTGATTTGTAAGAGTTTGTTTGTTAGCAACTTCACCTCTGAAATCGTTTAAAAATAATTTTCACATTTTGTAAGTTCATAACATGATTCTCTGATTTTTGATCACCTTGATTAGTTAATCGTTTCAATTGTCAATAAAGATTACCATCATCATCCAGTAATCTGCTTTCGTTACTTGTATGCTTTTGATATTTACTTCCTAAGCTTCCAAACTTATTCATTTAGTATACAAAAATTTTATAAAGCGAATATCCAAGTTCTTTCTGTAGTCTTGAGATTCATTATTTGTTTTCAAATAAATTAGTAAAAATCCATGATTCTTTGTTGCTTGATTGAAGTAGTTGAAAAATTTTTCTTTTTTCAAGTCAGATGCATGGTTTCGTCTGATTTGATCAATTTCTTTTGGATCACAACCCTTGAAAAATGCAAAATAGTTACAATTTAATTGTATAATTTTAGGTGTATCAATATAGCTCTGAGAAATATAGATTATTGATTTTTTTTTTGTTTTCTACCTCTCAAGAAGAAATCTTCAATTTCTTGTGATCTTTTCTGTCATTAATTCAAAAAACTTTTTCCACAAAATAATGTTTTCAAAGAAAAGTAAAGAAACAATCTACCAAACATGAAACTACCACAAATCAGTAGTTGCACTTTACTGAAAAAAATTTGCATCAAAATTTATCACAAAAATTTGCACTTTACTGAAAAAATATAAACATTTTTACTTTTATAACTTTAATAAATCAAATAATACTAACATTTTGATTACTAAATATCAGTATATGTATATTAAACTGACAATGCACATTCATTTGTATTTTTTTCAGTAAAGTGCAAATTATGTTTTGGCCTTGGGAAGGCATAGGGGTTTTGAACCCACTTATGTTAATTTCTGCTCGTTTTGAGTTTGACTGGGTTATTTATTGTAATTTCTTTTCATTTTGGGTTTCATTTTCTTATCGATGCTGATTTTTGGTAGTTTCACGCTTGGTAGATTATTTGATTTTATTTTTGCTCCTTTTTTGTTCAATGGAGTTTTTTACTTTTCTTTGAAAAAACTTATGTTGTGGAAAAAGTTTTTTAATTAATATCTTTTTATATTGACATAGACTTTTCAGAGAAAAAGAAAATAATACTTTAAATATTTCCGTTTTTCTAAGAATTTATAGTTTGGCCTGATATTTGTATGCTGGAGAAAAATTTTCAGCAATTTTTAACAACATACATCCTCTTAAAAATCTGGACACAAATAGTAGTGTTTAATTTAGTTTCATACTTCTTCTATTTTACCTGAAATGGAAAACTTGATACCATTCTTAAAAAAATCTGTTTACTTTCTTTGATATCTTGGATACACTTACGCTATTTTGATTTGGTTAAATTTTAAGAGCAGAATCAGCCCTGAAAGTTTGAATACAATACCCTTAGTCGTTTGTGGGATACTGCTGAGATGCCTTATTGGGAATTAGCATTAACACAGCGCATTTTGATTTAATCTTAAGGCAAGATTTAGTTTGGGGTCCTTTTTGAAATTTCTATAACAACTTTCTATATAAACTTTATATGCCCCCTGGCCATAACTTACAACCCTTGCACTGAGGGGTCTGAGGGGTTTATTATCCAAAAAAAAAAACTTTATTTCAAGAACTTTCAACTTCGTTGAACAAAATATCTCAACATTTTGATGGGATGTGTTTGGGAAGATGATGGGCGTGAGAAGGGCGTTAGTCTCTCTCCAATCACTTTCAACTATTAAAAAGGCACTAGCCCATTTTAATTTCCAATTGAATGAGCCCTTTTGAAGTTTCTACGCTTTCAATAAAAACCTTATACGCCCCCAGGCCATAACTTACAACCCCTTGCCCTGAGGGCTGTCAGGGGGGTTGGAGGGGTTGTCATCCTTAAACAAATAGTTTCCAAAACTTTCAACTCCGTTGAATAAAATGGCTATCTAAAATATTGATTGGTGTGTTCGGAGAAAAGACGGGCATGAGAGGGCGGTTAGTTGCCTTCAAATCCCTTTCGACTATTAAAAAGGGGAGTGGCCCATTAAATTTCCAGTCAAATGTGCCCTTTTTCACGTTTCTACGACAAAGATTTCAATAAAAATCTTATATATCCCCCGGCGTAACTTAAAACCCTTGCCCTGAGGGTTGTGGGGGAGTTTCCACCTCAAAAAAAATATTTTCTATCTGGAAATCAACTACACTGAACAAAACGGCTATCTCAAAATTTTGATTGGATGTGTTCTGGGGAATGATGGGTGGGGGGCTAGTTGCCCTCCAATCACTTTCGACTATTAAAAAGGGCTCGAGAACTCTCAATTTCCAATCGAATGAGCCCCTTTTGAAGTTTCTACGACGACAAATTCCATATGAAGTACACAGTTCTAAAGAAAAAATAGTAAATAGTACATTGTGCCAACATCGTTCTTATATGCCCTCGTGGTATAACTTAAAACCCTTGCCCCAAGGGTTGTGGTGAGTGTCCTCCTCAAAAACATATTTTCTATATGGAAATCAGCTACGCTGAACAAGATGGCTATCTAAAAATTTTGATTGGATTTGTTTGGAAGATTGATGGGCGTGGGGGGGGGGGGGGCTAGTTGCCCTCTAATCACTTTCAACTATTAAAAACGGTACTAGCCCTTCGAATTTCCAATCGAAAGAGCCTGTTTTGAAGTTTCAGCAACAACGCCTTCTATAAAGACCTTATATGCCCCCGGGACATAACTTAAAACCCTTGCCCTGAGGGTTGTGGGGAGTGTCCCCCTCAAAAACATATTTTTATCTGGAAATCAACTACGCTGAACAAAATAGCTATCTAAAATTTGATGGGAGGTGTTTTTTGGGGGAACGATGGGCGTGGGGGCAGGCTAGTTGCCCTCCAATCACTTTTTATTATTGAAAAGGGCACTAGCCACTCCATTATCCATTCGAATGAGCCATTTTCGAAGTTTCTACGACAACTGCTTCGATGCGAAGTACCCGGGGATGGAAAAACACCCTTTTTTTATATATTGATTGGATGTGTTTGGAGAAAATATGGGCGTGAGAGGGGGGTTAGTTGCCTTCAAATCGGTTTCAACTATTAAACAGGGCACTAGCCCTTTGAATTTCCAATCGAATGAACCTGTTTTGAAGTTTCTACGACAACGCCTTCTATATAAAAACCATATATGCGCTTAGGGCATAACTTAAAACCCTTGCCCTAACGCTTGTGGGGGAGAGTCTTCCTTAAAAACATATTTTCTATCTAAAAATCAACTACGCTGAACAAAAATGGCTATCTAAAATATTGATTGGATGTGTTTTGTGAAAAGATGGGTGTGAGAGGGGGGTTAGTTGCCTTCAAATCACTTTCAATTATTAAAAAGGGCACTAGCCCTTTGAATTTTCAATCGAATGAGCCCTTTTCAAGTTTCTACGACAAAGATTTCAATATAAACCTTATATAACCCCAAGGCATAACTTATAACCCTCGCCCTGAAGACTGTGGGGGGATTGTCCTGCTCAAAACTATAATTTCCTAAACTTTGAACTGCATGGAACATAATTGCTATTTCAAAATCTTTATCGGATGTGCTTGGAGGGCTAGTTGCCCTCCAATCACTTTTGACTATTAAAAAGGACACTAGCCCTTTGAATTTCCAATCGAATGAGCGTTTTTTCGAAGTTTATACGACAACGCCTTCTTTAAAAACCTTACATCCCCCAGGGCATAACTTAAAACCCTTGCCCTGAGGGTTCTGGGGGAGTGTCCTCCTCAAAAACATATTTTCTATCTAAAAATCAACTACGCTGAACAAAATGGCTATATCAAAATTTTAGATTTGATGTGTTTGGGGAAATGATGGACGTTGGGGGGGGGGGCTAGTTGCCCTCCAATCACTTTCGACTATTAAAAAGAGCACCAGTTCTTTGAATTTCCGATCGAATGAGCTTTTTTGAAGTTTCTACGACAACGCCTTCTTTAAAAACCTTATATGCCCCCAGAGCATAACTTAAAACCCTTGCCCTGAGGGCTGCGGGGGAGTGTCCTCCTCAAAAACGTATTTTCTATTTGGAAATCAACTAGAAAGCACAAAATGGCTATCTCAAACTTTTGATTGGATGTGTTTGGGGAAATGATGGGCGTGAGAGGGGCTAGTTGCCCTCGAATCACCTTCGACTATTAAAAAGGGCACTAGCTCTTTGAATTTCAATCGAAATGAGCATTTTTGAAGTTTCAACGACAACGCCTTCTAGTTCTGATATGTTTTTATATGCCCTCAGGGTATAACTTAAAACCTTTGCCTCGAGGGTTGTAGTGAGTGTGTCCTCCTCAAAAAAATATTTTCTATCTGGAAATCAGCTACGCTGAACAAAATGGCTATCTCAAAATTTTGATTGGATTTGTTTGGGGAAACGATGGGAGGGGAGGGGGGTAGTTGCCCTCCAATCACTTTAGACCATTAAAAAGGGCACTAGCCCTTTGAATTTCCAATCGAATAAGCCGTATTTGAAGTTTTCTACAACAAAGCCTTATATAGGAACCTTATATGCCCCCAGGGCATAACTTTAAACCCTTGCCCTGAGGGTTGTTGGGGAGTGTCCTTCTCAAAAACGTATTTTTTATCTGGAAATCAACTACGGTGAACAAAATAGCTATCTCAAAATTTTGATTGGATGTGTTTTGGGTAATGATTGGCGGTGGGGGGGGGGGGCTTGTTGCCCTCCAATCACTTTTGACTTTTAAAAAGGGTAATAGCTCTTCGAATTTCCAATCGAATGAGCCTATTTTAAGTTTCTACGACTTATATGCCCTCAAGGTATAATTTAAAACCCTTGCCCTGAGAGTTGTGGGGGAGTGTCCTCCTCAAACACACATTTTCTATCTGGAAATCAAACTATGCTGAGCAAAATGGTTATCTCAAAATTTTGATTGGATGTGTTTAGGGGAATGATGGGCGTAGGGGGGGGGGGTGGGGGGGTGCTAGTTGCCCTCCAATCACTTTCGACTATTAAAAAGGGCCCTAGAACTCCCGATTTTCAATCAAATGAGCCCCTTTGGAGGTCTCCACGACGACCCCTTCCATATGAAGTGCCCTGCTCTAAAATAAAAAAAAATATATGGTACATTGTGCCAACATTCTTCTAATATGCCCTGAGGCTATAGCTTAAAACCCTTGCCCCGACGGTTGTGGGGGAGTGTCCTCCTCAAAAAGATATTTTCTATATGGAAATCAACTACGACAAACAAAATGGTTATCTCACTTTTGATTGGATGTGTTTGGGGGAATTGGATGTTGGGGGGGGGGACTAGTTGCCATCCAATCACTTTCGACTATTGAAGAGGGCACTAGCCCTTTGAATTTCCAAGAATGAGCCTTTTCTGAAGTTTCTAAGACAACGCCTTATAAAAAAACCTTATATGCTCCCAGGGCATAACTTAAACCCTTGCCCTGAGGGTTGTGGGGGAGTGTCCTCCTCAAAAACACATTTTTTATCTGGAAATCAACTACGCTGAAAAAAGGGCTATCTCGAAATTTTTATTGGATGTGTTTGGGGAATGATTAGCGTAGGGGGGAGGGGGGGTGTATTTTTCCTCCAATCACTTTCGACTAATAAAAAGGGCACTAGCCACCACAATTTCCAATTGAATGAACCCTTTTCAAAGTTTCTGCGACAACTCCTTCGATACGAAGTGCCTGTCGGAGAAAAAAAAAACATTGTGGACACATCGTTCTTTAATTAGGCAGCGCTATTAGCGCTGCCTATGACGCAGCGCGCTAGTGCAGCTTTTTTCTAAGAACAATCTATGTTTGTTTGCCTTTAAAGTATTCTGAGTTTCTGATAAGTCTTCCATGTTTCCGGATAATACATCCTTATAATTCTGTAATGTTATTTTATCCTTTATGCCCTGGGGGCATATAAGGCTTTATAGAATGTACTTTCGTAAAAACTTCAAAAAGGGTCATTCGATTGGAAATTGAAAGGGATAGTGCATTTTTTGATAGTCGAAAGAGATTGGAAGGCAACTAACCCCCTCTTGAGCCCTCCGTTCCCCCGAACACATTCATTAAAATTTTGAGATAGCCATTTCGTTCAATGTAGTTAAAAAACCCGGAATTTATGTCTTTGAGGATGAAAAATCCCCACAGTCCCTGGACAAAGGTTATAAGTTATGACCTGGGGCATGTAAGGCTCTTATAGAGCGCGTTGTCGGAGAAACTTCAAAAAGGGCTCCTTCAATTGGGAATTGAGAGGGCTAGTGCCCTTATTAATAGTCAAAAGTGATCAGATGATGAATGCTCCCCCCCCAAAGCCCATCATTTCCCCAAACACTTCCGATCTACATTTTGATATGGCCATTTTGTTGTACATGGTTGAAGGGTCTGGATAATATGTCTTTGTTTATGACAACCTCCCCTCATACCCCTCAAGGCTAAGGTTGCAAGTTCTGCTCAGGGGACATATAAGGTTTCTATAGAAAGTGTTGTCATAAAAACTTCAATAAGGGCTCATTCGATTCGAAATTTAAAGGGCTATTGTCGTTTTAACAGTTGAAAGTAATCAAAAGGAAAATGACTCCCCCCAACGCCCATCATTTTCCCCAACATTTCCGATCTACATTTTGATATGGACATTTTGTTCAACATAGTTGAAAGGTCTGGAAAGTATGTCTTTGAGGAGATCCGTACTCCTGGACAAAGGTCATAAGGTATGCCCTTTGGGCATACAAGGTTTTTATAGAAAGTTTTGTTGTCGTAGTATCTTCAAAAAGGGCTCATTCGACTGAAAATTCAAATGACTACTGCCTGTTTTATTAGTTGAAAGTGATCAGAGGGAAATAACTTTACAAAATCAAAAATTAATTGAGACTTTATGGAATAAATGTCAGCATATGTATATTAGGCTGAAAATGCACATTTTTTTCAGTAAATTTATTTGAATTTTCCAGTAAAGTACAAATTATATTCTGGCTTTTAGAAAGCATAGGGGTTTAGAACCCTACTCAAATTATTTCTGCCCATTTTGAGTTTGAGTCTGACAAATTTGGATTTTCGTTTTCGTAAACGACTTTTAATCACTTCTTCAATATCTGTCATTTATTAGAAGCTAATTTTATTAGACAAAATTCCAAATCTTAAGAAACAGTCAAGCTTGGGTAATGTTATTGCTTTTTATTTACTATTCTTGAGACTTTCTTGAGAACGTGGACATCTGTTAGTGTTTGTTAATATGTTTCATAATTTAAATTTGTTTAATAATTTGAATCTATAATAAATGTAGATTTATTTTATGCAATGTAAAAAGGTTAATGCAACCAAGTCTTTAACTCGGAAAGTTTCAAAAGGAAAACAAACTTTTAGAACTCAAACTTTTCAGGGGTTGAGGATTTACATAGAATGTTAAAAGAACATGGTTTTACTGTATCAAAAACTAAAATCAAAGAAGCGTTGCTAAATCAAAAAAGTTATTCTTTACATCATCCAGCTTATCATTCATTTAAAAAGAAGATGCGTTTACGTGCATAGTGTCGATGACCAGTGGCAAGCAGATTTGTTTATATGCAGCATTATAAAAGTGAAAATAATAATTTAATTATATTTTTTACAGTCCATTGATTGTCATAGTAAATATGCTTTGTGTATTTCTTTAAAGGATAAAATGGGTAGGAAAATTATTAATGCTTCAACGGATTGATCTAAAAATAGAAAACCTAAGAAATTACAAACAGATAAAGATAAATGGTTTCTAATAAATGGTTTTGATTATTATTAGTGGTAACAAAAGAGAAATCGAACAGTGACTTTGACTTTGATCCTAACGGATTCTGCTTTGAAATGTCTAGATTTTATTTAGAGAAATATCAATATTTAAGAGAGGCAATAGATGAATCAGGAAACACTTAATCAAAGATGTGGAGGAAAAGTGAAAGATTGGAAATCTAGTGAATTTGAAAGAAGTCTCAGTTCATAAAAATCTACAGAAGAAGGTTAAAAAAGCTATTAAAGATACCTTTCATGTTATACAACCTCAGCAAGGAACTGGGAATTACATGAACAACTATCTGAGAATTTCAATTCTATGAATAAAATTACTTTTCTAATAATGGTTTTGATTATTATTAGTGGTAACAAAAGTGAAATAGAAAAGTCTTATACATGTAATTCGATCAGGTTAGATCAAAAATCTAATTATGACATAGCTTTCACTCAATGCATATCATGGTATTCATGGTGTAACATTAGTGATCAATTTAAAAAATATACGTTTGAACACAGGGAAAATAAAAAGGATGAATGGGTAAACTTTGTTATATCCAACAGGTAGTATGATGAAGAGGGTTTAAATTATTTTTAACTCGGTATTTCAATTCATCTCTAGATCGATGTTTAATCAGTAAATCATCCAATCTAGCAACAATTAAATTTGTTATTATTTTGAAAGAGAATTATAAATTTTGGTTTAATAGTGATTTATATTAATTTTTTGATTTGAAAATGGAGTTGAAATAAGTAGTAAATATAAATGAAGGTTCTATAGTTTCTAATATTACAAGAAATGTTGATAGAATACATGTTCACTTGTTCATTAGTGGATAGTTTAATTGTGAATGGGAATACAACCTTTGATGTGATTTGTAGTTTTTCTCCAAAAACATAGCCTGGAAAAGCTACTCTGGGAAATTCTTATAGAAAGGCAATATCTTCCAATCAATCGAAACAAAATATATCAATACGCTAAAAATTCCTATGAATGATAAATTAGGTAGGTTAATTCATCTGAATGGAGAGAATAGTGAACATGTTTTGGATTTGAAAAAAGTTAAATGAAAGTATTTAATAAAATTTATTTATAATAAATGTTGATCATACAAAAAACAATAATTGTATACAAGAATGTATGGTAGCGGGATTGCTATTTTTTTTTAAATATTGTCAATTTTCAATTATTCAAGACGCCCATAAACAATATAAAAGATGAAGCTCGTTCCATTTATAATACTGTTATTAAACCTCGAGTGGAACTATTCAAAAATAAAGGAATTGAATGTCGAAAATATTAGACAGATTATAATCAAAGAGAGTTAAATGGTGTGTGATCTCTAAAAAGATATAATTTCTAATAATAAGAGATACTTAAATATTGGGAAATATTTCAAAAGCCTATTGGTGACTACAACAAAATATGAATATAAAGGAATTAGAGATACCAATGTGAATGTATCTCAACAATTGAATTAAAGTTTCATTTGAAAAGATGACAATAGCACAATTGGATGTAACAAATATGTGAAACAACGATAAAGCTACTTTAAACAAATAATATATTTAATTCGTTTGGAAATGCTGAATATAGGCTATTATCAATGGAAAAGGTGTTGAAAGTATTGATTATGTAGGTATAACGACTAATGCTAAAAATTTATTAGAATTTTCAGATGATCATAGTCAAAGCGTAGCTAATAATATGTTTTGGTATGAAGGTAAAAACCAATCCGTTGATTCATTTAAAGCAGAAGACGAGTTTGAAAGCACTTTATACTTATTTCAGCAGGTGATGGAACATTTACAACAAAACCAAATATCGCTTTTAAAAGGGGTTTATTTGAAAGATTGGATAAAACAAAAAAAAAGGAAGTGGTTAGTTTGTATTTACCATTATCACGATCATTTGGATTATGTTTAAGATATTAATCGTGTTTTTTAGAGGCGTTACACATTAAATTATATAAAAAATAAACAGTTTTTCCAATATGTTTGTAAAATCTAGAGCTTAAAATTTTTTAAAGTAGATGTAATGCATTTATCATGAACGCTACCAGTAGGCCTATTATATCACAGTCTACCAATAGCGACTCAATTAAAAGCTGGATTAACGAAGAAAGCAGAAAAATTCAAAGCTGGTTTAGGAAAGGGCAGCTCATTTTTTTAATTAAGATGGGAATCGTGTAATACCTATAAAAGTGACAATAAAATGGATAAAGAATTAACATGGAGGCTAGTCAGTGAACGCTATATTACAACTAAATTCGCTGTTGTGTTACAGAAATCTGAAAAAAATAACGGTTATACACAAAACAATATGGTGTTTGATCAAATGAACACTTATAGAATTGAAGTGAGAGTAAAATGAATACAAATATTCACAAGAACATTTTAAATGTGATTTCTTCGATGCTACAAAAAGTATATCCTTTATTTTTGTTTTGATGTTTCAAAGCATAAATCGAATATTTATCGAGGTAGATCAACTGCTGATATAGAATTAAAATTTTATTAGATCCAATACCTGCTAATCTATACAAAATTTACTACGTTATCTTTTCAGAAGAAAATGCAATCATGAAAGTCGTTGACAGTAAACTCCTCGGAATATGTTTAAGGATTTGCCAGAGGCTCAGCCACTTTCAAAGATTCAGCCAACTGTTCAATTTCAGCACTTTTAAGTCTTGCACCTACAGCTCATCACATGCATTCATCAGTTCATCTGTCTCCTGGGTGACTATGCTCACTTTACAAATTTAAAAACATTGAATTACTGTTTGAAAAAAAATGCTATCCCGCGTATTCAGATTTTATTTTTTTTTGTCTTATTCATCATCCCTTCATCGTGTCTTGGATAGTTTTACAAACTTAATACTTTAGGCCTTTTTGTAATTGCTTTACGTAATTGTTGTAATTGCTGGTACGTACGTTTTAATAACCTGCATGTACATACTGTGATTTGATTTAGCCCAAACATTCCCCTCAACAACCCGGAAAGTTCTACATAGCAAAATTACCTACACTAATTGCGGTTGTAACTTCAGTGGTAGTACTAAAACTACTGTTAGCAGTAGCAAGCACATCGGGTATTACTTATTGCAACAACACAACCTTCAACATACCCTGAAAGTTTCAACACAAGAAGGTCTTTTGACTGCTGGCATACACACAACATGTTTAATTCAGCGTACCTTTCAGCATTTCCTATAAATTTCCCCTTAATGCCACTTAACATTAGAGGTAGCATATATGTAGTCGGTAGCATATATATATAGTACCTTTTGGTTGGTTCAATATCCCTTGAAACACACGAAGAGTGTAAAATTCGGTTGAAAATTGCCCTTAGCA
The DNA here is from genome assembly GCA_027921565.1 of Artemia sinica. Lineage (NCBI taxonomy): Eukaryota > Metazoa > Arthropoda > Branchiopoda > Anostraca > Artemiidae > Artemia > Artemia sinica. The sequence continues at coordinate 60,047,445 of CM051267.1, read as the reverse complement.
TGACCTGAGTTTCAACTAAATGCCTCACACCATTTCTGGGATATTACTGATACATTTTTTTGACAACGTGCATACACATATTTTGTTTTGTTTTAGTTTAACACTCTCTTAAAACTTTCTTGAAAGCTTCATCTTAATGCCCTCAGTCTCAGTCAAGGAAGTATTTGAAGGATTAGTAGAAGTATTAATTGATACCTTATGATTTTTGAATATCTCCCTCAACACATGGTGAAAGATTAAACTCGTTTTAGAAAACACTTCCTGTGTCGTTGCTGATAGGTCCTTTTGACAACTTACGTGCGCATTGGTGTTTTTCATTTTGTTCAACACTGCCTCAAGATTCATTGAAATTTTCATCTTTATACCCTTTGCTTTAGTTGCAATATTAGTGACAGAAGTAGTAATGATAGTGGAAATAACAGTGGTAGCAGAAGTAATATGCAAATCTTTGCTTTTTGGTTAGTTCAACATTCCCTACAACTAGCCCTTTAAATTTTAAATTCATACTGTAAGCCGTTTTCCTAAGATATTCCTGATACACCCTTTTGACAATCTACATGAACCTGATGTGTTTTGATTTAGTACAACTTTCCCTCTTGATATTACCGAAAGTTTTCGGTTTTAGACCCTGAGCCTTTGTTCTAGAAGCAGTGGCAGTAAGAGTAGTAGAAGTATTACACTCAGTTTCAGCAGTAGGCTACTAACAGTAGATGCAGTACTACTTGAGCAGTAATATTATGTTGCATTTTTTTTAGTTGCACATCTTACTAATCAAGCCCTGGAAGCTTCAATTTAATACTATAAGTTGTTTCTATGATACTGCTGTCATACGCTTTTGATTACCTGTATACCCTTAGTGTTTGAATTTAGATCTATTTTCCCCCTTTCTCATCTGAATACTTTTAATTTAGTATTAGTTGCGATTACACATATATTGCCTTTTCGTCAATTGATCTACTCCCAAAGTATTCCCAGAAAGTTCAAACTTAATACCCTAAGCCCTTCCTCAAAAATGCCCTTTTTGACCATCTGGATGGACATAGTATGTTGTGTAAACTTTCCTCCAAATACTTTCTTAAAATGTTAACTTGCATGCACTTAGCCTTAGTGGTAGTAGTTGTGACAGTAATAGTAGTAGTATGTTAGGTTTTCGTCAGATGAGGACCTCCCTCATTAAGGCCTGAAAGTTGATACTGTAAACTCTTGCTAAGAAATTGGTGGTAAACCCTTTTGACAATATGCATGCATATGGTATGTTTGGATTTAGTTCAACTTCTCCCCCCTCCCCATATATTTTCTTCATATTTTCACTTCAACATCCTCAACCTTAACAGCAGTCCCTAAAGTAGCAGTAGTCAGAGACTTAGCTAAAAAGGAGGGGAGAACTAACCTTCAATTGTCCATGGCGTCGGTACGCATCGCCGACGCCTTGAAATATTTAGCCTCTTAATTTAGCCTCTGTTCCCTTGTTAATGTTGTATTAGCTAAGGTTTTGACGAAGCTGCAAAAATATAAGCAGTTCTGTTTCTGTGAGACTAGGCTCCTTGCTCAACTGACTGTCTGGCCAGCCAAATGGAGGTCTATTGGTGAGTTTCATCATCCTGATAATGTTTCTGAAATTCTCGTGTTATGACAACTTTGTTCCAATTATTCATTCACTCGCGATTCAATTCCCCTTTTTTCCTGTTACCACGGCATCTGCAGAGCGTTCAGTCAGCATGCTAAAGCGACTCTCATGGAAATCGGACAGATTAGGGCAAGATGAATGGTCTCAAACACCTGTCGATTATTTGTAGTGTCACGGTGGATGTTGACTGTGTTTTTAACGACTTTAGGAGGAATCAAGAGGGAGTAAAATATAAGAAAAACTTACGATCTTATATTGTTTAGTCTGATTAAAAGATTATAAAGATTTGAGCTCTTTAATTTGCTTAACTAAACTCTTTATTTTATCTTTCTTTTAGGAGTATAGTAATAAATAAGCTAAAAAGGGGACTATGGCAGCTGCTTAGCTGTTTCTGGACCTCTGATAGCTTTTATTTCCTCTCTCCCACAGCAATAAGCTGATAGTCTGTTTGAGCAAGAGAATAATGCTTGAAAATTTCACGCCATTGGAGTCCTAAAACTAAACTTTCACCCCTTTTTTTCCTCTATAATATTCATTTAACAAATCAGAGTCAACATAAAATTAATGCCATTATTGCGAGGCCTCTAGGGAGTTAGCACATTCTTGGATGCATAATTACTTAGACTTTCAACTATTCAAAAAACTCCATATGTTGATCAAATGTTCTGGTACAGTTGAATACTAAACTTGAGAGTTTAAAATTTTATGATGTGGACGATGGTTTGAATAATTTTAGAAAAATAATTTGTGAAGTTTCTGAAGGTGTCTTAGCGAAGAAATCTAGAACTGCAGCTAAGAATATTATTGAAAAAGTTTTATGTTTTATATAAAGGAGAAAGGACTTGTGCAAGAATTACCTGAGTGATAGATCATATGAAAACGAAAAGAATGTAAATAAAGTAGAGAAAGAACTAAAATATGAACTAAGGAGATGTGAAGTGGAGGCCATGATAGAATTGCCGAGGATCTGGAAAATGCAGCTAAACGGCATAATAGTAAAGTACTATACTGGCATGTTAACAATTTGAGAGGAAGTAGTCAATATGGATTTGGCCCAGTTAAAGATAGGAATGGGGCCGCAATTAGCGATAAGGAAAAAAAACTAAAGAGAGATGGGCCAAACATTTTGAGAATTTGGGGTCGGTAAAAAACAGGAATGGCCACCCTGTGGCATGTTAGAAACAGGTTTGATGCGGCCAAGCCGCTTTTAAACAAAGATGAATTCTTGTCAAAAAGGGGCATGTTTAAGAGCTGACGTCACAAGACTTGTTTTGTTTCTAAAGCTAATACGAAGGTGATGGCATGCCAATTCTAAACCAAAAAGGACTCTATCGAAATGTGGGAACCTTCCGGGGGAACCCCTTTTTAAAAAATGATCTCTTTTAAAACTTAGGATTTATAAATGCCTACTTCTAAGGTGTAGATTGTACAAAAATAAAAGTGGACATTTTATTTGCAAATATATTTGTTTCCTTTATGTATAAATTAAATTTTTTGGAAAGAGATTGTATAAAACATTTAGTTAAAATTTTTTGATGGTTTTCGTTCAAATAAGAAATTTTGTTTTTCACTGGTTTTCATATCAAGTGGGACTCTTGTTAAAACGGATTTAAATAGCCATATCCATTGGAAAGGGGTGATTCTAACCTTCTAAATAGCTCCCTCTGGAACTATTGTTTTATCCTTATATCCTTTCACTCTATACCTTCAAACTCTGCTTCTACTTAGCCTTTTGTGTCATTCCTATCTAGTATTCATTGATATAGGAAAAAAATTACAAGAAACGTTGAATCGATAAATACTTTATTTTAAACAAGAGATTATTTAATAAAATCCACGTATAATTTTGAGTGTCTGTTCTGTCGTTGTTGGGTAAACTTCGAAAGGTTAAATTTTCGTTGTTTTTTTCTTCTTTCTTTCTTTTTTTTTTAGCACTGAGGACGACTTGAGGAGGTCCTTTTAGAAATATTTGCTTGTTTCTTCGTCATCATGGTTTGCCACTGGCTGACAAAATCCTTGGTTTCTCACCTGTTTTGATTTTATTTTTCATTTTATTATTTTTCTTTCCTCTCTGAGTTTCATATGTCATGTTTAGCCTGTGGGGTCTTAGAATGTATTTAAATATCAAGTATTTCGTGTTAGTGATCTGTAAGGAAAGACCAACTCAGTCCAACAACAATCAAAATAAAAAATGAAATTTATTCCTCAAAATCTAACGGGCCAGATGAAATTCACCTGATTTTTGACAATGGAGGAAACAGCATCGAAAATGTAAAGCACGTTAATATTCAGCATATTAGAGAGCCCAAGTGTAGAAGTTTTTAACTCCTATTTTCTGTCTAAAATCTTTAATTTTGTATTTTTTACTAGGAAAGATACGGATTTATATGTTTCGTTCCCCATGCCCAATTGTAGCAAACCAAACCTAGAAGATTAGAAGAGGGCTTGTTTGATCGTGAATCACAAATATTAGTGACCTTTGAGAATAACCAAAGATTGGAGGGTAGCTAGCATTTTTTCCACGCCTCTTTTTACCCATATATAATAACAGATCAAAATTTGGCATTATTAATTTGATTTAAACAGTAGAAAGGTCCAATAATTTATCTTTGGGGAGGAAATGATCCCTTGTAGTCCCAGAAGAAGGAACTACAAGTTACGCAGTTTGCCCACCGTTCACATATAGTATTTCTTATCGCATAATATGAAAAAAAAATATAATGGGAAGCGAAATTTTTTTGTGGGAAGGGGGTCCTTGAGCGGTATGAAGACATTCCGGGGGAATAATTTTCCATGGTAAGATTCAGGGAAATTTCTGTGGCAAATTTTACACGGAAAGCGGGAAAGGATTTCTTGTCAAATTTGAAAAACAATCAGAAATTCCATCTATAAAACCAAGTTTTAAGCTTAAGAGAAACAAGAGCCATTTTAAATATGAGATGAGCTGCTCCTTTCTCAACCCTTGTTCTTTAAGCTAGTTAGTTTTCGTTATCGTTCTATGACTCGTTCCTTTAGGAATGAGTCATAGAGTGATAGAAAACAAGGGCTGTTGAATTTGAAGCATTTTTAAATAACTTGCTTTTTTAGAGTAAAGAGCGAGGATTGAGGATGAGGCTGTAACGGAATAACTTAAGTTCATTTTAAGTTTAAACCTTGATCTTTACTTTCAGTTGAAAAAAGTTGTCTTTTCATTTGTTTATTCAATAAAAACCAAACGGTTACTGACGCCAAATTATAACGTGAAGTGGTGTGGAGTCCAAAATTTGAAGGTATAGTACCTTAGCCGTCAATGGGGTCACATGATTAAATTTCCTATTTGAGATGTTTCAGATGAATAGTAATCGTAGGCGGGGGGGGGGGGTGACTAAGCTTATTATAAGGCTCGCTGAATCTTACTTTCTGTCCTTGTGTTTTTAAAAGCTGCAGTAACTGATAATGGTTTTTATTTAAATAAAACAAATAAATAAATCAACCACCAGAAGCAAACTTGTTTAGGCTATACACCCTTCAAAAAAAAACCTGATATATACATCGCTATCAAAAACGTAAAACAATAAATAAAAAAAAGAAAAGAGAGAAAAAAAAGCATAGCACAACCTCCTCCAACTTAGTGCAGCCCCCCCCCAAAAAAAAACATAACTAATTATCACCGTTCTCTCACTACCACCCTCACACAACCACAATAAAAAATAACCAAAATACAACTGAGAGACCCCTCAAGTGAAAATCGCTAAAAAAATATTATACTCACCAAAACACAGAGATTTTAACCTACTCCTAAAATTAGCAATATTTTCATCAACTAATAATTCATTTGGTAAACTATTATAAAATCCTGGTCCCACATGACGGATAGAGAAGAATTATCTTCTAGTTAAAGCCTGAGGTCGTCTTATCTGGGACGCTTTTCTGGTTGAGTATTCATGGACATTACATCCAGCCACGAACATTTGACCGAAACATTGTGGCAATAATCCACTCTCTTACCTAAACAAAAAAAACTGAATAAAATTAAGAAACTCCGTGTAAAGGCAGAATATTTCGTTCGACATATCTCCTTCTCACTGATGCATCTTTTTTATCACCACAAAGCACTCTTATAGCTGAGTTCTGCATCGCACGAAGCGGAAGTAGATGTGTCGGGAAAGTACTCGACCAAACGACATTACAGTACAAAAGGTACGGGTGAACAGTAGAAAAATACGAAGTCCTTATTACATCATAGGGGAAAAATTTCTTCAGCTTTCTCATAATACCAACATTAATTGCAATCTTACTACTTAACAACTCTATATGGGGTTTATAACTTAAACATTCATCTATCAGTACACCAAGGTATTTGATAGTCTGTAGTCGCTGGATTGAAGTACCAACAAATCTAAGCTCATTAATCCATGGATAGTAATTGGGGTTTCTTCCGTAAACTATAAACTGTGATTTGTTATTGTTTAACCTCAGTTTTTTAGCTCTAATCCATTTCCCAATTTGGGCCATACCCGTAATTAGCTTCTCCAAGAATTGCAGTTCCGTCTTCGCTGCCACTTTTAAATGCGCTTCATCCGCAAATAGCGCAATAATTAACTTTATGGCTTCACTAACGGGAAAATTCAGGTCAAACGACAAACCCTCCACAGCTCCGCACAAATCATTAATGAAGAATAAAAACAGTGTAGGCCCGAGCCCAGACTCTTGTGGCACACCATATTCAATTTTCTTTGTGCCCGATACGGCGCCTCCAACACTAACATACAAAGAACGATTATGAAGGAAAGACCTTAAAAGCCTAACAACGCACCACGAGATCCACAATTATCAAGTTTTGCAAGCAGAAAACCATGATCAACCGAATCAAAGGCCTTCACAATATCGAGGAAAACTGAGGCAGCTTTCAAACCAGCATCCAGGGCATCATTTACGAACGTCACCAAAAACAGAACGGCCTGATCTGTCGACATTCCTCTTCGGAATCCAAAACTGGGTTGGACTTAAAAGTCTCCGCGATTCTAGAAACTCAACCATTCTAGCTTTTATCATCTTTTGAAACACTCTACTTAACACTGGAGAAGATATATAGGTCTATAATCATGGAAAGAATTCTTATCACCACCTTTAAATAACTGAATAACTTTAGCTGACTTAAAGCAATCTGGAAAAATACCAAATTTCATACACTGATCAAATAGGTACACCAAATGCTCTGATACAACTGGAAATACACGCTTAAAAAACTTTCAGGGAAAAAAAAATCACAACCTGCGGTATTACTCTTCATGCTCCAAACTGTATGTCGGAGCTCCTCAACATTAATCGGACGCAAAAAAGTAGAAACATCACTAGCCATAGGTAAAAACTGAACAAAAGACTCTTCTACAGAGGAGGAGGATCCTGTACCTACCATATTTTTTCCAATATTTGCAAAGTGGTCACACATCAGATCAGATGCTTCCTCTGGCGATGAGGTACAAACTGTGGCAACAGAACTCTGGGTTGGGTGGATTACCGAGTTGATTTTTTTCCAGGTCTTCGCAGGTCCATGACTTCAGTATTTCATTGACTTTACCGTACCATAAACAAAACTTCATATTTAGATCAAGTTCACTATCTTCAAGAAACTGAAACTTATATTTTTCTAATTCATTTTTAAACCGAAAAAAAAATCATCCATAAATTCTCAATCGATCATTATGTGTTTTTGAATTCTTACTCTTCGGTGTGCAAAAATTATTCACACACAGCAGAAAACCAAATTGATCAGATACATCATTAATCACAACCGAAACTGAATCATACTTAATATCACAAAAATATTATCAAGGAGGGACTCAGAATTAGCCGTTACCCGAGTACAAATATTCATCACAGGAAACACACCATAACAAGACATCACATTCAAGAATTCACGAATATTAGGTTTAGCACTCATTCTAGTTAGGTCCAGATTAAAATCACCACACGCGAACAAAGGTTTATTATCATCAGCAAGCTCATCCAGTTGCTGTTCTAGGAGCTCCAAGAATTCCTCAGTAGAACCTGACGGCGGGCGGTACACTACAACCACAAAAAATTCTGTCTCGATTTAAATAATTCTAATACCACACTTTCAAATACCATTTCCCTTATTTACACGCTTTTCATTCCTGACCTTAATATCGGTCAGATCCGGACTGTTGCTTAACACCATGCAAAATTAGCGAATCAAGCAGCACTTCTTGTTCAAATGAATCCAGTTTCATCTCAATTTTCATGATGTTCTCTTCCTGGTTTATAATTTGGTTGCGAAGAGTATTCAGCGATTGTTCAATTTTTTCAAATTTTGGTTGATAATTAAGAGTAATTGCGTCATATTTTTTGACAAATAATGTCGTGGGATGACTGGCGGAAAGAATCAGCATCCGAAAACCTTTCATTAACCTTATTAGTTATATTTTGCATTAACTCTCGCTTAATTTTTTTCCAGGTCAAGTTCCGTAGAAGTAATTTTATCCATCAACGAAGCATATTCTCCTGTATTAGATTCTTTAATAGTTAATGCATTATATGTCTGGGAGAGGGATTTATAAATATCGGGCGAAATTTTCAATTCCTCAAATGCAGCCTTTACACCTGCAGTCTGTTTTGTTGAAGTTCGGCTAACGCTTGGATTATATTCTGCCAAGTTGGCTTCAACAAGTCTGTATTCATCATGTGTCCCATAGCAAAATACCAAATATGATGGCTTTTCTTTGCTATCCTTGGACACTTTTAGTATCTTTACTGGCCAATGAGGATAATTTTTGAAGTTAGCTAACGCGATATCAAACTCTTTAAATGCAGGCATTTCTTATTAAGGAGAGGACAAAAGTAAAAGCAACTTATCTTTATGTAAGTTAAGAACCTTAATGAAAAATTTAGTTGAAATAATGCTCCAAAGATTCAATAATATATATCCGAAATATTCTATATAATACACTAATATCAGTCTATTTCAATACCAATTAGTTTGGCACCAAAGGTGAACCTTTGGTTCACCTTATATGAATTGGACTGTCTCATATTTAGCTCCTTACTCTTTACTGTGAAGTTTGGCTTTTTCCTAACTATTTAAAGAAAATTTGCAATTGGAAAGATAAGAATTTTCAAAGCACTCAAAATACTTTTGTGTAATGAGCAAGGTGTTGAAAAGGTGTTATATTTTTTTTAAGTTGTAAACTTGCTCCTTACTTTAGATGAAAACCCTTTTCTATATGTTTTATTACATTTCAGGAAACTGTAATGTTATATGAAAATAGTACTTTTGGTAACGCAGAAAAAAGACCAGTATTTCAATGTTATCTTTTTGGAATTTGATGGGTAATTAAACAGCTTTCGAGAAAGCCATTTAGCCAAATAAAAGTAAAACTATTATGCAAATTTGTTTTAATTATTCATGTACGGTGAACCAAAATCAAAACCTGCATTAATTCAAAAACTTTCGAAAATTAAATAAAATTGAAGGTAAGGAGCGACATTACAACATAAAACGAACAGAAAATTTTCCATATATGAAAGGGGCTGTCCCCTTCTCAACGTCTCGCTCTTTACGCTAAAGTTTTTTTTTATTGTTTAAAAAAATAGAGTCGTGAGAAAGTCAAACTGTAGCGTAAAGAGCGAGACGTTGAGGAGGGGACAGCCCCTTTCATATATGGACAAAACGGACACAAGAACTTTTCATTTCCATTAGAACGAGCCCTATCCTTACGTTCTAGGCCTATACGGTCGATACGATCACCCCAGGGGAAAAAAAACAACAACAAAAAGCCAAATAAACACGCATCCGTGACTTTTCTTCTGGTAAAAAATTGCAAAATTCCACATTTTTGCAGATATGAACTTGAAACATCTACAGTAGGGTTCTTTGACACGCTGAATCTGATGATGTGGTTTTCATTAAAATTACATGACTTCAGGAAGGTCTCTCCCACTTTTTCCGAGAATCAGACAAATTTTCTCTGATCCGTAGCTTTTGAAGGGTAAGACTAAATTTAATGAAACTAATATATTTGGAATCAGTATAATAAGTTAATTCTTTCGATATATCTATTGGTATCAAACCCCTGGGGAAAAAACAAACAACAAAAAGCCAAATAAACACGCATCCGTGATTTTTCTTCTGGTAAAAGTTGCAAAATTCCACATTTTTGCAGATATGAGCTTGAAACATCTACAGTAGGGTTCTTTGACACGCTGAATCTGATGGTGTGGTTTTCATTAAAATTATATGACTTCAAGAAGGTCTCTCTCACTTTTTCCGAAAATCAGACAAATATTCTCTGACCCGTAGCTTTTGATGAGTAAGACTAAATTTAATGAAACTAATATATTTGGAATCAGCATAATAAGTCAATTCTTTCAATATATCTATAGGTATCAAAATTCTGTTTCTTAGAGTTTTGGTTACTATTGAGCCAGGTCGCTGTAAGTAAGTTACAATCCATTACCACGAACTGTTCCATTACTCATCAAAATCCAAACAGTATTAACAAAAGTATTGTATTCGTAAAACTTTACAGTTTCATGAAATGTAAGTAAACAAATAGAAAAGGTTTTTAACTTAAGTAAGGAGCAGGTTTCAAATCTGTTCCTTGCTTTCATTTGAAAAGCTATTTTTTTTTATTTAGTTTCTGATTGTTTTCCAAATCATACCCAGGCCTAACCAAGATATTATTTAAGGTATGGGCCTCTCAATATTACCGTTCTACGTTTAAATTTGCAATTTCAATTATAATATTGTAATGCCCCTCACACTCCCTAGGGTTGTAAAGTAGTTTGCCTTTTTTTTACATGCAGGATTTATCATTAGGAAAAGGAGACATATACCTGCAATATATCAAGAACAGTTAAGGGTATAAACTTAGAAGACAAGTTGATATAGATGTTAAAAAGTGATCCGAGGGCAACCAGTTTCTCTCTCATTCCCTTTTTAGACGTCCACTCCCAAAGATAGCTGATGAAAATTTTGGGACAGCTATCTTCTTCAAAAAAGTCGAAAAGTCAAATAACTATGCCTCCTGGGATAATAAAAAAACCCCAGAATTTCCTGGGACAAGCGTTGTAAGTTATGTAACTGACTCGTTGTTTACATGCAAGATGCAAGTTAACTGGGAAAAGGGGCATGATTGATCCTATTACATGCAGGGACGGTTGTCAAACGGATACAGCAGCAATATCTAAGGAACGGCTGGTATGAAACCTGTCCTGGTATAGCTTTGAAACTTTAAAGGTATGTTGAGAGACATTGAAAAAGAAACGGAGGTCAGCCCGCCCCTCCCTTCTTGCCCTTTTAGATATCGCCTTTAACACTGATATAAATCTTAAAACGCCTTTCCATGGCAGCCCCCGTGGCTGCCATGCCCCCTTAGCATAGGCCAAGCATAAAATGTTTATAGTATATATTATCATATTCTTGTTTATTCATGTTTATTCTAAATGAAGGGGGATGATAGATTTATTCTTCCTACCCCTCTCATACCCCTTCCTATATTTATCTGAAGGCATATGGATATTTAGACTATTTTGGCATTGAAATGCACTCTCTTGGTCTGATATCCCTCAAACCAACACGGCGGGAGGTGCCAGCCAAGACCGCTTGCAGGGGGGGGGGGTCAGGGGAATTTCCCGGGTAGAATTTATCGAGGGGGGATTCTGTAGGATGCTTTCACCAGAAGAATTTTCTAGGGGATAAAGTTCTTCATCCCCTAGAGGCATTTTACTTGGGAAGAAACTTCTCTGGTTGATTTTATTGTAAGAGGAGGGAATTTTTCACGGAGGAAGAGCCAAATTTCAATTTCAATTTCAATTTATTCGAATAAAAGTAAAGCATAACATCAATAACAATATAGTTTCTAGAAGAGAACTTGTTAAGGACCATAACAGAAAAAAAAAAAGAAAAAAAAAGCTACACTGAAATCGGACAAGAAGAAAGAAAAAAGGGCTATTGCCCTTTTTAATAGTCGAAAGTGATTGGAGAGCAACTAACCCCCCTATGACGACCACATCTTCCCCAAACGCATCCAATCAAATTTTGAGAAAGCCATTCTGTTCAACTTAGTTGAAAGTTCTGAAAATTAGGTCTTTGAGGATGAAAACCCACCCACAGCCCTCAGGGCAAGGATTATAAGTTATGCCCTGGGGCATATAAGGTTTTCAAAGAAAGCCTTGTCGCAGAAATTTCAAAAGGGCTCATTCGATTGGAAATTGAAATGGCCAGTGCCCTTTTTAATAGTCGAAAATGATTTGAGGGCAACTAAACCCCCTCTCACGCCCACTATTTATCCCAACACATCCAATTAAAATTTTGAGATAGCCATTTTGTTCAACGTTGTTGAAAGTTCTGGAAATTAGGTTTTTGAGGATGATAACCCCCTCAGAGCCCTCATGGCAAGAGTTATAAGCTATGCCCTGTGGCATATAAAGGTTTTTATTGAAAGCTTTGTCGTTGAAACTTGAATAAGGGCTCATTCGATTGGATATACAAAGAGCTATTGCCTTTTGTAATAGTCCAAAGTGATTGAAGGGCGACTATCCCACCTCTCAAGCCCACCTTTTCCTCAAACAACATCCAATCAAAATTTTTAGATAGCCGTTTTGTTCAACGTAGTTGAATGTTTGGAAATTAGGTGTTTAAGGATGACAACCCCTAACAGCCCTCAGAGCAAGAGTTGTAAGTTATTGCCAGGGGGCATATAAGATTTTTACAGAAAGCTTGTAGAAACTTCAAAAATGGCTCATTCAATTGGAAATTGAAATGTCTAGTGCTCTTTTTAATAGTTGAAAGTAATTGGAGGGCCACTAACCCCCCTCTCACGCCTGCCATATCCCCAAATACATACAATCAAAATTTTGAAATTTTTTGCCAATTTTTTCAACGTAGTTGAAAATTCTGGAAATTAAGGCTTTGAAGATGACAATCCTTCCCCCATAGCCCTCAGAACAAGGGTAGTAATTTTTGTCATTGGGCATATAAAGTTCTTATAGAAAGTTTTGTCGTAGCTCCTTCAAAAAGGCTCATTCGTTTGGAAATTGAGAGACTAGTGCCTTTTTCGAACGTTATCAGAGGGCAAATTTTGATATAGCCATTTTGTTCAGCCCATCAGAAAGGTCTGGAAATTATGGGTGACGATAATAAATTCTTTCAGACCTAAGTGCAAGGGTTGTAAGTTACGCCATGGGGACATATAGGGCTCTTATAGAAAGTGTGGCCATATAAACTTCGGAGGGGTAATTGGATTGACAATTAGACACTCTAGTGCTCAAAGTGATCAGAGAGTAAGGATCAGTGATCAGAGGGATCTAGTAAGAGCCAAAGTGATCAGAGGGCAGCTACCCCCTCCACCCTACACACACGTCGTATTGTCCTGAAATGCGTCCTACTAGAAATTTTGAGATACCGCTTCTATTCAAAATAGTCTAAATATCACATAACAAGGCTTCTGGGGTTGAAACAAACCCCAGATATTAGGGGCAAGGGTCGTAATTTATGCCAAGGGGGTATTTTAGGTTCTTATTGAAGGGATGGTTGTTTAACTTATTATATTTTCTGTACCTCTCTTCGGCATATGGTGATGTATTAGAATACTTAAATAACCACCTTTCTTTTCATTATCGCAGCCATAAGTACTTTAGAAATCCAAGGTTTAACTGGTGTAACCTTTGTTCGTGTGTGGTGATTTTAATCTGGACCTAACTAGAGTGAGTGCTAATCCTAAAATTCGTGAATTTATTGAATACGATGTCTTGTTATGATGTGTTTCCTGTGGTGAATATTTGTACTCGGGTAACTGCTAATTCTGAGTCCCTCCTTGATAATATTTTTTTTGTGATATTAAGTATGATTCAGTTTCGGTTGTGATTAATGATGTTTCTGATCACTTTGGTGTTCTGCTGTGTGTGAATAATTTTTGCACACCGAAGAGTAAGACTTCAAAATCACATAATGATTGATTGAGAATTGATGGAGATGTTTTGATTCGGTTTAAAAATGAATTAGAAAAATGTAAGTTTCAGTTTCTTGAAGATAGTGAACTTGATGTAAATAGGAAGTTTTTTGTTTATGGTATGGTAAAGTCAATGAAATATGGAAGTCATGTTGTAAAATGTCAAGGCAGTCAGTTCAAACCGAGACACCAGTTAAACCTTGGATTTCTAAAGTACTTATGGCTGCGATAATGAAAAGGAGGTGGTTATTTAAGTATTCTAATAAATCACCATATGCCAAAGAAAGGTACAGAAAATATAATAAGTTAAACAACCATCCCTTCAATAAGAACCTTAAATACCCCCTTGGCATAAATTACGACCCTTGCCCCTAATCTCTGGGGTTTGTTTCAACCCCAAAAGCCTTGTTATATGATATTTAGACTATTTTGAATAGAAGGTGTATCTCAAAATTTCTAGTAGACGCATTTCAGGACAATACGACGTGTGTGTAGGGTGGAGGGAGTAGCTGCCCTCTGATCACTTTGGCTCTTAATAGGTCCTTCTGATCTCTGATCCTTACCCTCTGATCACTTTGAGCACTAGAGTGTCTAATTGCCAATCCAATGAACCCCCTCCGAAGTTTATATGGCCACACTTTCTATAAGAAGAACCCTATATGTCCCCATGGCGTAACTTACAACCCTTGCCCTTAGGTCTGAAAGAATTTATTATCGTCACCCATAATTTCCAGACCTTTCTTATGGGCTGAACAAAATGGCTATATCAAAATTTGCCCTATGATCCCGTTCGAAAAAGCCACTAGTCTCTCAATTTCCAATCGAATGATCCTTTTTGAAGGAGCTACGACAAAACTTTCTATAAAATCCTTATAGGCCCCAAGGATATAAATTACGACCCTTGTTCTGAGGGCTATGGGGAAAGGGTTGTCATCCTCAAGGACATAATTTCCAGAATTTTCAACTACGTTGAAAAAATTGGCAAAAATTTCAAAATTTGGATTGTATGTATTTGGGGAAACGGCAGGCTTGAGAAGGGAGTTAGTGGCCCTCCAATTACTTTCAACTATTAAAAAAAGCACTAGCCATTTCAATTTCCAATCGAATGAGCCCTTTTTGAAATTTCAGCGACAAAGCTTTCTATGAAAACCTTATATGCCCCCAGGGCATAACTTATAACCATTGCCCTGAGGGCTGTGGGTGGGTTTTTCATCTTCAAAGACCTAATTTTCAGAACTTTCAACTAAGTTGAACAGAATGGCTTTCTCAAAATTTTGATTGGATGCGTTTGGGGAAGATGTGGTCGTGATAGGGGGGTTAATTTCCCTTCAATCACTTTCGACTATTAAAAAGGGCTTAGCCCTTTTTTCTTTTTTTTTGTCCGATTTCAGTGTCACTTTAATTTTTTTTTTTTTTTTTTTTTTTTTTTTTTTTTTTTTTTTTTTTTTTTTTTTTTTTTTTTTTTTTTTTTTTGTGTGTGTGTTATGGCCCTTAACAAGTTCTCTTCTAGGAACTATATTGTTATTGATGTTATGTTTTACTTTTATTCGAATAAATTTAAGTTGAAATTTGGCTCTTCCTCTGAAAAATTCCCTCCTCTTACAATAAAATCAACCAGAGAAGTTTCTTCCCAAGTAAAATGCCTCTAGGGGATGAAGAACTTTATCCCTAGAAAATTCTTCTGGTGAAAGCATCCTACAGAATCCCCCCTCGATAAATTATACCCGGGAAATTCCCCTGAGCCCCCCCCCCCTGAAAGCGGTCTTGGGTGGCACCCCCCGCCGTGTTGGTTTGAGGGATATCAGACCAAGAGAGTGCATTTCAATGCCAAAATAGTCTATATATCCATGAGCCTTCAGATAAATATGGGAAGGGGTATGAGAGGGGAAGGAGGAATTAATCTATCATCTCCCTTCATTTAGAATAAACATGAATAAAAGAGTATAATAATATACACTATAAATATTTTATGCTTGGCCTATGCTAAGGGGGCATGGCAGCCACGAGGGCTGCCATGGAAAGGCTTTTTTAAAGATTTCTATCAGTGTTAAAGGCGATATCTCAAAGGGCAAGAAGGGAGGGGCGGGCTGCCCTCCGTTTCTTTTTCAATATCTCTCAACATACCTTTAAAGTTTCAAAGCTATACCATGACAGGTTTCATACCAGCCGTTCTTAGATACTGCTGCTGTATCCGTTTGACAACCGTCCCTGCATGTAATACGATCAATCATGCCCCTTTTCCCAGTTAGCTTGCATCTTGCTTGTAAACAACGAGTCAATTATATAACTTACAACGCTTGTCCCAGAAAATTCTGGGGTTTTTTATTGCCCCAGGAGGCATAGTTATTTGGCTTTTCGACTTTTTTGAAGAAGATGGCTATCCCAAAATTTTTATCAGCTATCTTTGGGAGTGGACGTCTAAAAAGGGAATGAGAGAGAAACTGGTTGCCCTCGGATCACTTTTAACATCTATATCAACTTGTCTTCTAAGTTTATACCCTTAACTGTTCTTGAGATATTGCAGATCTATGCCTCCTTTTCCTAATGATAAATCCTACATGTGAAACAAAGGCAAACTATATTACAACCCTAGGGAGTGTGGGGGGCATTACAATGTTATCCATAATTGAAATTGCAAATTTAAACGTAGAACGGTAGTATTGAGTGGCCCGTAACTTAAATTATATTTTGATTAGGCCTGGGTATGATTTGGAAAACAATCAGAAATTAAATAAAAAAAGAGCTTTTCAACTGAAAGCAAGGAACAGATTTGAAACTTGCTTCTTACTTTAGTTAAAAACCTTTTTTATTTGTTTACTTACATTTCATGAAACTGTAAAGTTTTACGAATACAATACTTTTGTTAATACTGTTTGGATTTTGATGGGTAATCAAACAGTTCGTGGTAATGAACTGTAACTTACTTACAGCGACCTGGCTCAATAGTAACCAAAACTATAAGGAACGGAATTTTGATAGCAATAGATATATTGAAAGAATTGACTTATTATGCTGATTCCAAATATATTAGTTTCATTAAATTTAGTCTTACCCATCAAAAGCTACGGGTCAGAGGAAATTTGTCTGATTTTCGGAAAAAAGTGGGAGAAACCTTCTTGAAGTCATATAATTTTAATGAAAACCACACCATCAGATTCAGCGTGTCAAAGAACCCTACTGTAGATGTTTCAAGCTCATATCTGCAAGAATGTGGAATTTTGCAATTTTTACAAGAAGAAAAATCACGGATGCGTGTTTATTTGGCTTTTTGTTGTTGTTTTTTTCCCAGGGGTTTGATACCAATAGATATATCGAAAGAATTGACTTATTATGCTGATTCCAAATATATTAGTTTCATTAAATTTAGTCCTACCCATCAAAAGCTACGGGTCAGAGAAAATTTCTATGATTTTCGGAAAAAAAAAGTGGGAGAGACCCTCTTGAAGTCATATAATTTTAATGAAATCCACACCATCAGATTCAGCGTATCAAAGAACCCTACTGAAGATGTTTCAAGCTCATATCTGCAAAAATGTGGAATTTTGCAATTTTTTACCAGAAGAAAAATCACGGATGTGTGTTTATTTGGCTTTTTGAAGTTGTTTTTTTTTTTCCCAGGGGTGATCGTATCGACCGTATAGGCCTAGAACATAAGGATAGGGCTCGTTCTAATGGAAATGAAAGTTCTTGTGCCCTTTTTGTCCATATATGAAAGGGGATGTCCCCTCCTCAACGTCTCGCTCTTTACGCTAAAGTTTGACTTTCTCACAACTCTATTTTTTTAAACAATAAAAAATTTTAGCGTAAAGAGCGAGACGTTTGAGGAGGGGACAGCCCCTTTCATATATGGAAAAATTTATGTTCGTTTTATGTTTTAATGTCGCTCCTTACCTTCAATTTTATTTAATTTTTGAAAGTTTTTGAATTAATGCAGGTTTTGATTTTGGTTCACCATACATGAATAATTAAAACAAAATTTGCATATTAGTTTTACTTTTATTTGGCTAAATGGCTTTCTCGAAAGCTGTTTAATTTCCCATCAAATTCCAAACAGAGAACATTGAAATACTGATCTTTTTTTCTGCGTTACCAAAAGTACTGTTTTCATATAACTTTACAGTTTCATGAAATGTAATGAAACATATAGAAAAGGGTTTTCATCTAAAGTAAGGAGCAAGTTTAAAACTTAAAAAAAATACAACACCTTTTCAACACCTAACTTCAAAAAACTAACTTCAAACTTAAAAAACTTAGCTAACTTCAAAAATTATCCTCATTGACCAGTAAAGACACTAAAAGTGTCCAAGGATAGCAAAGGAAAGCCATCATATTTGGTATTTTGCTATGGGACACATGATGAATACAGACTTGTTGAAGCCAACTTGGCAGAATATAATCCAAGCGTTAGCCGAACTTCAACAAAACAGACTGCAGGTGTAAAGGCTGCATTTGAGGAATTGAAAAATTCGCCCGATATTTATAAATCCCTTTCCAAGACATATAATGCATTAACAATTAAGGAATCTAATACAGGAGAATGCGCTTCGTTGATGGATAAAATCACTTCTACGGAACTTGACCTGGAAAAAAATTAAGCGAGAGTTAATGCAAAATAGAGGCGACGTGAGATCCTATATGCAGCTAAGGACAAATTTGGACATAGAAATGTTTGGACTGATCGTTGGCAAATTTTGGCAAGGCCTAACGGTGAAAGTGTCACTAGAAAAATTTATACTCTAGCCGACTGTGCTTAAGAATAAGTTTTTTTTTTTTTTTTTTTTTTTTTTTTTTTTTTTTTTTTTTTTTTTTTTTTTTTTTTTTTTTAGAGAAGTTTAGTATCTTGCCATTCATGTATTCAGCGTATTTTATTTTATCTTTTGCTTTTTTTTTCTTTGTGCGTATCTGTCTAATAATTTACTTTCGTTCCAATTAACTTCAATGAAATTTATGGATTTCAATAATTATTCTTTTTTCTTACATGCCTGTTCTCACAAGTCATTGCGTCAGTTTGGGATTTTAATCCTTTGTTATCTTGAAAATGATTTTACTTGTATTGGTCTCATGGGTAAATTTATGCAGTGGAGCTTTAGCGTTATATATTTTTTTTTTTTTTTTATTTCAGGAACTGAGTAGTATGATTGATGATTTAAGGAAGTCACTAAATTTTTCTGAAATTATTATTATTAATTTGTTCAATAATATAGAATGTATATGTATCTTATTTATTGGTATGATTATTGTGATTTTTTTATTTATTTACATTTATTTTTGTTGTTATTTATAGCCTCTTGGTTATTTTTTTCATTTATTTTATTTTGTGTGTGTTGCGGTGCAGGTTTGATACACAGTCTCCTTAAGTTTTATGAATTTCTCTAACTCAGGCTCTGGGGATTTTTACTCCCTTGATGGGCGTTTACTTCAATACAAAGAAACCCCTTAGATGTCTTGAGTATTATTAATAATTCCATTGGTCAAATTAAAAGAAATTCCCTAAATACTTCCCAATCAATTAATAGTAAGTATGTTTCTGATTTAAAGTCTAGTGGGCTACTAGACGAGATGATCATTTTTCGGTCCTTCAACTCAATACTCAGGGTCTATGCTTATCGATTGATCAGTTTAGGCAGATAGTTATTGATGGGCGACCCGATGTTATCGGATTATGTGAGACTTTTCTTAATTCTAGCAATGAAATGCTTTTAGATATACCCGGTTACAAAATGGAGAGACTAAATCGCAGAAGGATGGCAAAGGGTGGACTAGCAGTGTATATTTCTGATATTTTTCCGTATAGTGTTCGAAGCGATCTGTCAAGGAATGACGAAGGGGTTTTCGAATCCCAGTTTATTGAAATCAAATTAAAAAATAAGGTTTTGATAATTTGTAGTTTTTTATAGATCTCCCAGTGGATCCGTCCCTTCTTTTCTTCAGGTCCTTGATGAGGTCTCGGATTTAATAGGCAGACGTCCATGTGAACTTGTAATAAAGGGAGACTTTAACTTAAATCTAATTGACATGGCTTCCTCTACTACGATGGATTTTCTCTCAGATATGCTCATTGCTGGGGTTCTACCAACAACTTGTATTCCAACACGTGTAACTGATACGTCAGCCTCTTTAATTGATAACATTTTTTCGTCTCTTAATTTGGTTCGGAATTCTGTTGTAGTGAGTGATATTTCAGACTATTTTCCTGTATTTTCCAGTTTTATCCTTGAAAAAAACATTGAATAGGGACACTCCAGCATCTGCTTCAGCTTCTTTTTGGTTTGGTTTGAATGAATTGATCCGCCTTAGATCCCATTTAGCTGAGAAAGACATGGAATATTTTTGGTGACGATAATGATTTTTGTTCTAAGTTTGATTCCTTTTATGAGTCAGTAAAGGAGTCTATTTTTGACGTATGTGCTCTGTCCTCCTCTACTTCAAGGTCAAAAAGATCTATTCCTCTTAACCCATGGATGACCCCCGGTCTTCTAAAGAGTTGGAGAAGAAAAAATAATCTCTGGAAAGCTTTTAAGTCAGCAAAGCCATCTTTGAATGATGAACGTCTTCAGCAATTCAAACTCTACAGGAATGTTTTTAATTCTTTATGCCGGAAGGCTAAATTCCTTTATTATTCCAAAAAATTCTCGGATTGTGGGAAAGATATTCGAAAAAACTTGGCAAGTGATCAATTCCGTCCTCAAACGTTCTTCTCCGGCTCCTTCTATCCCTCCAAGTCTTGTAGTTGGTGATGTGGTTGTTGAGGGTATTCCATCTGTTCAAGAAGCATTTACATCCTATTTTGCCAATATTGGGAAAACCACTGTTTCTTCAGTCAGGTCTTCACAGTCACAACCAGATTACAAATCTTATCTTGGTCCGCCTTGTATCAAATCGATGGTGTTATATCCGGCTTCTGATGTTGAAGTAGTCAGGATTGTAAATAGCTTGAAGAGTTCTTCATCGTCTGGCCCTGACTGTATTCCAACTATGGTAGTTAAGTTCATTCTTCCTTCAATTATTTCTCCATTGACAAAGCTTATAAATCTTTCTTTTGAAAATGGGATTTTCTCCAGTTCTCTTAAGCGAGCTAGAGTAATTGTTTTATATAAAGGTGGACCAAGAAGTGACCCAGCTAATTATCGCCCTATATCTTTGCTGTCTGTTTTTAGCAAAATTTTTGAAAAGGCCATGCTTTCCCGTCCACTTGCTTTTCTAGAGGCTAAAAGATTTTTTCATGATATTCAGTTT
Organism: Artemia sinica; assembly: GCA_027921565.1. Lineage (NCBI taxonomy): Eukaryota > Metazoa > Arthropoda > Branchiopoda > Anostraca > Artemiidae > Artemia > Artemia sinica. The sequence continues at coordinate 60,026,631 of CM051267.1, read as the reverse complement.
GGCTTCCGAGCTAAACATTCTACGGAGCATGCGTGTGTAGCTCTTTTAAATTTCTCCACACCGCACTTGACTCTGGTTTGATTCCTGCAGCTATATTCCTAGATGTTTGTAAGGCTTTTGACTCTTTAACTCATGAGATTCTGCTGTATAAACTATCACACAATGGTGTAAGAGGCCAGGCTCAAGCTTGGTTTGATTCCTATTTGTCAGGTAGAACTATCTCCGTAGATTCCTTTTCCCAATTTTAGTCTGAAGTTGAGTTTGGTGTTCCTCAAGGTTCTGTTCTTGGACTGTTTTTGTTTTATGTTAATGACCTTATAGTTGCGGTTATGAATCAAAAACCTACAGTTTGCTGTCGCCTATGTCATCCTGAACCTTTCAATGCTAAAAAAATCCATCTTTTTCGCAGGATGTGGACACTCGTTGCTTTTGCTGATGACAGTACCATTGGTACTGTAGTAGGAACTGAGTCAGAGATGCTTCCCAAATAGTTGACCTTTTTAAGAGAGTCGTTCTTTGGTTTGATGCAAATTGCCTTGCCTTAAATGTTGCTAAGTCAAGTTTTTAATTTTTTTCCCCGTATTTCTCTGGCGTGCCCTGAGTTATCTAAAATCCAGCTTTCAAGGGGCTCTCTCAGTAGACCTAAGGAACGATATGTCCGATTTCTCGGTATTCTTTTCGATGAAAACCTTTCCTTCAAGCATCATATTGGACTAATTAATATGAAGATCTCAAGGAGTCTTGGAATTTTGAGGAAGCTAAAACACATTTAACCTGGATCAGTTTTAAAAATTCTGTTCAATTGCTTAGTTCAGTCCTACGTCTCTTATTGCCCTACAATATGGATGTCAACTTTCTCGTCTTTTTTGAAACCACTTTCTAAGTTATATGATAAGGCATGAAGGCTTATACAGGAAACAAATTTTTCTACATCTCTGTGCTTTCACATTTCAAATTTCTAGGAAACCCTTTCCTACGTTAATCTCTTCATCTCATAAATTTTCCTAGCTAAACTATTATGGTTTCGTTAGAATATCAATTTATCTCTCCAACTTAAAGCTCCGTGAAGCCGTATTTAAAAATAGAATTTCTATCTCTTTAGACTCCCACATAATTCCAAGATAACAAGTGATGTCATTTATAATTCCTGACACTATAGATTAATGAAGCCCTATTTAAAAATAGAATATTAATTTTTCTCTCTGACCTAAAGAACGTTTATCCCTCAGATCTAAGATTAAAAAAGCCTTACTGTTTCTTAATTCCCCCTTCGTGAAGCCAAGCCTATTTAAAAATAGAATATTAATTTTTCTCTCTGACCTAATGAACGTTTATCCCACAGACCTAAGATTAAAGAAGCCTTAATGTTTCTTAATTCCCCTTCGTGAATCAATACGTTCCCCCGCCGATTATGTAAAACAATTTCTCAGGTTAGAATAACCAAACAACAAAGAAGACATGTTTGTTTCTTAATTCCCCTTCGTGAATCAATAATTTCCCCTAGCGATTATGTAAATCAATTTCTCAGAAATCTAGTTCCCCTCGGGATCATTGACCCGTTACTCGATCGATAATCCTTGAATAAATTATGTCCCATCAGCATTAAACTAAATTGTAGATGGCAGCAGGGGTGTCGCGTGGGAGTTATAGGGTCACTTCTACTATCTACCCTACCCCCACCTAAACAAGGACTCACCCCCCTCCCTCATTATAGCTGATGCGTAAAACAGATCGCCAAACATAGCCTAATTTCATTACAAAACCCCCAAGATGCGAATCAACTTGATTGAATTCAGTACTGCCTTCGTGTGTCGCGTGAATTCAGTACTGCAGCAGGGGTGTCGCGTGGGAGTTATAGGGTCACTTCTACTATCTACCCTACCCCCACCTAAACAAGGACTCACCCCCCTCCCTCATTATAGCTGATACGTAAAACAGATCGCCAAACATAGCCTAATTTCATTACAAATAAAGCGAATCAACTTGATTGAATTCAGTACTGCCTTCGTGTGTCATTACTTCTTTTACAACCAGAAAATCTAAAATATATTTATTCATACTTTTAAATCAATTAGCTACTCAGAATTTTAAATTGATGGCAAATTTATCCTCTTCGGGGTAAAATCGTAGTTCTGTGTCCTAAAATAGCGAGAAAACAATACTCTTGCCTGGTCCAATCTGTATGGTCCCTTAAAATAGAGCTTTAAATTTAAGTTTGAATGAGCTCCCTCCCAATTGTCTTGGACCTACGGTTTGATACAATACAATTACCCATGGGAAAAAATAAACCAAATAAACATGTATTGACGATGTTTCTTCAGAAAAAAAAGCGAAATTCCACATTTTGAAGATTAGAGCTTGAAACCTTCACGGTAGTAGGGTTCTCTGATATGATGAATAGGTATCCATAAGGGGGGGGGGAGGAGGGGGGGCTCCAGCCTCCCCTGGCTAAAATGACGATGACTGAATGACGGTGTCATATATTTGTATTACTTTAAAAAACTTTTTCCACCGAATAAGTTTTCAAAGAAAAGTAAAGAGCTCTATTAAGCCAAAATGGGCAGAAATAAAGTCAAATCAACTTCCAAGCATAAAACTACCACACATCACTATTAACAATTAAATGAAACACATAACGAACAGAAATTATAATAAATAGCCTGGTCAAACTCAAATAAGCAAAAATTGACATTACTAGGGCTGAACACCCCCATGACTTCTCAAGACCAAAACATAACTCACGCTTTACTAAAAAAAAAAAAAAAAAAAAAAACAAATGACTGTGGATTGTCAGTTTAATATACCTATACGGATATTTATTCCTTAAAATAAAAAAGGGTAAACAAAAGTGAGTAAAAAAAGTTTTTTCCTTATTTAAGTAAAAAAAAATGAAAACATTTAAACATATTTTGTTTTCAGTAAAGCGCAAATTATGTTCTGGTCTTGAGAAGGCATGAGAGTTATCAGCCAAGGACGTACTCAGGCTTTTTTCGGACGGAATTTACTAAAAAAATTTCGGGGGGGGGGGGGGGGTACACAAAAAACTCATACAATTTTTGATGTCCATTTTTGTTATGTTTTTACGAGTCAGACAAACATTTCGAGGGGGGTTCAAACCCCCTAGCCCCTCCCCCTGGATACGGCCTTGTTATCAGCCCTACTAATGTTAGTTTTTGCTCATTTCGAGTTTGACTTGGCTATTTATTCTAATTTCTGTTCATTTTGAGTTGCATTTATTTATTGATAGATATCTGTGGTAGTTTTACGCTTGGATGATTACTTGAATTCATTTCTGTCCATTTTGGCTTAATGGAGCCATTTAGTTTTGTTTTGAAAAACTTGTTTTGTGTGGAAAAAGTTTTTTCTAGATGAATTTCTGTTTGTTTTTTATTGACAAAGTCATTTTCATGAAATTTGTTTTCATGTTTTGGGTTTTTTCTATTAGAATCTATAAACTGGCATAATTGTGGGGGTTTGACATGCCCAATATCCCTAAAGAAATAGTTGCTGGACCGTTCTTCTAAGCTGAACAAAATAGTTGTCTCAAAATTTTGACTAGATGTGTTTGGGAAATAAATCGGCTTGAGAGATGGGCTGATTGCCCTCCAACCTCTTTTTAGTCTTAGAAAGGACCCTAGAACTTTTAATTTTGAATCGAACTAGCTTCTATAAATGTTTCAATGATATTTATAGCTATTATAGAGTGGTGCTGCCTATGATATTGCTTATATGCCTTTTTGAAAACCTGCATGTATACAGTTTTTTCATTTAATTTGAACGCCCCCTAAACACTTTCTAGAAGTTTCACCTTGATACTCTTGGTGTCATTAGTTACAGTAGCTGTAGTACAAAAAGTAAACACATAGTGCCTTCTGGCTAGTTCAAAATCCCCCACAACTTTTAAAGATCTAACTTAATAATAAAGTTGTTCTTAAGATATTGCTTTGTCATCTTTTTGAAAGTCCACATGCTCATAGTTGGTTTTGATTAGTTCAACATCTGCCTAAATATTTATTATATATGTTTACTGAAGACGTTGTTATTTCTATTTGGACTATTGGCTACAAAATGGCTATCTCACAATTTTGATCGAATGTGTTTGGGGAAAATAGTATATCAGGAGGGGGGGGGGGCTATTTTCTCTCCATCAAGCTTGACTCTTAAAATGGAACTAGTACTATGCATTCAAATCAAATGAGCCTCCTCTAAAGTTCACAATACTACCTCTTTCTAAGAACCTTACATCCCCAGGGCATAACTTAAAACCCTTACCTCCATACTCTGGGGATTCTGTCAACTCCAAAGACCATGTTATGAGATCTTTGGACTATTTTTTAAAAAAATGGCTATCTTAAAATTTCTATTTGATGCATTTGGGGAAAATATGACGTGGGGTTGGGGTATAGCTGCCCTCCGATAAATTTGACTCTTAAAAATGGTTCTTCTTTCTATAAAAAGTGCCCTGGTCTAAAAAAACAAAACAATATATTGGCTCCACATTGCTGTTTACTTAGGCAGCACTATAAGGCTGCTTATGATATTTTGTCTTGAGATTTCAATTGCTTAACCGAGATAGAGTTGCAGGAAAAGAAATAGAGGAAAATGAAAACGTTTGTGATATCTTGGATGTGAAGGAAGATTTGTTTTGTGAGGAGGAATTAGCGACAATACTAAAAATATTAAAAAATAATAAGGCTCCAGGTGCTGATAGGGTAGTAAATGAGTTTCTTAAATATGGTGGCTCTGAGCTTAGAAAATAAGCTACTGAAGATTATGAATATAATTTTGAAACAGGGAAAGTACCTAAGGATTTTAGGAAAACCTTAATTAAGCCACTTTATAAGAAAGGTGATAAAAGTGAGTGTGGTAATTATCGAGGCATTAGTCTGGTCTCTCTAGGTAGTAAATTACTTAGTAATATGATACTTTTTAGACTGAGAGGTTCCGTTGACAAAGTTTTAATAGAAGAACAGTGCGGTTCTAAAAAAGGTAGAGGATGCGTCGACTAAATTTTCACTCTTAGGCTAATAATTCAGAGGTGCCTAAGTTTTCAAACACCTTTGGTCCTCAGTTTTATATATTACGAGCTAGCGTTCTATTCTGTTAATAGAAGAGCTTAGTAAAGGTTTTATCCTTGTATATACCAGAGAAATAAATTCAAGTAATTAGTGCTAAGTACGAGAACAAAACTGCTGCGGTTCAGGAAGGAAATAAGGTTAGCATCTGGTTTTGTATTAAATCAGGAGTTAAGCAGGGTTGTGTTCTATCCCCCTTTATATGGATTATTTTGATGGACTTTGTCTTAAGAAGCACAGAAAAGGCAATGACCACGGAATCAAACGGGGAGGGAAAAGTCTCCTGGACTTCGATTATGCTGATGATTTAAGCATCCTAGATGAAAGTGTGAACAAAATGAATGAAGTTTTAGAGGTTTTGCCAGTACAGGGTGCTAGAATAGGTTTGAAAATAAATGTTAAGAAGACTAAGTCACTAAGGCTAGGAATAGGTGAAGATGAAAAGGTCACGTTTGGTAATGAAAACATTGATCAGGTGAGCAGCTTCACTTACCTTGGTAGTATTATTAGTAAGGACGCTGGGAGCAGTGAAGGTGTTAAAAGTAGAATAGCCAAGGCTCAGGGTGTTTTTTCACAGTTAAAAAAAGTTTGGAAGAATAGCAAGATAAGTCTGCAAACCAAGATTAGAATATTAGAAGCTACAGTGATGACAGCGATCAAATATGGCTCTGAAGCATGGACACTCCGAAAAACGGATGAAGATTTGCTAGATGTTTTCCAGAGAAATTGTTGAAGGATTGTTCTGGGTAATTGGCTGACTGACCGTATGTCAAACAATAGGCTATGCGAAAAATGTGGTTCAGCACTGCTCTCTAGGGCTATAATAAAAAAAAGATAGAGGTGGCTAGAGCAAGTTGTGCGGATGAAGGATGATAGATTGCCGAAGATTGTTCTTTTCGGTCAACCATCAAGGGCTAAATGAAAACTAGGTCGTCCTCGTCTGGGGTGGGAGGACGTTATAAAAAAAGATTTAAAGGATATGGGAACTTCGTGGGCGGGTGGGAGACATTGAACAGATTGGGGGGGAGAAGCGGGCGCAGCTCTCTTGGCTTTAGGTGGCAGCTACAGTGATGACAGTGATAAAATATGGCTCTGAAGCATGGACACTCCGAAAAGCGGATGAAGATTTGCTAGATGTTTTCCAGAGAAATTGTTTAAGGATTGTTCTGGGTAATTGGCTGACTGACCGTATGTCAAACAATAGGCTATGCGAAAAATGTGGTTCAACACCGCTCTCTAGGGCTATAATGAAAGAAAGATAGAGGTGGCTAGAGCAAGTTGTGCGGATGAAGGAAGATAGATTGCTGAAGATTGTTCTTTTCGGTCAACCATCAAGGGCTAAATGAAAATTAGGTCGTCCTCGTCTGGGGTGGGAGGACGTTATAAAGAAAGATTTAAAGGATATGGGAACTTCGTGGGCGGGTGGGAGACATTGAACAGATTGGGGTGGAGAAGCGGGCGCAGCTCTCTTGGCTTTAGGCGGCTTGGTGCTGGGGTGAGTTGTTAGTAGTAGTAGTAGATACTTGGAGTAAAAAAAAAAACATTCAAGAATAGGGACTGGTTACTCAGTAATCAAATTCTGAATTTAAAAAAAAAAAAACACACAAAAAAACTCTCAGTTTCAAATCAAATGAGAATCTTCCGAATTTTAAAACACCAAGAGAGGGAGAGATTAAGGAGGGGCAGTCTTTTTTAGAAAAGTAAATTCTGCTCATTTTAGGGTTTAAAACTGCTCTTTGATTTCATGTGACAGTACTTGTTGCGGTACTGCTTGTTTAATAATAGGAAAGGCAGTCATGTTTTATCATGGTTGTCTTATCAGATTTGAGCTTCTAGGGATTGCTAGCTACGCAAAGGCATCAAGAAGTTGCAAACGGTATTGTCTGGAAAAGACAGGCACAGTTGAGTAATCAAAAGACTACGTACAAAAGCCATTTCTTGTTAACTGCTAGGGAGACTGAGCTGAAGCTTCGAAGAAGCATTGGATGTTGATTTGACCTGAAATTTTGATTTAAGGGATGGACTGAGAGGAACCGAACGACTTAGTGCGTCCTTTCCTCTATGTGTGCAGCCAAGGGCAGATTCACTCTTATTTAAAGCCTATTATTGATGATTCTACAATTAAATATGAATGTAAGGGAATTAGAGATAACAATGTGAACGTTTCTCAACAGTTAAATCACAGTTTCATTTAAAAAGAGGTGGAATCTGGAATTCTTCCAAGTGATAGATGCCTTTATACCAAAGTGAAAATAACACAATTGGATGGAACAAATATACGAATTAACGATGAAGCTACTTTAATAAATAATGTATTTAATTTGTTTTGAAACACTGAATATATTATCGATCGAAAATGTATTGAAAGTATTGATTATGTAGGTATAACGACTAATGTTAAAGATTTACTAGAATTTTCAGATGACTATAGTTAAAGCGTCAGCTAATAATATGTTTTTGTATGAAGATAAAACCCAATCCGTTGATTCCTATAAACAAGATGACGAGTTTAAAAGCACTTTTACACCTATTTCTGCAGGTGGTGGAACAATTACGACAAAACTAAATATCGCTTTTAATAGGGGTCATTTAAGAGATTGGATAAAACAAAAGAAAGCAAGTGGTTAGTATGTATTTACCATTATCACGATTTTTTGGATTATGTAAAGATATTAATTGTGTTTTTAGAGGCGTTACACATCAAATTATATTAAAAACAAACGATTTTTCCAATATGATTATAAAATCTAGAGCTCAAAATTTTTAAGTAGATGTAATGCATTTATCATGGACGCTACTAGTAGGCCTATTATATCTCAGTCTACCAATAGCGACTCAATAGAAGATTGATTAACGAAGAAAGCAGAATAATTTAAAGCTGGATTAATTAAGAATTCATTTTAATTAAGATAGGAAGCGTGTAATACCTATAAAAGTGACAATAAAATGGATAAAAAATTAACATGGAGGGTAGTCAGTGAACGCTTTATTACAACTAAATTCGCTGTTGTGTTTACAGAAATCATAAAAAAATAACGGTTATACACAAAACAATATGGCGTTTGATCATATGAACACTCATAGAATTAAAGTGTGAGTAAATGAATATAAATATTCACAAGAAGATTTTAAATGTGACTTCTCTGATGGAAAAAAAGTATATCCTTTATTTTGTTTTGATGTTTCAAAGCATAAATCGAATATTTATCGAGGTAGATCAACTGCTGATATAGAAATGAGAATTTTATTAGATCACGTACCTGCTAATAACGGAGAAGTAAATAACGAGGAGAAGCGTTTTCCCTAGGAAGTTACTTCAAATTACAACGCAAAATTGACGATGAAGTGAACTTTGTTCCTTAGTATCTACGGATGATAGCACGAGATAGAATAGATACTTTTTTTTTTGAAGACCTGTAAAGTTTTCCGGTACTCTCTTTTAGTCGATTTAAGGATCCTAAAAATTAAACCAGATCTGGGGCGTAGATCATATGAAAACAAAAGGAATGTAAAGAAAGTGGAGAAAGCATTAAAATATGAACTTAGGAGTTGTGAAGTGGAGACCATAGATAAAATTGCCGAGGATCTGGAAGATGCAGCTAGACTGCACAATAGTAAAATATTGTACTGGCATGCTAACAAATTGAGAGGGAGTAGTCAATCTGGACTTGGCCCAGTTAAAGATAGGAATGGGGCCGCAATTAGTAATAAGGAAAAAACTAAAGAGAGATAGGCCGAACATTTTTGAGAATTTGCTTCACTGAGATAGAGTTACAGGAAAAGATATAGAGGAGAATGAAAAAGTTTGTGATACCTTGGATGTGAAGAAAGATTTGTTTTGCGAGGAGGAATTAGTGACAGTACTAAAAATATTAAAAAATAATAAGGCTTCAGGTGCTGATAGGGTGGTAAATGAGTTTCTTAATATGGTGGCTCTGAGGGAAGAAATCAGTTGCTGGAGATTATGAACATGATTTTTGAAAAAGGGGAAGTATCGAAGGATTTTAGGAAAACCTTAATTAAGTCACTTTATAAGAAAGGTGATAAAAGTGAGTGTGGTAATTATCGAGGCATTAGTCTGGTCTCTCTAGGTAGTAAATTACTTAGTAATATGATACTTTTTTTTAGACTGAGAGATGCCGTTGACAAAGTTTTAAGATAAGAGCAGTGCGGTTTTAGAAAAGGTAGAGGATGTGTCGACCAAATTTTCACTCTTAGGCTAATAATTCAGAAGTGCCTAAGTTTTCAAACACCTTTGGTCCTCAGTATTATAAATTATGAGCTAGCGTTCAATTCTGTTGATAGAAGAGCTTTAGTAAAGGTTTTATCCTTGTTTGGTATACCAGACATATACATTAAACTGAATAGTGCTAAGAATGAGAACAAAACTGTTTCGGTTAAGGTAGGAAATGAGGTTAGCAGCTGGTTTTGTATTAAATCAGGAGTTAAGCAAGGTTGTGTTTCTATCCCCTTTTATATTGAGCACGGGAAAGGTAAAGAGTGACCACGGAATCAAATGGCGAGGAAAAAGTCTCCTGGACCTTAATGATGCTGATGATTTAAGCATCCTAGATGAAAGCGTGAGCAAAATGAATGGAGTTTTAGAGGTTTTGCGAGAACAGGGTGCTAGAATAGGTTTGAAAATAAATGTTAAGAAGACTAAGTTACTAAGGCTAGGAACAAGTGAAGATGAAAAGGACACGTTGGGTTATGAAAAGATTAATCAGGTGAGCAGCTTTACTTACCTTGGTAGCATTATTAGCAATGATGGTGGGAGCAGTGAAGATGTTAAAAGTAAAATAGCCAAGGCTCAGGGTGTTTTTTTTCACAGTTAAAAAAAGTTTGGAAGAATAGGAAGATAAGTCTGCAAACCAAGATTAGAGTATTAGAAGCTACAGTGGTGACAGTGGTCAAATATGGCTCTGAAGCATGGACGCTCCGAAAAGCAGATGAAAATTTCCTAGATGTTTTCAAGAGAAATTGTTTAAGGATTGTTCTGGGTACCTGGCTGACTGACCATACGGCAACCCAATAGGCTATACGAAAAGTGTGGTTCAATACCGCTCTCTAGGGCTATAATGGAAGAAAGGTTGAGGTGACTAGGGCATGTTGTACAGAAAAAGGCCAAAAATTGTTCTTTTCGGCCAACCGTCTAGGGCTAAATGAAAAGCAAGTCGTCTTCGTCTAGGGTGGGAGGACGTCATAAACAAAGATTTAAAGGATATTGGAACTTCTTGAGGGGGGGGGGTGTAAAAAGGGAGGCATTGAATAGATTGGGGTGAAGAAGCGGGCGTAGCTCTGTTGGCCTCAGACGGCTTGGTGCTGGGGTGAGTTGCTAATAGTAGTAGTAGATACTTGGAGTAAAAAACAAATGTTCAAGGATAGGGACTGGTTACTCACTAATCAATTCTGAATTTTTAAAAACATACAAAAAACTCTCAGTTTCAAATCAAATGAGAATCTTCCTAATTTTAAAAGACGAAGAGAGGGAGAGATTGAGGAGGGGGTAGCCTTTTTTTTTACAAAATGAATTCTGCTCATTGTAGGGTTTAAAACTGCTCTTTGATTTCATGTGACAGTACTTGTTGCGGTACTGCTTGTTTAATAGCAGGAAAGGCAGTCATGTTTTGTCATGGTTGTCTTAACAGATTTAAGCTTCTAGGGATCGCTAGTTACGCAAAGGCATCAAGAAGTTGCAAATGTATTGTCTGGAAAAGACACGCACAGTGGAGTAATCTAAAGACTACGTACATAGGCCATTTCTCTATAACTGCTGGGAGACTGAGCTGAAGCTTCAAAGAATAGTTGGATGTCAATTGACCTGAAATTTTGATTTAAGGGATGGACTGAGAGGAGCTCTGGTTCAAAAACTAAAATCAAAGTAAAAATATGACAGAATAACACACTCCTTGAGCTTATCTGAATTAATTGTCACCTGACAAAGCTGTTATGAAGGCGATACTATTATCTTAGTAGGCTCTATTACAGCAATTTTTTTTGGATTTAATATTTTTTTCTGAATATAAGGAAATAAAACAAAAACACACAAACCATATTGAAAATATATACAAAGCAAAACAACAGAACAGCTTTTCCTTTCTTGAAAAGAAAAACGACATTTCAGATAAAATACCAACGTGGATAAGAAGACAGCTCAGAGGACATAGTTTTTAGGCTTGAGCCGACTGTCAAATTCAACTCCAAATCCCACATGTTCTAGTCTATATTTTCAAAGAAGGGCTGTACTTCTTGTGTCATTTTTCCTTTGCTTTATAAAATAATATCAATTGTTTAATGAAAGCTGGAAAAAATTGTATATCTTTTTAATAGGTATTTATAAATACGCTAAGGCTTTGTGGGCATTTTAAAAAAGTTTTTTTGATGAATGGCCGACAAAATGTAACTTACTCTCAAAATTGCCAGACAAAAATAAGTTTTTCTCTGGCAAAAATTGTTAGATAAATCAAACACTAAAACTTTAATAAACATATAGTGCCTATACACACTGACATACACAAAGGCTTAATAAAATATGTGAATACACAATGGCTTAACAAAATATGCCACATACATATATGCTTTGTGTACGTGACATACACAAAGGCAAAATTTTAATAAACATATAACGTCCGTAAAAATTGACATACACAAAGGCTTGCCTCTCAGTGTGGCTTCTTAGATGATAAGACCCAGTACTCGAAGTAAAAGGTTTTTAACATACATTACATTCGAAACATTTTTCTACAGTGTGAGTTCTTTGATAATCATATAGGGTGGATTTTAGGAGGAACATTTTCTAACCAATATCACATTCAAAAGGTTATTTTCCAGTATGAGTTCTTTGATGATAAAATAAACCAGAACTGAAAGTAAAACATTTCTTGCATATTTTACATTCGAAAGAGTTTTCTCCAGAATGAGTTCTTTGATGAATAAATAGGTCGGCTTTTCGGCGGAATGTTTTGTCAGATATGTTACATTCAAAGGATTTTTCTCCAGTATGATTTCTTTGATGTATAAATAGGTGGGCTTTTTGGCGGAATGTTTTGTCACCTATATCACATGCAAAAGGTTTTTCTCCAGTATGAGTTCTTCGATGATTAGATAAAACGGAATTATAAGTAAAACATCTCTTACATATATCACATTCGAAAGGTTTTTCTCCTGTATGAGTTCTTTGATGACGAGATAAACTGGCACTTGTAGCAAAACGTTTCTTACATATATCACATTCAAAAGGCTTTTCTCCAGTATGAGTTTTTTTTTATGATAAGATAAATGACTGCTATGTGTAAAACATTTCTTACATATATCACATTTGAAAGGTTTTTCTCCTGTATGAGTTCTTTGATGAACAAATAGGTGGGCTTTTCTACTGAATTTTTTGTCACATATATCACATTTAAAAGGTTTTTCTCCCGTATGAGTTCTTTGATGACGAGATAAACTGACACTTTTAGTAAAACATTTCTTACATATATCGCATTCGAAGGGCCTTTTTTCAGTATAAGAAACCTCCTGTTTTGCCACATCATTTTCAGCTGATGCATATATGTGACACGACATCTCACTTTGACAGTTCAAATTCATTTCCTTTTTCAGACATATTCTTGCAAGACCGGGCATGCTATGTAATCCATGTATGTGTTCGCTCATGTCATTAGCAGAGGACGCTGCAAGAAGAAGAACTATAATAATATTAAAATTCACTCAAAATCACAAAGACTTGTATTTTTTATCTAGCCCAAAATCAGCATTTAACATTTTTAGCCTTAAACGATTAATATAAAAATTAATTTTAATGCCCTTTACCGCTTTATTTAATTTATTAAAGCGAATTCAAGGCATTATTCTGAAAACACTTTGAATCCTTTATTCCTATCTTTATTCGATTAATTCAAAAAACCTTTTTCACAAAACAAGTTTTTCAAAGAAAGTAAAGAGCTGTATTAAGTCATAAATGAGCAAAAATAAAAATAAATTAATCTTCCATTGGGAAAACTACCAAAAATCACCATCAATAAATAAATGAAACTCAAAACGGACAGAAATTACAATAATTGACCCAGTCAAACTCAAGACGAGAGCGAAAAGTAACATAAGTAGGGCTGAAATCCCCATCCCTTCCCAGGACAGGAACATAATTTGGACTTTACTGAAAAAAAAAATGACCGGGGATTGTCAGTTTAATATACGTACATATATTTATTCCTTATATATATATATATATATATATTTATATATATATATATATATATATATATATATATATATATATATATATATATATATATATATATATATATATATATATATATATATATATATATATATATATATATATATATATATATATATATATATATATATATATATATATATATATATTTATATGTATATATATATATATATATATATATATATATATATATATATATATATATATATATATATATATATATATATATATATATATATATATATATATATATATATATATATATATATATATATATTTATATATATATATATATATATATATATATATATATATATATATATATATATATATATATATATATATATATATATATATATATATATATATATATATATATATATATATATATATATATATATATATATATATATATATATATATATATATATATATATATATATCTGCCTGTAATAATTCAAAATTCTGGTTGAATATCAGTTTACTTAAGGGTGGATTTGTCAAAAAAAAAACATTGTTATGCTGTAACATCATTGAACTATAAACCACCTACTTTTATCAATTAACAGTTTGTTCAAATAATAGTTTACACAAAACACTGCAGGTAACATAAAGTCATAAGGCTGCGGGTGGCCAAAGAGGGCTTTTAGAAGAACCCTTAAAAGAATATGAAATAAGGCATATCCTTTTATCATTTGATACTCTTATTAACTGTCCCTTGAAACATAGTTTGTAAGCCACAATTTACAGGTTTATGATAATAATCTTAAAAGAACACCCTTATTATTAGTATATTTTGATTGTTATCTGATTGTAAATGTTTTAAGAAAATCGTTAGGACTATCCAATAATCAGTGAAAGTATGCCAGGAAATTAAGTTAATGGATTCCATTCTGGAATCTACAGCCGTCGTAAACATGTAGAAGGCAAAGATTTTGAAATCATCCTTGAAGATTCAGCTCCATGTAAATTAACCACTTTTTTGGAGACTGTGTTCCCAAACGGCCAACAAAAATCAAAAAAAACAATCAAACAATCTAGGGAAACTAAGGTGTTTTCTATACAAGAATTACTAAGCTACGGAGTTGTTTATTGGCTAATTATTGAGGTATATATTTTATAAAAGGCATATTACTTTTATTCCACATACCTACACCAATATCTTTAAATTTTAAAAGTTCTAATGAGTCCTAAAAGCAAGAAAAAGTTCCAAATAAAATTCAGTTTGTCGTTTTTATTCAGAAGTTTAATTGGGATATAAAATTTTATTTCTTATTAATAAAAAACCATCTTGGATTATTACTTACTAAATGTCTTGTTTTTCAAATACAATCAATCTAATAAGATCCAATCAGATGCAACAAACACCTATCTTTCCTGCCTGCCACAATTTCAATGGAACTTTGAGATACACCTTCTGAATTTGGATATACATAAGATGAGAATATCTGAAGCATACCTTCGCCCTCGTCAATTTTCAACTCCAGTTTAACCGGGTCAGCATTATGATGACAATCATCAGAGATGCCAGTAGAAATAGCAGAAAGTTTGGCTTCTTGTTTCATTAATAGCATGGTATGTGTATTTCTAAATATATCCTTATCATAATTTGAGGATTCATCTTCAGCTTCTACAAAAAACAGAGCACAAATTAAAGAATTTTTTTATTTATTAAGTAAAAAAAAGTTAAAACATTTGAAATCTAATATTGTTTTCAATAAATGTATTTGGTTTCCCTCAAATCACTTTCGACTATTGAAAAAAGACACTAGAACTTCTTATTTCCCCGTCTTATATACGGGGATGAGAGACCAACTTCAGAAACAGCAACATTTCATTTGCTATTCGAAGAATAAAATGATAAATTTAGCACCTGTAAATTCAGCGTTATTTCATTTTTAATTAGAAGAATATTCAACACAATATTACAAGATTCAAGAACAGTTAGTGAACTTTCTAAGTCAATGGACCGGTAACCTACTGTGACCTGCAATTTCGAAGAAAATTGTACCACCTTTACTCAACGCAGTATTAAAAATTCAAGAACAGTTAGTGAACTTTTTAAGACCGGTAACTTACTTTGACCCGGAAGTGATTATTTTGTTTAGTATAAAAGCAGTTTGTTCGAATTTTGATATATTAGTAACTCTACTGATGATGATGACCGACTGTATCATCGATATATTTAGAGTCTTTGTTTTATATTTTCGTTTCACTGCCTAATAAAATGACCTATCCCTATTTGGAATTCTTATTGATTTCGTCATAGAAAAGGTAGTGTGGTCATGGAGAAAAATATTTTTGCAGTAGGTTGCATCAAGACACGGCTAATTGTAGACAGAGAAAAGCCAAGACAGATAGTGGAAGTAATTGAGAGGCAAATGTTATATATATATATATATATATATATATATATATATATATATATATATATATATATATATATATATATATATATATAGATATATATATATATATATATATATATATATATATATATATATATATATATATATATATATATATATATATATATATATATATATATATATATATATATATATATATATATATATATATATATATATATATATATATATATATATATATATATATATATATATATCTGCCTATGATAATTCAAAATTCCGGTTGAATATCAGTTTACTTAAGGTTGGATTTGTACTGTACACATAGTGCCTTCTGGATATTTCAAAATTACCACAATTTTCCCTGAAAGGTCCAACTATGTCAACTTTCTGAAAATATACAGGCTCATAGTAGGTTTTGCATAGTATACTGCACAACTGACGCCTTTGCAGGGGTTTTATCATTAACCCTAGCTCTCTTTTCAGGAGGGGGAGGGCATTTGTCGGAATCGTCCTTAAAATGGAGAAAAATTTAGTATAAAATAAACGACTCCCCTTATACAGAAGAATAATTAGTATAAATTCTACAGAATTTATTGTAAGGCATAATTTTGTCTAGAAAGCATCTGCCACTGTTTCAAAGAAGCCCCTCCCCCCTTTTCAGCAAAGCAAAAAGTAAAATTTTTTTGAGAAATATACCGCGACAGTCAGTAGCTCCTATTTTTTACCATTTAAAGAAAAATTAAATACACTCCGTGTTGGAAATAAATCCGAAAAGCATAGAAATCTTATTTTTACCATTTAGAAAAAAAAAATTTTTAAACATGCCTGGAGACGCATAGCAAGTACTTGCACATTATTCCTCTAGGGTCAAAGGTTTATATAATTTAAAATGACCTGCGCTTCAATAAACCCTCTCATAGTACGTATGTGTCTTTTTCTCTACCCCTCCCGCTCATATAAGCACTTGAGTACTCAAAATGGACAACTAATACTATATGAAACTATTTATTATAGCTAACACCCATCCCCTCTTGCAATTCAAAGGATTTACTCTAGACAATATGACGGGGATAAAAAAGTATCTTTTTCAGTGAAACCTTTGCTAAGCTGCTATCCTAATTCATGAGAATTAGCATGTCGGATGTGCACTTGACGGTCTGCCAATAATTACCACCCCTATTTAAATCATTACGGAAATGTTTAAGTCAAGTTAGCGGCTTAATGTCATAAGGGGATCAGTATCTAAGAGTTGACACTTGTAAGTTGTCATTTTTGCTAGAATACAGAAAGCATGAAAATTGTATAAATTTGTCGAAAAAGGAAATTATTTCCAATGAAAGAATTAAAATCGTTAACAGTGAGAGGTTTACATTGTAAAAAAGAGCGTATTTTACGCTTTCTAACGACTATAAACATCGTATAGTGGAGTTTTTTGTATTAGGGGGGGGGGGGGGGGGGGGGGGCGGGGGGTATACCGTGAATATGAATATACTGGAGAGGGATTACAAAAAGTATTTTATTTGGAA
Organism: Artemia sinica; assembly: GCA_027921565.1. NCBI lineage: Eukaryota > Metazoa > Arthropoda > Branchiopoda > Anostraca > Artemiidae > Artemia > Artemia sinica. Next base: position 60,009,419 of record CM051267.1, on the reverse strand, counting down.
ATAACCTAAGAAAATTTACCAAACAGAATTCACATTATTAATTAATGTAGCTAAAACTTCCGTGTTATCAATATCAGATGTACTCTCCATGATGCCTTGAGACTGTATGATAATTTAACTTCAACGCATGTCCATTATAAACAAAATCTCAAGGGCGAATTGTTAAGTAAAGGAAACCTTACGTAACTCACTGATTGACCTAGAAAGAGACATGTGATCCTGTCCCGTTAGCGGATCAATACATTTAGAAACATCCCCTGATTGGCCTAGAAAGAGACATGTGATCCTGTTCCCGTTAGCGGATCAATGATCCAGCAATTGTTGTTGGACTTATGTTGACATCCAAGAAACATCCAGCAATTGCTGTTGGACATATGTCTACATCCATGAAAACAACAAATAAATTGACCGACACTCATAATCATCAAACAACCATCCAATAACAGAACAGAAATCATCATATAACCATGAAAAAAACATCAAATATCCATCAAACAAAATAGAAACCATGAAATAACCATATAACCATCAACATACAGAACAGAATCAACATCAAATTACCATCAAACAACAACAATATAACCATGAAAAAAAACATCAAATAACCATCAAACAGAACAAAACCATGAAAAAACATCAAATAACAGATCAAAAACATGCATAAATTATGTACTGTTCGTATCTATTGGGTCCCTCCTACTACTAAAGCCATTTTGTTCAACGTAGTTGAAAGTTCTGGAGATTAAATTTTTGAGGATGAAAAACCCCTAACAGTCCTAAGGTTAAGGGTTATAAGTTATACCCTGGGGGCATATAAAATTTTTATAGAAAGTGTTATTGTAGAAACTTCAAAAAGGGCTTATTCAATTGGGAATTGAAAGGGCTAGTGCTAATTTTAATAGTCGAAAATGATATAAGGGCTACTAACCACCCTCTCAAACCCACTATTTCCCCATACACATCCAATTAAAAATTTGAGATAGCCATTCGTTCAGCGTAGTTTAAAGTTCTGGAAATTAGGTCTTTCAGGATGACAACTACCCACAACCCTCAGGGCCCGGGTTTTAAGTTATACCCTGGGGACATTTAAGGTTTTCAAAGAAAGTGATGTCATAGAAACTTCAAAAAGAGCTTTTTCGATTGGAAATTGAAAGGGCTAATACCCTTTTTAATAATCAAAAGTGATTGAAGGGCCAATAGCCCCCCTCTCAAGGGCCCACCATTTCCTCATACAAATCCAATTAAAAATTTTGAAGTAGCCTTTTTGTTAAACGTAGTTTAAAGTTCTGAAAACTAGGTCTTTGAGGATGACAACCCCCTAAAACCTTCAAGGCAAGGGTTGTAAGTTATGCCCTGGGGGCATATAAGGTTTTATAGAAAGTAATGTTGTAAAAACTTCAAAAAGGGCTCATTCGATTGATTTGAAAGGGTTAGTGCATTTTTTGATAGTCAAAAGAGATTGGAGGGCAACTAACCCCCTCTCGAGCCCTCCATTCCCCAAAAACACATTCAATCAAAATTTTGAGATTGCCATTTCGTTCAATGTAATTGAAAAAATCCGGATTTATTGTCAATGTCATTTCGTTCAGTGTCTTTGAGGATGTCCCTGGGCAAAGGTTACACAGTCCCTGGGCAAAGGTTTTAAGTTATGGCCTGCGGGCATATAAGGTTCTTATAGAGCCCGTTGTCGGAGAAACTTCAAAAAGGGCTCCTTCAATTGGGAATTGAGAGGGCTAGTGCCCTTATTAATAGTCAAAAGTGATCAGATGGCGAATGCTCCCCCCCCCCCAAGCCCATCATTTCCCCAAACACTTCCGATCTACATTTTGATATAGCCATTTTGTTGAACATGGTTGAAGGGTCTGGATATTATGTCTTTGAGTATGACAACCTCCCCTCACACCCCTCAGGGCTAAGGTTGCAAGTTCTGTCCAGGGGGACATACAAGATTTTATAGAAAGTGTTGTCATAAAAACTTCAATATGGGCTCATTCGATTCGAAATTTAAAGGGCTATTGTCGTTTTAACAGTTGAAAGTAATCAAAAGGAAAATCACTCCCCCCGACGCCCATCATTTTCCCCAACATTTCCCGATCAAAATTTTGATATGGACATTTGGTTCAACATAGTTGAAAGGTCTGGAAAGTATGGAGAAAGTATAAGGTTTTTATAGGAAGTTTTGTCGTAGTAGCTTCAAAAAGGGCTAATTGAAAATTCAAATGACTACTGCCTCTTTTTATTAGTTGAAAGTGATCAGAGGGAAAATCCCCTCCCCTCATGTCCATCATTCCCAAATACTTTCAATCAAAATTTGAGATAGCCATTTTGTTCAACGTATTTAAAAAGTCTGGAAATGATGTCTTTAAGGATAACAAATCCCCTCAGCCCTCAGGGCAAGGATTGTAAGTTATATCCTGGGAGCACACAAGGTTTCTATAGAAAGCATAGTCATATAAACTTTGGAGGGGTCTCATTGAATTAGTAATCAGACACTCTAGTGCTGTTTTTAAGAGTCAAAGTGATCGGAGGGCAGCTACCTCCCCGCACACACACGTCGTAATGTCCCGAAATACATCTAATCGAAATTTTGAGATAGCCATTCCATTCAAAATAGTCTAAATATCATATAACAAGGCTTTTGGGTTTGAAACAAACCCCAGAGATTTGGGGCAAGGGTTGTAAGTTATGCCCAAGGGGTATTAAAGGTTTCTATGGAAGGGATGGTTGTTTAACTTTAGAAGAGGCTCAGTATTTTTCCACGAAAAAGAATATAAAACGAACAGAAATTAATTTAAAAAACTTTTTCCACAAAATAAGTTAAAAAAAGGGTCGGTCGAAAACAGGATCAGCCGCTTTGTGGCATGTTTGAAACAGGTTTTATGCGGCCATGCCCCATAGAAAACAAAAATGAATTCTTGTCGAAAAGGGCATGTTTAAGAGCTGACGTCACAAGACTTGTTTTGTTTCTTAAGCTAATACGAAGGTGATGACATGCCAATTCTAAACCAAAAACGACTCTATCGAAATGTGGCACGTATAGGCATCATGTCAAAAAACTGGTTTTGTTCTATAAGCTAATATGAAACCAATGGCAAAAGTTCATTTGCATTGAATAATTAAGGGTTTGCTGGAATTCAGTGGTAGAGTAAGTACTTTGAAATAAAGATGGCAGTGAGAGATAAACCCCTTTTTAAAAAATGGATGTCTTTTCAACTTAGGATTTATAAATACCTACTTCTAAGGTGTAGAATGTACAAAAATAAAAGTAGACATTTTATTTGTAAATATATTTGTTTCCTTTATGTATAAATTATATTTTTGGAAGGAGATTGTATAAAACATTTAGTTAAAAATTTTTGATGGTTTTCGTTCAAATAAGAAAATTTGTTTATCACTGGTTTCATATCAAGTGGGACTCTTGTTTTAAAACGGATTTAAATGGCCATGTTCACTGGAAAAGGGTGATTCTAACCCTCTAAATAGCTCCCTCTGGAGCTATTGTTTTATCCTTATATCCTTTCACTCTATACCTTCAACTCTGTTTCTACTTAGCCTTTTGTGTCATTCCTATCTAGTATTCATTCATATAGAAAAAAAATTACAAGAAACGTTGAATCGATAAATACTTTATTTTAAATAAGAGATTATTTTATAAAATACATGGTTGTGTCTTCTTCCACTGTCAAATCCATAGACACTTTGAGTGTCTGTTTTGTCGTTGTCGGGTAAACTTCGAAAGGTTAAATTTTCGTTGTTTTCTTTCTTCTTTCTTTTTTGTTTAGCACTGAGGACAGCTTGAGGGAGGTCCTTGTAGAAATATTTGCTTGTTTCTTCGTCATCATGGTTTGCCACTGGCTGACAAAATCCTTGTTTTCTCACCTGTTTTGACTTTATTTTTCATGTTATTATTTTCTGATTAGAGAGCCTAAGTGTAGAAGTTTTAACTCCTATTTTCTATCTAAAATCTTGAATTTTGTACTTTTTCCTTGAAGAGATACGGTTTTATATGTTTCGTTCCCCATGCCCAATTGTAGCAAACCAAACCTAGAAGATTAGAA
>CM051267.1:59972637-60005261 GCA_027921565.1 Artemia sinica | reverse complement strand
GAAATGAGCCTTTTGAAGTTTCTACGACAACGCTTCTATAAAAACCTATATGCCCTCCAGGCATAACTTAAAACCATTGCCCAAGGGTTGTGGTGAGTGTCAATCCTCAAAAAAGATATTTTCTATTGGAAAATTCAACTACGCTGAACAAATTGGCTATACTCAAAATTTGATTGGATCTGTGTGTGGGGGAATGAGGGCGGGGGTTGGGGTGGGGGGGGGGTGGCTAGTGCCCTTCAATCACTTTAGACTGATTAAAAAGGGCACTAGCCCACTGCAATTTCCAATCCAGTGAGCCCTTTTGGAAGTTTTTTACGGACGACTCCTTCGATACGAAGCTGCCCGGGTATGGAGAAAAAAAACAAAAAAACACACACATTGTGTTCCACAGCGTTCTTTAACTAGGCAGCCAATAGCGCGCTGCCAATAAAAAGGTGGGCGTGAGAGGGGGGCTGGTTACCGTCCAATTAATTTCAACTATTAAAAAGGGCACTAGCCCTTTGAATTTCCAAATCTTATATGCCCCCATGCCATAACTTAAAACTTTGCCCCGAGGGTTGTGGAAAACCCTTGCCCGAGGGTTGTGGGGGAGTGTCCTCCTCAAAAAAACATATTTTTTCTATCTGGAAAACAACTACGCTGAAAGTAGGGTAAGAGTACCATTTCTACGAGACATATAGCAATCTCCATGTTATTTGCGGAGACATATAGCAAATACCATGTTATTCTACAAGACATATAGGAAATATCATGTTATTCTACGACGCCCCCGTACCAAACAGGTTTTTCTGGTAGAACCTTATACTTTGCGTACGCCCCCGTACCAGTAAACAGGTTTTTCTGGTAGAACCTTATACTTTACTGACGCCCCCGTACAAAAACAGGTTTTTCTGGTAGTCCTATTCTACAGGTCATTACATCTTTGCCAAGAGGAACGAGTATAACTTGATTGGTGATGGGGATTTGAATAAAAGGAATAGTTTTCTTTACAATTCATATTAGTAAGAGAATTGAATTCAAAGAGAATAGTTTTTATTTGCAAGGATATTAGTGGAGAAAAAAAAATGAGTGGTGCATTTACATTATTGGAGATTAAATGATGGAACCGACAGCAGCAGCAGCAACGATATACGAGACCTAATGTAGCTGTGGAAATAACTGCTGGCTGTAGACTATGTCTTGAATGGGACACTATGTATGCTAGATACGTGATATCATTAAGCAAATTTAAGCAGGAGGAGCAGCTGTGTTTTGCTGGAAAGTAAATATTCTCCATATAAATAAACTTCGGTCAGCATTAGATGTCCTATCGAAATATATTGATGAGGCATGCAGTGAATATTATTATTGTAATTATGATCAATAAAACTATTTCTAAAATCAATGGTATTTTTTCTTTCTATAGTAGACTAGCGTATATTTTTTCTAGAGTAGAAAAAAGAAATTCTGTTTAGTCTGAAGTTGATCGTGAGAGAGTTAGAACTCAAAAAAATGGATAGATTCGAGAAAGATCGAATCATGAGGAATCTGGTTTTTATGGAAAAACGTTTAATTCTAGACGATGATTTTCTAGAGTTGTCTATTCAAAGGAAGATATTTTCTCGAGGAATGCTTGTCGATATAATGAAAACTGATTCTCCATCATTAGACTATTGTATGAAGCTTCTACATCGTGGTCCAAATGCATTTACACAATTATTGATATATTGATCACGACACGACAAAATGATATTGTGGATATGCTTTTAAACATTAGTTTAGAAATTTAGGACTTTTTTTTCATAAGAAAGATGGTGCTCAAGGATGATTTACTCCTCTCTCTCTCTCTCTCAGACAATTTTTTTTTGTTGCTAGCTCAGTTTCATTGTGGTAGTGAGAGTGTCAACACATGACAAAATGTTCCATACATGTCCGTTATGTATGTACTCACTGGGCAGCTGGTCATCATGTGAGAATTGCACAATGATTGAGGAGTATGATGAAAAGTGTAGATTATGCAACCCGTGTAAATTGCATAGAGGATATGCTGTGCAAATTAAAGGTTGTAGTTCCTGTCTTGAAGAGGTGTGTGACTCTCATCCTAGAGGTCACCTATGCTCCAATTGTCATTATGATAAATGTAATCAGTGGGAGAGTACATATCCGGTATGATTGGAAAGAATCCTTACCGTGATTTTAGTTTATCGGTACGAGATTGGTATCGTCGTGGTTTTAGATTGTTCTGGGAGGAGGAACCGGGTCAACGATTCAACTGTTGGAACAACAAAAGAATATGGTTTCTACGTCATCGTTGTGAAGACACTGGGTGTTATGATTATAAACCCACTGATTTTTATTTGGCTGTGACAGAATGTGATTCGACACTTGAGGACACTGTTTGTGAAATTGCTTCAAATAGGCAAATTGAAACATGTGAATTCTATAGAATGAATGAGAATAGTATCATTGACTATACAAGAGATATGACAAGAGTGAAGTCACACTCTACTGTAGAAAATGTGACCCTGACATTGCACTACATCAGGATCAGTACACTGTGAATTCAGATAATCTACCTGCACTAGTTGTTGTCGACAAATACCTAGTAGTGGATGAAATCTAAAGAGTAGAAAAGTCGTTTTATCATGTATATAAGTTTTTTTTTTTATTAATAAACAATTTCACATACATCTTTAGAACATTTTATTCTCAGGGCACTAAATCAATATTAAATACACTTGTAAGTATATTCTCCACTAGAAAGTCGTTCAATCGAGGTACGTCAACGTAGATGTCGAGAAACTGCTTGTAGGTGTAGCCACGACATCTGAACATGAAAAAGAGTAGTGCATGAAAGCCACATGTCTTAGTCGTTAAATCCTGTACTCTTCGTTGATTTTGAATAATGGTTTTCCCCTGCTTTCAATAAAGTTGCTGATGTATGGAGCGTATAATTTATACGATAGGCCAAGAGGATCAAAAAATTCAATATTCTTTGCTGTTTGAAAGATGCATAGCCAATGACCGGTCTTCAAAGTCGATGGACTGCTATTAACAATGATTAGGGTATTGTTAACACTTGGAATTTTTTCAATGAAGTCCGAGGGTATGCAACAGGACTTGTACTGGGACATGTATGGATCCATACTAATACGTTGATTATTTGGTTTGTGTTCATGGTGCTAGGTCTAGTAGAACACTGCCGTCGGGCGTGATTTCCCAATAGGTTTCAAATTGACTCAGTGATATTAGCGTGATACTCTCAGTCAGAGCATTGGCAAATGTACACTCTAAACGTACATTCCCTGTTCGTACTATGGTCATATCTTGCGTGCCTGACAAATCCAAAACAATAACCCCATGATTTTTTTTTTTGAAAACATTGAATCGGTTATTCCATTTTCAAATAGTTGAGAGTCATGATGTAGGGATTGCATGGTCAACTCGTACAGAGTTCTATAGGATTTTTTGTCAAATGATAGAGTGTACAGTGGAATACATTCACTTTGCACACGAGGCTAGATAGATCGAAAAAATTAAAATCATGGGGGGATTCAGTCCAGGATCCAACGGCACTGCCACTCTTCACAAAGGCTAATGCCAATTTTGATGGGATTTCTCCATTGATAAATGATGAATCGCTATAGCTACGAGAGCCGGTGGCAATGTGACGTTGATTGGTGATTGTATGGGGGGACAAGAAGTTTAATGTTGTTACCATTGGCTCTTAGCTTCTCCACTGCCAATGCAACAGAGCTCATAACTTGTTGTTTTCGGACGTGGAGGATTGCCGATGTGATAATAACATTTGCATCGGGTGCTGCAGGAAGTGTTTTTCTCAAAATGAAATTCGATGGGGCCATCTGTAACTTTATGTCAATCTTGACATTGGGGGGTAGCCATTGGGATATATTGAATATCTCATGATTTAATTTTCCAACTAGATGATACTCCTGGGTCACTGCAGTAGTCAACTCACCGTCAGTATCAACACCTGTTCGATATTCATAGCCTAATGATTGTCCTCTCAACTCCTTGTAAGCCTTTGGCGTCATCATCATAATTGTATGTAGCTTGCATAGTTGGATAAATTATTGCTAGTGCTCACCAATGTTCCATTAATAAATACATTAATTTGTTTGAATAGGTTGTGTAGAATACAGTTTTCATAGGAGAGACCATCACCGGCATTTGGAGTTGTATTATCTGACTTTTTCTTCACCACAACATTTAAATCAATAAATGTTGACGACAAATCAATGAAATAGTCTTCATTGGAAAATATTTGAAAGTGTATTTTTCCGAGAGGGTTGTTGAGGATGAAATTGTTCATAGTAGCCATACTTGACACTGACATCAACATTTTCAGCATTGAATAGATTCAATGAGGAACTGATTGATGGATATGATTCCTTGTGGGGGAGATAAGTCATCTTAAGAGAAGAAATCCTTCTTTGATCTAACAATCTTTTTCTTTTTCTCTTCTTCTGCTGCTTATTGGCCTTCGTTGTTTTATTTCTCAAAGTCCTTGTTGATGTCCTTTGCTTCCTGCCTGGGTGGAGACTGATGAGTGAATGACGTTAACGCATCCTTTTCAATCCCTCCCCATTTTGTCGAGATTTTAATTGTTCACCAACGGCTCTTGCTGAAGATCCAATATTTTCCTTAACACTCTCCTTGAAATTCTTGCCCGACCCCCAGTCCTGTAGTGTGGAGGCAGCAAAATTAGATGCAGCAGGTACAAGATATTTTCTGGCAAGGGGCAGTGCAGAACGAAATAGCCTAGCAAACCAGCTACCAAGACCATAGCCAGACATTGTAGTACGCCCCTTGTAGTAGTCCAATCCATTGCCTATTTGACGTGGACTCAAAGCACCGAGATAACAGTCAATATCGGGACAGACAAATGGAATTCTTCTATTGTTCATTTTAGGCTATTGTACCGTCGTCGTTGACAATGGGTCGAAAATGACATGTAATCCTGCTAAGCCTTTCGTTATTGCTAGAGGATCACCCAATTCACTTCTTAGTGTTAACTGACAGAGTTCCAAATATGAAGTGTTTACAGGAACATACTGAAGATGCTTTATATTATAGTGATGAACAAGTTCATGAGTTGTTTTTCGTTCAAGAACACGTAGGAGGGGGACATTTGAATTACCGACTCTCGACGTTTCCACAAAGGATGCATAGAAAAATATGCAAGAGTCCGAGGCAAAACCAGGTGGATAATCAGCAAAAATAACTTGATCCATCTCGTAAACGGTGCCAGCATTTTTCCCATGGATCATATTCTGTTTAAAGCCAAGAACATCTCTCAAATTGTCATTGAGAATAATTGTTTCAGTGTCAACAGGTGAGCTAATGTAAATCCTCTCATGTTCCAATGAATAATTAAAATGGAATGTACCATTCCGACGATATGAGATTTTTCTATTGATTGTACGACACAAATCCCCCATATTATCATATTCAATATATTCAATCCGACATGTGGATAGTCACTAGATTTAAGTGCTTCAACCCATTCATAGTCGGCATAGCCCAACCCATTCATAGTCCAATCGAATGGTATAACTTTTATATCATACACACGATCCTTTCTCAGGATGTCATAGGTATTTTTGAGAATACAGTCGACAAGAGCCACTTCATATGAACCGTCAAATTTGATGGCGGGTGAGAGTTTTGTCCAAAAATCACTTGTCGTATTCAAGTCATTGTAGAGAGGATCGGAAACGTTGGACATGAAAGTTACATAGAAATCATGGGGCATTGTCAATATCTTCAACACCGATCCAAGAATCAAAATCAGAGTTGTATCCTAGCCACCGAACAAGTAACTGTTTCTTACCCCCGCGAGTACGTGTCTTTAATATCTTTTCAATTTGATAGATTTCACTAGCATTTTTAACTTTTTGCAATTCATAGTCATAAAAGCCACCGAGAATCTCTTCATCTTTGGTATCACGCAGGCGATAAGTTATGGGTTTAGTGTCTAGGATTTTTGCCACTTTAAAAAAGTTCAGTGGACCACAAGTAATTTCCCTTTTCAAAAACATTAGTTGTTCTATTAATTCGAACAGTATCACCAACATTGAATTTATTTTTCTTCTTCTTGACTTTTGATTCATTGGAATATTGTTTAAGAAAGGTGTCAATTGTATTGTGATCCGAATGATGAACTTCCGTTGGTGTAGAGTTGGACAATGATCGATGAGGTCGTTGATTATAAATCAACATGATTTTATCTAGATCATGAATAAAAGTCGATGTATTTTTCAATGTACAATATCTTGAAATTAAAAGTCGAATAGTTCTTATCAATCGTTCGGCCAATGCAGCCTTTATAGGACTGTGACTATGATAGAGCAGTGTACTATATTTCTCTAGTACTTTTGCAACATGAGGATTAACAAATTCACTACCGCGATCCGTTTGAATTTTTTTATATGAATCCTTTTCGAGAATTCTTTCAATGGCCTGAGCAACTTCAACACCCTCTCTTTGATCGCAATGGAATTGCATATGCATAGTGACTAAAAACACTGATTGCAAGTAGAATGTACTTGTACGGTGTATTGTGACGTCTTTGAAGCTCATCTAGAGTCAGGAGATCTGCTTGCTTTTTTATATGCAATGGGTAAAAGGCTTTAGTTTTTTCGATATTGATTGGCACGAAGTCTATGATTTCTATGCAGAGTGTAACTTGGTTCATTTTGTAGATAGTCTTGTACACTTTTAGTGTGAACACCCGTGACTTTGGAAAGAGTTGTGGGGGAACTTAAACTCCCCGCCTCGCAATATTTTCATAAACACCTTTCAGAACTTCAGCCATTTTGAACGTAAACACGTTGTGTAATGTCCGCTACCCTTTTGTATACTGGCTGCTGGTGACGTTGACTTGATACGTCTTCGCTTTTGTCTAGCTATCAGTGGTGTGCTAGTATTTTCCAAAATTGATTTAAAATCTTCTTCTTCTTCAAGTTCATATTTTAATGTTGATGACGATGATGCACGTTCATTTAATTTTTTTAGAATTTGTCTATTGCCAATAAGACTTTTGGGGAAGTTTAATGTATTTAGAAAGTTGTATAGATGAGTGTCAAATGATAATAGTCCTTTACGATTTGTAACCATGTCATACATTAAATCAAGTAGATTATAGCTCTTGCCCTGAATTATAATCCTTTCCCCATTGCTCTCAACTTGAATTTGACCACTTTCCAAGAGATAGGTTAGAGTCGTTTACTTTGTTCACGATATGAGAGGGGCATTAGATTTCCAATTTTCAAACAATTGAATCCAATTCCTCCTTCTTTAATTGTGTTCCAGCAGCAGCAGACTCTTGAGAAGATGATTCTTTTTTGGGATCAGCAGCAGCAGCAGTGGGCTTTGATCGATAGTGTTTGTCCACTCGGCGAAGTGCATCTTGAAGTAAAATCAGTTTTTTATCATCCTCAATAGTTTCATTGTCGAGGAATTTACTCAGATTGTCCTCAAAGTGTTCGACGGGTGAGAGAGCGAGTTCTATTGGAGTCAATTTATAGGGTTTTGCCATTATCTAGAGAAAACTGTTTACAAGTCCTGCAATTATTGGCAGTAAAAGTGTGAAAAAGCTACCGCCTGTCTGAAGAAGTCGTTTTCCTTTTAAAATTCTTTCCTTTCTTTTTAGAGGCCAATGCACGTACAATGGAACGATGTTGCTTTGCCTGTTGCTTTAACTACTTCTGGTAGTTGAACATTACCCTCGGTCAAATTTAAACAAAGTTCAGATATTAGATTAATGAAATCATTGTCAATACCATGTTTGAGTATTGCTTTTCTAAGCTGAGGTTTTGAAGTGCTTAGAACTGAAAACAAATGCCTATTTTTCATGTAGTTTCTTCAGTGTCATGATAGCGACTAATAGGTCTTTTTAGTGTTCACAGGGAGATATACTGTAATTTCATTGTCGAAAATATCTGTGACTACACGCAGATCCTCGGATGTATTTTGATTAAGATCCAATAGGATATACCGTGGGGTTTATTAGTTGCCTGATTGTATGCTGAGAGCAGAAATTTAGGGGCACCTGGATAGATTTGTTTATTGAGGGTTATTAGCGAGCTAGAATCACGAACAACTCTGTAGATGATATAGTAGGTACAGTTCAAAGCAAGTGTTCGCATACATTTGCTCTGATGAAAGAGATTGTGTAGAACCAGAGTAACGGAAATCTGTTCATGATGATAGCGAACAGTGAACAATTGCAGTATTTGCTGAGACCATTGTTCAATAGATTCAGCCAGATCGTCAATGATCAGCCAAGAGTTTGGCTCAATAATGTTGAAAAACATCAAGTCCCTGTATGAACTGTATCTGCACCGATCCCATGCAGCAGTAATTGCTTTTATTTTATTGTATGACTCCTGCCAAATACTATAGCAATAGTAGATTTTTTTCGGCTTTTCCGCAAACATTTTATCACAATTTTTAATTATTTTAGTTAAGAGTGTTGTTTTGCCCGACATTGAGGGCCCACACAGAAACGATCTGAATGGTGTTTAAATTGATACATGTTCCTTTCAACAGTTCACCTGGACAACTAACTGTAGACCCTAATTGTCTAATGACTAAATAATTTTTTCCCTACTACTACTCTGTTCTTCAAGAAGAAGACAAAGACGAATAAAGAATCATATTTTTTCTTTTATTATATGCACATAAAAAAGTAACAATACATTGAAAAAAAAATACACTTTTAAAATTTATTTTAATAAAAAAATACAACATTTACATGGGCACAGAGAGAAAAAACACTTTTTTTTGTTTATTTATAGAGAAAAAAAATTAAATTAGAGAGAGCACTTGAAAAAAAATCTGCTCTAAGTCCAAAAAAAAGATAACTTTGGTGACGGTGCGCCCCCGCGCTGGCGGCGGCCGCCCCCTCCCCCGGGCCGCCCCCCCCCCCCCCCCCCCAAAGGTTTTTAGGAAATAATTTACAGGGACTTTATTTAAACCGAGACTTTCCCTATGGGCAATACATTCGATCCGGTCTGAAGTTAAATAGTGTCCAAGGGGGAGGGTGGTCACACCATCTTGACAAACATAGACCTTGTCGGAAATGGTACTCATGGTTATTTTTCTACATTTACAGTAAAGTTCCTGTAGTTGTGGGAACGAATTGCCAACAATTTGGCTCGTGGAATTGTATTTTCAACAATACAATTCCTATAATGTTCATGTCGAAATTCTTGTCCACATAGCGCGTGGGTACTCCTTTGCAACGTTTCTTGATTTCCTCGTCGTATGTCTGTATAAAAGTACACCTTCGGACCTACAAACATACCACGGGAAATCAAGTCGCTTCCTGTTTCAGATTTAAAAAATAAAAGCTGATTGGGCGCCCGACGTTTTACTTGCTCAGGGTAAAGACCACCACTCCAATTGGTGTAGTCCATCCGTGAACTGATAATTTCACCGTGCGCCAAATCATCAATTAGATTTGATGTTTTACTTTTAACAGTAGAGAATCCGTGTCACCGTAGCAGACCTCTACTTGCCCCTTTTCAGCCACTGTACCCTATCCACATTGTAGTAGAATTCCAACATGAGCTTTTTTGAGATCTCCAAGATAGCACTGCCTGCAGCAATATTTTTATTCAAGACAATGCGTCTTTTTTTCCTATTCAAAAGTACCATGTCCGGCCAATGATTGTGAAGGAAGTGTAATTGGGATCGGCAATAATTCGAGCACATTGTTCTGGATCGGTCACAACGTCACAACGATTCCTATTGCGAACACTCTCATACATTTTGCCGAAAGCCGAATTCAAAATGAGTTTATAAATTTCTTTTTCGGCTTTCGTCTGTGCTGCAGAACGTTTGCTCGACAAAAGTGTCAAAAATGTTTTCAAATAGGGTTTTGACTAAACTCGAGTGCTCTATGAACCTTTGTGACGTTGAAACCGTTGTTGCATATCCATTTTAAAGTCACATGATGTACAACTATGTTTTTTTTGGCAGAAGGTCAGCAATAAGTTTTTGTTTTGAAGGCGCCCAATGCAATCCGTCCACCTCGACTAAACGCCTATTGCGAGGACTCAAAGAGTCCTTAGTCACAGGTCTATTGATACATGGGAAAAACAAAATCCTTTACTGAATCGTGAAGCTCGACTGGTATCTCTCCATCAATTTCAAAAAAACCATCCAACCGGTCCATTCTCCTCAACACTGTTAATGTTGGGGAAATGGGGAGCTTGAGGGTCATTGAGCCATTTATAGTCACCGCAAGGTAGTGCTAATGGGACATGGCCGTAGGGGTAGAGAGAATTCATATCGAGGAAAACTGCATTCGATTTTGTCCCCGTCTTCTCTCCTGTTGGATCAGTTTCCAAGATACGGTCCCCGTGAAAAACAAAACCCCCCCTCATTGACCTCTCGATGAACAGATGCTGATCAATGTCAGTGATTAGCCCAATTTTTTCCCCACTAATTTTGAGGATAAGGTCCATCACTAGATGAGGCGAAGAAAAATAATAACCGAAATCAAGATTAAATTCCTCATAGATTTTATCCGTATTTTTACGCATAATGTCTAACAGGGTTAACACGTCACTCGACAAATACAGCTTGCAGCAGTCAAACCCATTTTTACACCCTCCCTCTGCCCAAACTTTTTTAGCAAAACTGTATTCCTCGGGGGTGCAACTACGATCGTGAAGACTGTCGTAAAACGATTCAATTGGAGGAATAGATTCCTCGGCGAATCTCGACATGGAACAATAATGGTCATAAGGAGATATATGCCCTTGACCGTTAACAAATCATATAAATCATTTGGAAATTGTTGCTTGAGAAGGGGGAAAGCATTGCTGCCGTCATCGTTTTTTCTGCACTGGAATTAATTCGCTCAATGATTTAGGGAAAAAACTGTAGGAATCTAAAAAGCGAATTTTATTCGTGTACTCAACGCCGGCTTCAACAAATTTCCACATAAATTCCAAAACAAGCAACTTTTCCGATGATTTAGGTATGATTTTGTACGTAAAGCTGTCTATCACCCATGCATCATCATCTACTGTTCAATTTCTTTGAAGATATGCCAACGCAGGTAGCACATACTTTAGATCATAGTTAGAGTTATGTATAAAAACCGGTAGAAAAAGTTGTTGTTTAATTTTTAAATTACACGAATTGTGAGCCCACCCACGAAAGTTACTTTTTCCCATTGAATTAGGGTCAATAAGGTGATTGTGGTCCTGCACCGCGTCTTTTGGGCAAAGGCCCCCTACACACCCAGCAAATTGTCCCCTTTTCCAGCGCCAGTTGCTCTTTATCCGACAATGTCATTGGATAATTGGTATGACGTAATCGTGAAATTGCCTTGTTTGCCGTTTTTATTAAAGAAACCAATACTTTTCCATACTGCCCTCCTCGTCCATAGTAAAAAAAAAACTCTTCCAATTGCATTTTATTGTTGGCGTCGCGACGGGGCGTGTGCGTAGGAACACGCAACTAGTTTGTGTTCCTTGACTATATTTTGCCTTGATGGGTCCGATACCTCAACCAGTCTTGTTTCACAGTCTAAAGACACTTTATCAGATTGCAGAAGAGAATTTTGAAAATTTTTAAATTGTAAAGTGTCTTTGCCTTCTGCCTGCATTTCAATTCTTTGATTTCCATGAATTTTGCAATGGTTCATGTGATCTGAAAACTTTCGCTCAGATCTAAATGGGGAAAGGCACATGGGGCAATAGAAACGTTCTCCTTTCTGAACGCCTTGAGATAAGAGTCGACTTATTGCTGTGACGGGGGAAAAAAGACCATAAGAATTTACATCTTTGGAGGTTCGTAAATAACCCACACAAAATTTTTTTAACATTTTCCACCATCGGTGTCCTCACTGAGTACAAAACTCCTTTTTTATTCGTTTTTTTCCCCCATCTACAAATTCAGTGTCGTACTGGAGAACAACCACCCCCACCCCAAGATTTTCATTTGCTTTCTCGAATAGACTTATTTCTTTAAAGGACACCGGATACTTTCCCTCTAAACAATCAAAATTTTACTTTAGGGAAAGTTTTTCCACCGTTACGTGCAAGTCTGTCGAGATTTTTCATTGTTGACTCATTATATAATGTCTTATGGGCTGCTGCTAAAAACGCATATTTAAAACATTGCAGTCCAGTGTCAAATCTGAAACCCTGAACTCCTTTGGTAGCCGACAAATCTGGTGGCATTTTATTTTGTTACCTCGCCCCTCCCCTTAAAATAAAGTTTTTTTTTAAATCTACTGAGATTCAGATCCATGCGTTCAATGTATAAAATTGTGGACCCACTCCCCCTCTCGCTAAACGTATCCAAAGTTGAAATTAGTTTATTCACCCAGTTGAAAAAGTTGTCTTCAAAATTGTTTAGACCTGGATAAAAAGTCTGGTTGCCTGTCGAAAAATGAAAATAAAAAATATCCCCGGATGTTCCTTTTGTAAGTAAACTTTTTGATTCACCGACGCTTTAATTCCCCCTCGACCACCCCAATTCTGGATCTGAATCTCATTTTTTGCTCGAATTTTGTCGATATAGCTATGGAGAACTTTCACAGGGTCATTTAAAATAATGCTCGCGTTTTCCGTTAGGGGGGGGGGAAGGCTAAAATCTACCCTGTATGTTTGCAAATGACTTTAGAGCAGATTCTAACAAATAAAATTCAGGCAATTCCGGGGGACGTAGCACTATTTTCATGTCCTGTCCCTGTTTGTTCAGGACTCAATTCACTAATAGTAAAGTTGCTGTTAAAAATGTCCCCGGAATATGAGCTGCTGTTGTATTACTACTACTATCTATACCATTAAGTGGAATGGTGGAGGAGGGTGACAGGGAATTGTCAATAACACCACCACTCCCAGTCTTTCAATCACATTGGGGGATGTGGCATGAGGTCTCCTAGTACATATTCCAAGGTGTTTGGGGACAATTGATCGAGCCAGCCTGTATTGTCCTCTGATGGAATTTCGTTATGAGGACCCCGGTCAGATGCACTTGTAGCATCACCTAAATGTTCACGCATAAAACTATCTGCCCACTCCGGATCCTCAAGCATGTCAATATCGCAGGTTAAGTCCTCCAGGCTAGCCATTTCCCAAAAAACATCATTAAGGAACCCTCTATGCCACTCCAAATTCTCTAGAGCTAGTGTAGGTTCATCCCTGAACTCTGCTGGTGGTGACAGAATTGTTTCTGTAAATACACTTGCTTCATCACTCAATGGTGTCGCTGGTGGTGCTATAATCTTTACTCTGTAGAAAAAAAAGTTTTATTTTTATGTAAAATAACCATTATATTTTTTTTATAGTTCATAAACTTTGTCAATTTCTCATAGTCATTGTCCCACCACCACCTGAACAATTAAAAGAAGAAGAAAAAAGTTACATTGCCATATGTCTTTCATAATGTCAACTGAACATGTTAAAAAATATATATTGTTTTTTTTTAGTCAGGAAAATGTAGTCTTATTCTTAGAGAGTAAGTTAGAACAAGAGAATGATAAAAAAACTAATGGTTTTATTACAAAAAAAGTTTTTAGAATAAAAATGAAAAATATGGGTCCAATTCGAGTGCTTGACCCTCTTCAATATAACTCTCAATGAAATTTGACCATCGTTCGACCGACGCGGTATGCTGTATGAACAGTTGCTCCTCAGCTTCAGTTAATGGATACGAATCCCATATGTCGGCGGTTGGTGGTGTTACTTTCTCAATAATCCGTATTTTCCTGTGTCTTTTGCCAACAAATTTTTTTGAAGTTGTGGATGTAGTTGACCTGGGGCTAATAAATGATTGTTAGAGAGAAGAACTTTTTTTTTCTCCATCCATATCGACAATTAAATTGCAATTAAAATGTTGGATGGTCCTTTTTAGAGCCCCCCCCCCCAACCCCTCCCGGGGAGGACCCTTGGGAACCGGGAGTTTCCTTCGAGGTAGGAGGATCGATACCCTTTCGAGTTGGGATATCGGACTTCACAGCACTGTTCAAATAGAACAGCCTCAAATTCTTTCTCGAATGCATCTTTCAACGAAAATAATTGCTTGAATTGAGTTTTGCCCAAAATAATGTTTCTTCGTACCATTGTGAAAGACATAATCGGTTGATTATTAAAAAAAGACCTTCTTATCGCAAATACACATCCTGTCACATGAAACCCTACTTAAAATTCAAAGCGGATTAAGTAACGATGGAGTATTTTGATAAACATTGATGTGCGCGACGGCTTAGTACAAAAAACAGTACTTTGAGAACGATCTGTGAAACAGTGAATTGTTCGTTTTTCAAATAGTTACTTTTTGTTTTTAAAAGGAATATTGGAATTATTTGCATTAGAATGCGTCTTGGTTAGAAGTTACAAGGTAAGGTTTTTTTTATAGAAATGCGTGATAAGCATTCCTTTATATACCGCTAATCTGGTTAATGAAAGAAAATGAAATAGTTTAGAAACAAATTTTAAGTTTTACTCATCAAAAGCTATGTGCCTGAGAAAATTTTGTCTTATTTTTTTTGAAAAAAAAAAGGAAAAAAATATATACACACTACAAGTTCTGGCTGTACATCAGAAGTCCCTGGCATGGCTTGAAGAGGAGTGTCCCTCCTATCTTGATCTGATGAGGCTGAGGCATTATGTGAAGCAGCCCATTCCCTTTTCAACTTCCTTCCAACTTGCGTGGAGCTAACACTGGCGTCAGAGGACTCTGGCATTAAAAGATTCGCGGCCATTGGCTTGGTCCAGGTCATGTGTAATTCTACCAGCGTATTTGATAATAGATGGCCTTGTGGCTTGCATTAATGCAGGTTCGCTCCATCTCGCTTTCTTTTCCAGAGGGGCATTATAGCACGTATCTTCTTCCTTAAAAAAAAGGCAAAAATTTAGTATGAAAAAAAAATGCAATTTTGGGTTTGGAAAATAATTCAGTTTATGTTAGGCATCTAAAGTAGTGTAAAAAACATCTTGATTTCAAAATCAGGGGTTTTCAATTACTTTTTTGAGCAACTGAATCTTAATTCGACAAAAACTGGGTTTGCCACGAAATTTTACAAAACCTTACTTGAGCCTTTTTTTTTTCTGCTTCGAAAAAGTCGCAAGATGCTTATCTTTCTGCTAAAAAGCTGGCAGGGGGAATGGGTCCATTTTGGTCCTTGGGTCATAAAGATTAAGAATCCACGGATTATTCTGATTTAAACAGGGTGCAATATGTGCCTATTTTTGCATTAAAAAACTGGTGTTAAAATAGGGGGAGCTGGAAATTTTTTTTTATTCAATTAAATAAATATTTATATTTTCCTTTATTATCAAAATAAAATACTCATTGTTAGAAATTTAGATTTTTTAGAATGATTTTCAGCTCTTAAACTAAGGTAAGCAGCATAGATTCTAAACTGTTTTGGTTCTTCTTCTAAAGACTAAAAGCACCATTAGGCTACTATGATCTAAAATATCACTGAAATACATTTTCCAGCAGTACATGGTAACGAACTATAAGTAAGGAACAAATCAGGCTAATAGTAACCGAAACTCTAAAAGGAAGCTTTTGTAACTATTAATACATTAAAAGAATCAACATTTTATTCTAATCCCAAATTACCGATCGAAAGCTAAGCACTTTTTTAAAAATTTTCCTGATTTTCAATAACATCCCTAAAAAGGCCCACTGATCTTGATAAAAATCACACCGTAAATTTCAGCCTATAAGAGAACTATGTAGAGGTTTCAGCTCCTAAACAATAGGCTTCTAAGCGCATAAGTACCCTTAGTTCTAGTGTCTGTCTTAAGTAGTCAAAAGATTAATTCAGTAGCAAAGTGGTTGTTTCTGCCATTCTATTTTAATTTTTCATATTACAATGAACCAAAATCAAAGTGAACATGTCTCTCGGGGTTTTTTTGAATATTTACTAAAATTGAAATACATGGAATCATTTAATATTTAATGATGAAGGAAGCTTTTTAAAAGAGGTAACCACACAGTGTAAGGAAAGAATTTCTTCCTTAACTTAATGACAAGACAATTTCTTTTTATTATAATAATAATGAGAAAATTTTACTCACCAGAAATTGCTTAGAATTATCCATTTTCTATGTAAATGTTCACAAAAAATGTCAGTAGTGTTTAAGTTGAATAAACTATTCAAAACTGTTGAAGAACCTAATTTGAAACCTGAATATATACAAAAAATAATTGAATATATTGGCAACTAAAAAGACACACCGGTTTTTCTGACACGGATTTAACCTAAAAAAAAAAACTTGTATATCATGAAATAGAAATTCAGTTAATTGTGTCAGAGAAACTTGAACCAAAACAGATTCTACCCAACCTGTTTTTGGTACGGGGGCTTACGCAAAGTATAAGGTTCTACCAGAAAAACCTGTTTGGTACAGGGGCGTCGTAGAATAACATGATATTTCCTATATGTCTGTTAGAATAACATGGTATTTTGCTATATGTCTCCGCAAATAACATGTAAATTGCTATATGTCTCGTAGAAATGGTACCTCTTACCCTACTGCTGAACAAAATGGCTATCTCTAAATTTTGATTGGATGTGTTTGGGGAATGATGGGCGTAGGGGGGGGGGCTAGTTGCCCTCCAATCACTTACGACTATTAAAAAGGGCACTAGCTCTTTGAATTTCCAATTGAATGAGCCTTTCTTGAAGTTTCTACGACAATGCCTTCTATAAAAACCTTATATGCCCCCAGGGCATAACTTAAAAACCCTTTCCCCGAGGGTTGTAGGGGAGTGTACTCCTCAAAAACAATATTTTCTGTCTAGAAATCAACTACGCTGAACAAAATGGCTATCTCAAAATTTTGATTGGATGTGTTAGGGGGAATGATGGGGGCGTGGGGGGGGGCTAGTTGCCCTCCAATCACTTTTGACTATTAAAAATGGGCACTAGCCTTTTAAATTTCCAATCGAATGAGCCTTTTTTGAAGTGTCTACGACAACGCCAACGATGGGCGTGGGGGGAGGGGGCTAGTTGCCCTCTAATTTTTTTTTGACTATTAAAAAGGGCACTAGCCACTCCAATTTGCAATCGAATGAGCCCTTTTCGAAATTTCTACGACAACTCCTACGATACGAAGTGCCCGGGTATGGAGAAAAAAAAACAAAAAAAGCAACACATTGTGCCCACATTGTTCGGGGGGGGCAAGTTGCCCTCCAATAACTTTCGAGCACTAGCCCTTGGAATTTCCAATCGAATGAGCCTTTTTTTGAAGTTTCTACGACAATGCCTTCTATTGAAACCTTATATGCCCCGGGGCATAACTTAAAACCCTTGCCCCGAGGGTTTGTGGGGGACTGTCCTCCTCAAAAAGATATTTTCTATCTGGAAAACAACTACGCTGAACAAAATGGCTATCTCAAAAGTTTTTTTGGATATGTTTGGCGGAATGATGGGCGTGGGGGGGGGCCAGTTGACCTCCAATCACTTTCGACTATTAAAAAGGGCACTAGCCCTTTGAATTTCCAATCGAATGAGCCTTTTTTGAAGTTTCTACGACAACGCATTCTATAAAAACCTTGTATGCCCCCAGGGCATATCTTAAAACCCTTGCCCCGAGGGTTTTTGGGGAGTGTCCTCCTCAAAAAGATATTTCTATTTGGAAATCAACTACGCTGAACAAAATGGCTATCTCAAAATTTTGATTGGATGTGTTTGGGGAATGATGGGTGTGGGGGGGGGGGCTAGTTGCCATCCAATCACTTTCGACTATTAAAAAGGGCACTAGCCACTCCAATTTGCAATCGAATGAGCCCTTTTCGAACTTTCTACGACAACTTCTTCGATACGAATTGCCCCGGGTATGGAGAAAAAACAACAAAAAAAAAACAACACATTGTACCCACATCGTTCAGGGGGGGGCTAGTTGCCCTCCAATAACTTTTCGACTATTAAAAAGGGCACTAGCCCTTTAAATTTCCAATCGAATGAGCCTTTTTGAAGTTTCTACGACAACGCCTTTTATAAAAACCTTAAATGCCCCCAGGGCATAGCTTAAAACCCTTGCCCCGAGGGTTGTGGGGGAGTGTCGTCCTCAAAAAGATATTTTCTATCTGGAAAAATCAACTACGCTGAACAAATTGGCTATCTCAAAATTTTGATTGATGTGTTTGGGGGAATGATGGGCGTGGGGGGGCGGGCTAGTTGCCCTCCAATCACTTTCGACTATTAAAAAGGGCACTAGCCACTCCAATTTCCAATCGAGTGAGCCCTTTTCGAAGTTTCTACGACGACTCCCTTCGATACGAAGTGCCCGGGTATGGAGAAAAAAAAAAAACAACAAAAAACAACACATTGTGCCCACGTCGTTCTTTACTTAGGCAGCGCTAGCGCGCTGCCAATAAAAAGTCGGGCGTGAGAGGGGGGTTGGTTACCGTCCAATCAATTTCAACTATTGAAAAGGACACTAGCCCTTTGAATTTCCAAACCTTATATGCCCCCAGGCCATAACTTAAAACCCTTGCTCCGAGGGTTTTGGGGGAGTGTCCTCCTCAAAAACATATTTTCTATCTGGAAAACAACTACGCTGAACAATATGGCTATCTCAAAATTTTGATTGGATGTGTTCGGGGAAATGATGAGCGTGGGGGGGGGGCTAGTTGCCCTCCAATCACTTACGACTATTAAAAAGGCACTAGCTCTTTGAATTTCCAATTGAATGAGCCTTTCTTGAAGTTTCTACGACAATGCCTTCTATAAAAACCTTATATGCCCCCAGGGCATAACTTAAAACCCTTGCCCCAGGGGTTTTGGGGGAGTCCTCCTCAAAAGATATTTCTATCTGGAAATCAACTACGCTGAACAAAATGGCTATCTCAAAATTTTGATTGGATGTGTTTGGGGGAATGATGTGTGTGTGTGGGGGGGGGGGCTAGTTGCCATCCAATCACTTTCGACTATTTAAAAGGGCACTAGCCACTCCAATTGGCAATCGAATGAGTCCTTTTCGAACTTTCTACGACAACTCCTTCGATACGAATTGCCCGGGTATGGAGAAAAAACAGCAACACATTGTGCCCACATCGTTCGGGGGGGGGGGGCTAGTTGCCCTCCAATAACTTTCGACTATTAAAAAGGGCGCTAGTCCTTTGAATTTCCAATCGAATGAGCCTTTTTGAAGTTTCTACGACAACGCCTTCTATAAAAACCTTATATGCCCCCAGGGCATAACTTATAACCTTTGCCCCAAGGGTTGTGGGGGAGTGTCATCCTCAAAAAGATATTTTCTATCTGGAAATCAACTACGCTGAACAAATTGGCTATCTCAAAATTTTGATTGGATGTATTTGGGAGAATTATGGGTGTGGGGGGGGGGGGGGGCTAGTTGCCCTCCAATCACTTTCGACTATTAAAAAGGGCACTAGCCACTCCAATTTCCAATCGAGTGAGCCATTTTCGAAGTTTTTACGACGACTCTTTCGATACGATGTGCCCGGGTATGGAGAAAAAAAAAGACCCAAAAAACACATTGTGTCCACATCGTTCTTTACTTAGGCAGCACTAGCGCGCTGCCAATAAAAGGTGGGCGTGAGAGGGGGGCTGGTTACCGTCCAATTAATTTCAACTATTAAAAAGGGCACTAGCCCTTTGAATATCCAAATCTTATATGCCCCCATGCCATAACTTAAAACCCTTGCCTCGAGGGTTGTGGGGGAGTGTCATCCTCAAAAATATATTTTCTATCTGGAAAACAACTACGCTGAACAAATGGCTATCTCAAAATTTTGATTGGATGTGTTTGGGGGAATGATGGGCGTGGGGGGGGGCTAGTTGCCCTCCAATCACTTACGACTATTAAAAAGGGCTCTAGCTCTTTGAATTTCCAATTGAATGAGCCTTTCTTGAAGTTTCTACGACAATGCCTTCTATAAAAACCTTATATGCCCCCAGGGCATAACTTAAAACCCTTGCCCGAGGGTTGTAGGGGAGTGTACTCCTCAAAAACATATTTTCTGTCTAGAAATCAACTACGCTGAACAAAATGGCTATCTCAAAATTTTGATTGGATGTGTTTGGGGGAATGATGGGCGCGGGGGGGGAGCTAGTTGCCCTCCAATCACTTTTGACTATTAAAACGGGCACTAGCCGTTTGAATTTCCAATCGAATGAGCCTTTTTTGAAGTGTCTACGACAAACGCCAACGATGGGCGTGGGGGGGGGGGGGGGGGGGCTAGTTGCCCTCTAATCACTTTTGACTATTAAAAAGGGCACTAGCCACTCCAATTTGCAATCGAATGAGCCCCTTTTTTTCGAAATTTCTACGACAACTCCTACGATACGAAGTGCCCGGGTATGGAGAAAAAAACAAAAAAAGCAACATATTGTGCCCACATTTTTCGGGAAGGGGGGCTAGTTGCCCTCCTTCGGGCACTAGCCCTTGGAATTTCAAATCGAATGAGCCTTTTTTTGAAGTTTCTACGACAATGCCTTCTATTGAAACCTTATATGCCCCCGGGGCATAACTTAAAACCCTTGGCCCGATGGTTGTGGGGGAGTGTCCTCCTCAAAAAGATATTTTCTATCTGGAAAACAACTACGCTGAACAAAATGGCTATCTCAAAATTTTGATTGGATTTGTTTGGGGGAATGATGGGCGTGGGGTGGGGGGGGGGGCAGTTGACCTCCAATCACTTTCGACTATTAAAAGGGCACTAGCCCTTTGAATTTCCAATCGAATGAGCCTTTTTTGAAGTTTTCACGACAACGCATTCTATAAAAACCTTATATGCCCCCAGGGCATAACTTAAAACCCTTGCCCCGAGGGTTTTGGGGGAGTGTCCTCCTCAAAAGATATTTTCTATCTGGAAATCAAATTACGCTGAACAAAATGGCTATTTCAAAATTTTGATCTGATGTGTTTGGGGGAATGATGGTTTGGGGGGGGGGGGGGGGGCTAGTTGCCATCCAATCACTTTCGACTATTAAAAAGGGACTAGCCACTCCAATTTGCAATCGAATGAGTACTTTTCGAACTTTCTACGACAACTTCTTCGATACGAATTGCCCCGGGTATGGAGAAAAAAACGACAAAAAAACAACACATTGTACCCACATCGTTCAGGGGGGGGGGGACTAGTTGCCCTCCAATAACTTTCGACTATTAAAAAGGGCACTAGCCCTTTAAATTTCCAATCGAATGAGCCTTTTTGAAGTTTCTACAACAACGCCTTCTATAAAAAACCTTATATGCCCCCAGGCCATAACTTAAAAACCCTTGCCCCGAGGGTTTTTGGGGAGTATCGTCGTCCTCAAAAAGATATTTTCTATCCGGATATCAACTACGCTGAACAAATTGGCTATCTTAAAATTTTGATTGGATGTGTTTGGGGGAATGATGGGCGTGGGGGGGGGGGCTAGTTGCCCTCCAATCACTTTCGACTATTAAAAAGTTCACTAGCCACTCCAATTTCCAATCGAGTGAGCCTTTTTGAAGTTTTTCTACGACGACTCCTTCGATACGAAGTGCCCGGATAAGGAGAAAAAAAAAACAAAAAACAACACATTGTGCCCACATCGTTCTTTGCTTAGGCAATGAAAAGTTGGGCGTGAGAGGGGGGTTAGTTACCGTCCAATCAATTTCAACTATTAAAAAGGGCACTAGCCCTTTGAATTTCCAAACCTTATATGCCCTCAGGCCATAACTTAAAAACTCTTGCCTCGAGGGTTGTGGCTGAGTGTCCTCCTCAAAAACGTATTTTCTATCTGGAAAACAACTACGCTGAACAAAATCGCTATCTCAAAATTTTGATTGGATGTGTTTGGGGGAATGATGGGCGTGGGGGGGGGGGCTAGTTGCCCTCCAATCACTTACGACTATTAAAAAGGGCACTAGCTCTTTGATTTTCAATTGAATGAGCCTTTCTTGAAGTTTCTACGACAAAGCCTTCTATAAAAACCTTATATGCCCCCAGGGCATAACTTAAAACCCTTGCCCCGAGGGTTTTTGGGGGAGTGTCCTCCTCAAAAATATATTTTCTATCTGGAAATCAACTACGCTGAACAAAATGGCTATCTCAAAATTTTGATTGGATGTGTTTGGGGAATGATGGGTGTGGGGGGGGGCTTGTTGCCCTCCAATCACTTTCGAATATTAGAAAGGGCACTAGCCCTTTGAGTTTCCAATCGAATGAGCCTTTTTTGAAGTTTCTACGACAACGCCTTCTATAAAAAAACCTTATATGCCCCCAGGGCAAAACTTAAAACCATTGCCCCGAGGGTTTTGGGGGAGTGTCCTCCTCAAAAAGATACTTTCTATCTGGAAATCAACTACACTGAACAAAATGGCCATCTCAAAATTTTGATTGGATGTGTTTGGGGGAATGATGGGTGTGGGGGGGGGGGGCTAGTTGCCATTCAATCACTTTCGACTATTAAAGGGGCACTAGCCACTCCAATTTTTGCAATCGAATGAGCTTTTGCTTTCATACGACAATCACTTTGATAACGATTGCCCCTATTAAAAAAACTAGCCACTCCAATTTGCCCAATCGAATGGGCCCTTTTCGAACTTTCTACGACAACTCCTTCGATACGAATTGCCCGGGTATGGAGAAAAAAAACAACAACATTGTGCCCACATCGTTCGGGGGGGGGGGGGGGGGGGGGGGGGGGTTAGTTGCCCTCCAATAACTTTCGACTATTAAAAAGGGCACTAGCCCTTTGAATTTCCAATCGAATGAGCCTTTTTGAAGTCTCTACGACAACGCCTTCTATAAAAACCTTATATGCCCGCAGGGCATAACTTAAAACCCTTGCCCCGAGGGTTGTGGGGGAGTGTCATCCTCAAAAAGATATTGTCTATCTGGAAATCAACTACGCTGAACAAATTGGCTATCTCAAAATTTTGATTGGATGTGTTTGGGGGAATGATGGACGTGGGGGGGGGGGGCTAGTTGCCCTCCAATCACTTTCGACTATTAAAAAGGGCACTAGCCACTCCAATTTCCAATCGAGTGAGCTCTTTTTCAAAGTTTCTACGACGACTCCTTAGATACAAAGTGCCCGGGTATGGAGAAAAAAACAAAAACAACACATTGTGCCCACATCGTTCTTTACTTAGGCAGCGCTAGCGCGCTGCCAATAAAAAGTCGGGACGTGAGATGTCGTGGGGGGGGGGATAGTTGTTTACCGTCCAATCAATTTCAACTATTAAAAAGGACACTAGTCCCTTTGAATTTCCAAAACCTTATATGCCCCAGGCCATAACTTAAAACCCTTGCTCCGAGGGTTGTGGGGGAGTGTCCTCCTCAAAAACATATTTTCTACTGGAAAACAACTACGCTGAACAATATTGCTATCTCAAAATTTTGATTGGATGTGTTTGGGGGAATGATGGGCGTGGGGGGGGCTAGTTGCCCTCCAATCACTTACGACTATTAAAAAGGGCACTAGCTCTTTGAATTTCCAATTGAATGAGCCTTTCTTGAAGTTTCTACGACAATGCCTTGTATAAAAACCTTATATGACCCCAGGGCAAACTTAAAACCCTTGCCCCAAGGGTTTTGGGGGAGTGTCCTCCTCAAAAAGATATTTTCTATCTGGAAATCAACTACGCTGAACAAAATGGCTATCTCAAAATATTGATTGGATGTGTTTGGGGGAATGATGTGTGTGGGGGGGGGGCTAGTTGCCATCCAATCACTTTCGACTATTTAAAAGGGCACTAGCCACTCCAATTTGCAATGAATGAGCCCTTTTCGAACTTTCTACGACAACTCCTTCGATACGAATTGCCCGGGTATGGAGAATGTCCCTCCTCAAAAAAAACAAAACACATTGTGCCCACATTTTGTTTCGTTCGGGGGGGGGGGGGGGGGGGGGGCTAGTTGCCCTCCAATAACTTTCGACTATTAAAAAGGCGCTAGCCCTTTGAATTTCCAATCGAATGAGCCTTTTTTGAAGTTTTACGACAACGCCTTCTATAAAAACCTTATATGCCCCCAGGGCATAACTTTAAAAACCCTTGCCCCGAGGGTTGTGTGGGGAGTGTCATCCTCAAAAAGATATTTTCTATCTGGAAATCAACTACGCTGAACAAATTGGCTATCTCAAAATTTTGATTGGATGTGTTTGGGGGAATGATGGGCGTGGGGGTGGGGGGGGGGGGGGGGGCTAGTTGCCCTCCAATCACTTTCGACTATTTAAAAAGGGCACTAGCCACTACAATTTCCAATCGAGTGAGCTCTTTTCAAAGTTTTCTACGACGACTCCTTCGATACGAAGTGCCCGGGTAAGGAGAAAAAAAACAAAAACAACACATTGTGTCCACATCGTTCTTTACTTAGGCAGCGCTAGCGCGCTGCCAATAAAAAGTAGGCGTGAGAGAGGGGTTGGTTACCGATGTCCAATTTTATTTCAACTATTAAAAAGGGCACTAGCCCTTTGAATTTCCAAACCTTATATGCCCCCATGCCATAACTTAAAAACCCTTGCCCCGAGGGTTGTGGGGGAGTGTCCTCCTCAAAAAAAACATATCTTCCATCTGGAAAACAACTACGCTGAACAAAATGGCTATCTCAAAAGTTTGATTGGATGTGTTTGGGGGAATGATGGGCGTGGGGGGGGGGCTAGTTGCCCTCCAATCACTTACGACTATTAAAAAGGGCACTAGCTCTTTGAATTTCCAATTGAATGAGCCTTTTCTTGAAGTTTCTACGACAATGCCTTCTATAAAAAACCTTATATGCCCCAGGGCATAACGTAAAAACCCCTTGCCCTTAGGGTTGTAGGGGAGTGTACTCCTCAAAAACATATTTTCTATCTAGAAATCAACTACGCTGAACAAAATGGCTATCTCAAATTTTTATTGGATGTGTTGGGGGAATGATGGCGCGGGGGGGGGCTAGTTGCCCTCCAATACTTTTGACTATTAAAACGGGCACTAGCCGTTTGAATTTCCAATCGAATGAGCCTTTTTGAAGTTTCTGCGACAACGCCAACGATGGGCGTGGAGGAGGGGGCTAGTTGCCCTCTAATCACTTTTGACTATTAAAAAAGGGCACTAGCCACTCCAATTTGCAACAATCGAATGAGCCCTTTTCGAACTTTTCTACGACAACTCCTACGATACGAAGTGCCTGGGTATGGAGGAAAAAAAAAAACAAAAAAAGCAACACATTGTGCCCACATTGGGTTGGGGGGGGGGGGCTAGTTGCCCTCCAATAACTTTCGACTATTAAAAAGGGCACTAGCCTTGGAATTTCCAATCGAATGAGCCCCTTTTTTGAAGTATCTACGACAATGCCTACTATTGAAACCTTATATGCCCCCAGGGCATAACTTAAAACCCTTGCCCGAGGGTTGTGGGGGGAGTGTCCTCCTCAAAAAGATATTTTCTATCTGGGAAAAAAACAACTACGCTGAACAAAATGGCTATCTCAAAATATTGATTGGATTTATTTGAGGGAATGATGGGCTTGGGGGGGGGGCAGTTGACCTCCAATCACTTACGACTATTAGATTGGATGTGACTTTTAGGGGGGGAATGATGGGCGTGGGGGGGGGGGGGCTATTTCCCTCCAATCACTTTCGACTATTAGAAAGGGCACTAGCCGTTTGAATTTCCAATCGAATGAGCCATTTTTTGAAGTTTCGACGACAACGCCCACGATGGGCGGGGGGGGGCTAGTTACCCTCTAATCACTTTTGACTAATTAAAAAGGACACTAGCCACTCCAATTTGCAATCGAATGAGCCCTTTTCGAAACTTACGACAACTCCTTCGATACGAAGTGCCCGGGTATGGAGAAAAAAAACAAAAAAAACATACATTGTGGCCCACGATCGTTCGGGGGGGGGGGACAAGATATTTTCTATCTGGAAATCAACTACGCTGAACAAAATGGCTATCTCAAAATTATGATTGGATGTATTTGGGGGAATGATGGGCGTGGGGGGGACTAGTTGCCCTCCAATAACTTTCGACTATTAAAAAGGGCACTAGCCTTTGAATTTCCAATCGAATGATCCTTTTTTGAAGTTTCTACGACAATGCATTCTATTAAAACCTTATATGCCCCCGGGGCATAACTTATAACCCTTGCCCCGAGGGTTGTGGGGGACTGTTCTCCTCAAAAAGATATTTTCTATCTGGAAATAAATTACGCTGAACAAAATGGCTATCTCAAAATTTTGATTGGATGTGTTTGGCGAATGATCGGCGTGGGGGGGGGGGGGCTAGTTGCCCTCCAATCACTTTCGACTTTTAAAAAGGGCACTAGCCCTTTGAATTTCCAATCGAATGAGCCTTTTTTGAAGTTTCTACGACAACGCCTTTTATAAAAACCTTATATGCCCCCAGGGCCATAACTTAAAAAACCCTTGTCCGAGGGTTTTGGGGGAGTGTCCTCCTCAAAAAGATATTTTCTATCTGAAAATCAACTACGCTGAACAAAATGGCTACCTATCTCAAATTTTGATTGGGTGTGTTTGGGGGAATGATGGGCATGGGGGGGGGGACTATTTGCCCTCCAATCACTTTCGACTATTAGAAAGGGCACTAGCCCTTTGAGTTTCCAATCGAATGAGCCATTTTTGAGTTTCTATGACAACGCCTTCTATAAAAAAACCCTTATATGCCCCCAGGGCATAACTTAAAACCCTTGCCCCGAGGGTTTTGGGGGAGTGTCTCCTCAAAAAGATATTTTCTATGTGGAAATCAACTACGCTGAACAAAATGGTTATCTCAAAATTTTGATTGGATGTGTTTGGGGGAATGATGGGCGTGGGGGGGGGGGCTAGTTGCCTTCAATCACTTTTGACTATTAAAAAAGGGCACTAGCCACTCCAATTTGCAATCGAATGAGCTCTTTTCGAACTTTCTACGACAACTCCTTCGATACGAAGTGCCCGGGTATGAGAGAAAAAAAAAACAAAAAAAAACAACACACTGTGCCCACATATTTCTTTACATAGGCAGCGCTAGTACGCTGCCTATGATAATAAGGGTAATCAGTGAAGCATTATCAGGTCTATGGATGGATTTTGAGAGTGAAGCTTTAACTGAGGTGATGAGATGGAGCGGATAATTTATAGGGCAGACAATTTATTACAGAATAATTTTTGTATGTAGAAACTCTCAAACCAGTCACACTGGTAGGGTAGCCAGGGGGGATAAAGTCCAAGGGTTGGGGAAAGGTTTCCTGGTGATCCAGGAATAAGTCAAATTGGGAGTGTTCTTTATATGGAGGATGGGAAGGCAAGATGATGTTGGGAGAAGGAAGCACGGGGCAAGGGTTTCTGAGAGGGGAGGGGTCGGGTTATTTCGGCAATTACGGGTGGAGTCCAGAACTAGTTGGTAACTTCTTGGACGTACAGAGAGGAACGATGCGAAGGGAAGTGGATTTTTGGAGGAGTGTGGGTGAGGGGGGGGGGATGGTCCAAATTGAGTAAAGTGTTTTGGATGTTTGGTTGACTGGACACGCTCAAGTACTTGGGGTGGAGGATTGTATCGTGAGATGGATTCCTGGGGTATACTGCTCTGCATCGGGTATGCAGAGGGATAGGCTGAAAGTCAAATGGAACACGTTTCTGGGGAGAAGGGGGTCGTAAATACTTTCGGCACTGCCCTAAAAAAGGTTGGGTTTAAACCTACCCTCTACCCCTGAAGATAT
The DNA here is from genome assembly GCA_027921565.1 of Artemia sinica. Classification (NCBI taxonomy): domain Eukaryota; kingdom Metazoa; phylum Arthropoda; class Branchiopoda; order Anostraca; family Artemiidae; genus Artemia; species Artemia sinica. Next base: position 59,977,631 of record CM051267.1, on the reverse strand, counting down.
ATGTGCAAAATTACACGATTTATCAATACAATATAAAACAAAACGCAGGTAAACATGATTAAAAAATACACTTATCAGACACACAGATTCCCGAAATAAAATGACGACAAATATGTAGAAACTTGCATTGTTTGCGAAAATTTGCAGGAACTACTATTAAAATGATTACAGATCACATTTCCTTTCTGCTTATCTTTGCATTTCTTTTCCTTGTATCCTTCTCTTTCGTAATTTTTTCAAAATAATAACTATATCTTCGCTTCCGGTTTGTATTGCATTTGAATTCTGAAGTGAAGAAAAATAACAGAAAGAATAAAATACCAATGCGTGAACTGAAGCCAGTTAATCTGAAAAAAATTGAAGAACAAATTAGTGTTATTAACTGGGAAACAGTACTGAATGAAGATCATCCGTCGGAAGCATTTGAAAAGTTTAACCAAATAGTGTCGAATATTTATGATAGCACGTGTCCGCTTAAGAAAAACACCCCAGAAAGAATAAACCGAGAAAACCATGGTGTGATGATGAGCTGCTTAATCTGTTTAATATGAGAAATCAGGCGTGTGAGGAGCATCTGAATCTTCCGCAGAATAATGAGCTCCATGTGATGTATAAAGAGCTAAGGAATAGGGCAAATGCCCTAAGAAGGAAAAAAAAGAAGGCATATTTTACAAATGTATTTGAAGAAAGTAAAGGTAACCCCAAAGCAACATGGCAAGTTGTGAATGATCTTCTAAAAGGTCCTATGAAGCCATTGGAGCCAAAAATTGTGCTAAATAACTAGGACCTTGGAAGAAACTGAGGAAATCTGCAACGCATTTGGACAATATTTCTCTGAAATTGGCTTGCAAGATTCAAGAAGAAGCAAGGAACTCCCATGTTTTCGAATCAAGCCGTTTTTTGGATGAGCGAGGAAGAGGTTTCGAAACGAATTTCCAGCCTTATACTGAAGAGGAGGTACGCAAAATTGTTAGCACGATTAAGTCAAACAGTGCAGGAGTTGATGGAATGAGCCTTAGAACGCTCAAGTCGGTTCTGGTTTATTTGCTTCCTGTCCTCGTATACCTTATCAATATTTCTATGGAAAAGGGGATGTTTTCCTAGTGCGCTTAAAATAGCTAAAGTTGTACCGTTGCACAAAGGTGGAGTTAGAACTGACATATCTAATTGGAGACCAATATCAATTCTCCCGATTTATTTCAAAAATTATGAAAAGATTGTTCATCACCGGTTTTACGAGTATCTGATGAAAATTGGTGTTTTACATGATGGTCAATTTGGCTCCGGAAAGGACATTTGACGACGCAGGCAGTCCAGCATCTTCTGGAAAATATTAACTCAGCACTTGATAATGGCGAGCAGTGCATGGGCGTTTTTATTGATTTTAGAAAGGGTTTCGACACTGTTGATTTTAAGATTTTATTGGAAAGGCTGTGTTATTTAGGCATAAGGGCAGTGTTTTAAATTGGTTTTGAATCGTATTTAAGTGAAAGGAAGCTACGAGTGACTTTGAGTTACAAATCTTCTCAGCCGTTTCCCATAAAGTGCGGTGTTCCACAGGGCTCAGTTTCTTGGTCCTCTCCTGTACCTGATATTCGTAGACACAATGAGATTCAACATTCCCGGAGCTTCATTACTTCGTTTGCTGACAACACGGCTTTAGTGATTGCAGCAAAGTCGCTGCAAGAGCTCTTGTTCAAGGCGAATAAGGTGCTTGATGGCCTACAATGAATTTGTTTGTGCTACCCTACTTAGCGTCAATGCATCAAAAACTAATTTTATGATGTTTACGAGGACTGGTTCTGCTCCCACTCCCTGGTGTCATTATTTACAATGGCCTACCGCTCTCACAAGTCGAAGAGATCCGATATTTGGGATTCATCCTGGATCGAAACTTGAGTTGGAGAAAACACTGCGACATCATAGCATGCAAGCTGGCGCGAGGCCTTGGAGTTCTGAACCGTTTTCAAAATTTTTTACCTTTGAAAATTCTGCTTTTATTGTATTTTTCATTAATAGCGCCTTATATAAATCATGGTTGTTTGATTTGGGCGAGTAGTTTTTAGTTGCAATTTTAGAAGAGTTCAAGTTCTGCAGAATAAGGCTATAAGGTTGATTGGAAGGTATTATCGTGGTAATTGATAGCACTGAATCACTTTTTAGAAAGTTTAAAATTTAAAGGTTGGTGAAATAAGGGATTATCAAATTGGAGTATTTGTATTTCAGTGTCTGAATGGTCTTGCACCGGATTTTTTTTATGAATATTTTTAAGCCTAATTTGTTTTATCACGATTATTCGACTAGGAGTGCGGATAGTCTTGCATCTGAGCCACGGAACACAACGAGGAGCGAGTCAAGTGACCAGACACATGGGCCCGTCAGTTTGGAATTCGTTCCCAGATTCTGTTCGTCAAGCTGAAAGTGTGCCGCAACTTAAAACCCGTATAAAAAATCATTTCTTTTCAGGAATTTGGTAGTGTTAAAGGTTCGAGAGAAGGTTTTTTTTTTTTTTTTTTTTTTTTTTTTTTTTTTTTTTTTTTTGTAGATATTTTTTTTTATATTTTGTGCCATTATATATTACCATTAATTTCAGTTATTATTATTGTTATCCCCTTTTTCATTTTATTTAGTATGTTGAATTGGCATGCATGATATCCAACCGGTCGCTTTTTCAAGCATCTTCTTGCTTTAGTGCGACTTGTTGTCACATTGAGTTGTTTTTTTGTTAATAAAAATGTATGAACCTGAAAAAACCTGGTAATGACTTCTCAAGAACCATGCTATTCCTTTTTCACTTGTTTCATTATCACCTGATAATTTATGTAACAAACCGGAAGTCACTGAAACATTCATGAACTCAAAAGCTTCCTCCGTAGTCATACTACAAGTAGGTATTTGTATGCTCTCTTGGGATATTTTGCAGTTAATGCTGGAGTTACTGAACTTTGATAGTTGATCCCTAGTGTAGTAATAATTACTTCGTTGTTTATTAAGTTCTCTTGAACTTTAATGATTTTTTTATGATTTTAGGGTCACTTGATTGTTTTGTAGAGTTAAAATTTTCATCTTCCATAAGAAGGCGATGGGAATTATAGGAGTTGTTATCTTCACTTAGTTTTTAATTTCCAGATCATGTTCATGGAGTGGGTATATCTCTACCCTTTTTTTGGTCGCTAAGAGAATACGTCAACTTGTTTTTCAAATCTTTTATGGACTGCTTCATGGTCTGAATTTTTCTCTAACTGTGAATTGTATTTAGCTCGAGAATTAGCAGGCTGTTTGATAAATTTAACACAATCAACACAAGGAGGGACCTGGGAAGCTTGATTTTTAACAAGACTGATTTGGGAGTTGTTGATTTTGTGACAGACTTGGGTGTACAGCGTGGTTTAAAGACAGGGGTAAGAGAAAGTTGTGATAAAGGTGGTTCAGGGTCATAATTCAGAGAACGGGGGGACTGGCAGTTTAAACATAACCACTCACCACATGTTTTCTCTCCTCAATAGAAATTCCTGCACACTTTGGATGAAACCACTGTTGACACCGACTGCACTGCATTGTTCCACTAGCTGCACGAAGTTTGCACTATGGGCAACTAAATTTCATGGACCTTGACATAATAGTGAAACAAATAATCCAGATTATAAAGCTCGGAACTGGTCAGTGACTGAATTTGGGATTATAGTAACTTCCATAACGGGTTTAAAAATTTACCCAGTATAAATTTTTACAGGTCAAATTCCAGAAGGGCACTAAAGATCACCATTTGAATTCAAATCAGCCGTCTTCCAATATTTAAAGCCCTTTGTTTTAGCACAATAATCCCTGGGAGAAAAAAAAACAGGGATGCATATGTGCTACCCATGCAAAATGTTATTTAACTTTTTATTCAAGTCGAAGTTGAGGTTGATGTTAATTCTTTGGCAGACTGGTCTTAAAAATTCTCAAAATTAATTTCAATTTTTTTAAATTACTATGCTTCTAAATTTAATGAGCTGTTGTAACTCATAGTCCCCAAAATTCAAATACAGTAACGGTCATTTTACCCAATGATAAAAAGGAAAGGTTGTGATAAAAATAATTTTGCAACATAGGGCTGATTCCATGTTTTCATTATTTGTTTCAACACCCCTGTAAAAATGAAATGCTTCTTTTGTACTGGAAAAGAAGCAGAAGATTCACCAGGGTTTCCGGCTCTTTTTTGAAATTCCCAACAAATGTTCATGTAAAGCACATCAAAACTATATGTGTCTTGAATAGTCTTGGAAAGAACTAATAAAATTAATCTGAATTTTGTCTATATAATGGTATTAATTGCTGAAAAATCCTCAGTTAGAGATTTTGGAATTTTGAGACTTAACAGAAACTGAGATTTGAGACTTAACAAAAAACTGCAGCAGAGAAACAGAGTTTACTTGTGAAAAATGTGGAGACTCAAGATTTGAGACTCAACAAAAATAAATAGCCTCTATAGTTAATGAATTTGCTTTGAATTTAAGTTATTTTTGTGTGGTAGATTTTTTGAAAATTTGCTTCATTGTTGGTTACTGGGAGAGGGATAAATCAAGAAGGAATACAAACGCCTAGTGTGTTTTATAGCTCTCTTACAGTTTAATGTTATAATGTTAGACGACAATATGATATAATTTTGTAACTAAAATTGAACTCCATAAATCTTCGAAGTACAATTTTCAAATATGTTATGCTTGGTGTTCTAGATAGAAAATTGGCTGAAAATCTTGAAGTAAGGTCCAATTTCCCAGTTTTTAAAGAAAGTCTAGAACAGGGGTGCTTAACCTTATTTTATAGTGGGCTGCATTTTCACTTGAAACAAAATAGACTGAAAAATGAATAGTTTACTAGTCATTAGAAAATGACTTGCTTACTAGTCACTGGGAAATGACTAGTTAATGTCAGTTTGGCTGCTCTGTGGCCCGTGGGCCTTAGTTGAACAGCCCTGGTCTAGAACCGACTCGAGGAAAAAGGTTAAGTAA